>NC_051165.1:112265623-112580480 GCF_013339725.1 Rhipicephalus microplus
CAAGGGGACACCCCCTTCGAAAAAAAATTTTTGGCAACGTCTCTGTCATCTCCAACATCAGCTCTCAGGGTTCTTTGCTTGTGGATTACGTCTGTAGAATGGGCTCATAGCCACTGTCACTTCCTCCCAATGCTGTTTTGATCTACAGGCGAAAACTTGGTAAGCTTCGTAAATTGATTCAGTTTCTAGGAGCTGCCGTGAAATATCGCACAGTTTGTCAATCAAGCTAAAAGAACTGGACACTCCTTGTTTCGCTGAAAGCTCTGCCCCCCCCCCCCTTTTTTTGTCTTGAAGTTGCATTGTCCGGCCACGGTCTTGGCGATGGACATCTGCGCTACTGTCGCTAGGTCAACGGGTGCGCGCCATTGTCACTTTACCTGGTCGCCCGCGCCTTCAAGAGAGAGCCGAAGCGCTACCTAACCCCATGGTGAAAAAAAAACACAAGGTGGGAAGTTGGGGAAGGGGAGGTGTAGTGATTAGAAAATTTCTTGGCTTGGGGTATTGTCTAAAATAGAAATGTTAAATCGGATGTGCTGATTGTGTTGTAAATGAATGTTGGGTGATTTCTGTATTGGTTATTAGGTTTTTATTCTTTCATACATTGCTTTGTAATGAATATTTTTGTATGTATTTCAGAGTTGTCATTTTATTATTAGCTGTCATGGGCCACATGCGGGTTTCTTTTTGTATTGTCGCTTACCGCTGCCTGTAATTTTTGTATTTTTATAAATTTCTAGTTTACATTTTTTTCTGGGTGAAGGGGCAAGTCAAACTGTGAAATGCAGCTTTTTTCTCTTCGCACCAAACTACGTATACAGTGTATTTTTGTGTACTTGCATGATGTTGCATAAACTAAAACTCAAACTCAAACCCGTGCAGGGAATCCTGATAGGCCACCTTTGCCATTTTACACTGCTGTTCTGCGGAAAAGCGCATTAAGATTTGGAAGGGGCTGTTATCATTAGTCACGGGACACTGCACATAATGTTCACTTACTCATGCCTTTGTACGCTGACTAATCATGAGTATCAGTGTAATCCCTGATATCTAAATATGCTACTGGAAAGAATTTGGAGCAGTGTATGACAATTCTTCTTCCCTAAAAAAACAAACTAAATTGTGCACCAGTTTTTCTTGTTTTTTTCACTACCTGTGCTCTTCGGCTTAAGGAATCTCCCAAATTACATGGTCACAAGCTTGGCAGATCCATATCTCAAATTCGCAGAGTCTGCGAAATGATTTTGCAGGCACAGCAAATGCTAATATATACTTTATCATTGTTGGCTCAGTGGGGTAGTTTAAAATACCACTTTCATTGAAACAGGAGCGCTCTTGTTTACACTCCACATTTTAGGTTATGTGGAATGGTTTATACATAAGTTGTTTCTAAATGTAAGCCTACTTTCCATACTGCTCAAAGCTTAGTATCTAGTGATGAAAATTGATTTTTTTTCTGTAACCTGCTCAAAACATACATTTTAGTGCTCGAAAAGTAATATTTTGCTGCTCCTAAAATTGCTTCAAGTTTTATTTCAGCTGTTGCACCCCTGACCTTGTAAAAGAGTAGCTTTTAGTGACACTGTGTTCAATAAGCAAACAAGTCTTATATTCGGACATTCTTCTCGCATTTCTTCTGGTACGCCCGTAATCTAACATTAACCTACCAGTCTGACCAATATAACTGTTGGCGCTTGACTGAAGAATCTTGTACACTACTCCTGTAACACAAGGAATGGAGGAGCATGGGTGTTTCTGACCACATTCACCTTTATTTTTGGTTTTGCCTTTGGCCCCGAGCTTAACAAGTGTGCAAGTGCTGCCCAGCTCTTTAAGAGCCGTACATACCACTGCCACATCATATCTGGATCCGACACTCTTAATTGTGTGCCATCTTGTCAAAAAGTCTAACAAGTGTTGTGTATTTTCATGTAATATTAAGATCTTGTATCAATAAAGAACTTCAACGTATGGCAGAAGGCTAAAGCGGCTTTCGTGATTTTTCTCACACACTTCGCATTTTCTGAAATGTTTGGTCCATCTCGCCACCTTTTCGCAGGATCTAGTCGCCGCATAATCTGGACACCCTGCTGTTGGAAACCTCTGGATCTGAGCATAAACACCGCTCAATACATTGTGCACACATGATTTGCACACAGCCTCCTGTACCAAAGATGCGACCATTTCATCTTTGATCACTTCGGAATAAGCTAATGTGTAAGGCAACAGAAGCTGTGTCGACATGGGCCTTTACTGCCAACACACATGCATTGGTAAGGAGTGAGACAGCTGCTCACTTGCGCATTTTTAATACATTTCCATTTTTCGCACCAAGCTGTTCTAAAAGCATATTAATAAAAATGCATTGACCTGCTCCGAAACAGCCTCGAAAGCTTGAATTTTGATGCCGACCTCAGCTTCAGTGGAGAAAAAATGGCAAGTTTCACAAAGGAGACACACCCAATTGCGTTTTTTCACTTACCATCTCTCTGGTGAAAAAACTCCCTTGGCGCCACCATTATCGTTAAACTTTAGCAAATATGCGTGACCCTACAATTATTACTGTCGTGCATTGAGCGTGCTGCTTCTACTAGCTAGGCTGTGTGTTGTAGCGCCACTGTCGGATAGCGAAAACCATCGAGTTGGGTGATGTTGTGACTGGCGCCGGAGCTGACGAGGGAGCGGCGCTCTTTAGATCTTCAAACAAGTAGCCGACAGGCCGGCTGCCTATGACCGCCAGGCATTGTCCCTCCTAGCCGGACGGGGAGACGTCGTGTCGCCACGACGCCATAAGCCCTTTAAGAGAGGGCAACAAGTACAGCATCTTCCTTAGAAAAGACCGTGGCGGCCACCGCAAATCGCCCCGCTAATTAAGCGAGCAGTTCGGCGAACCCTTTGAAATATGTTGTGATGAGTTTGGGATCCCTCGACTAGCGGCACACACACGACGAGGAAGAGCCCCACTGGCGCCACCTTGAAAAACAGTGATCACGCCTCAATATTACACGTTCACGTGGGCTGTGCATGTTTGTTCCCCTCGCCAGTTGTGCGTGAGCTGTGATTGGATAGTGACCTATGCACGTGTTTTCTGATCTAGGGATCTGGGGAGAACATACCCTTTATAATGAGCCACCCAGCTCATTCGAAGGAGCACCATGTAGAGGAACTCCAGATTCGAAAGCTCGCCATGTAAGAAATAGCTCGTCATGTACGAGAGCTCACATTGTATATAATGTAAATAAACCCTCTTCAAGTTTCTCTTCCTCCTACATCGACAACTTCATCCCGGACCTCCGGTATCTGCGAACCGCGGTCGCAATAACTGGTGGCAGCGGTGGAATACGACTCGGCGACGGAGAACATCATGGACTGGAGGCCAACCGATAGCCCCGGAGTTCGGTGGGATCTGCGCAGCGTACAAAATCCGCACGTAATGGACTGAGTACCTCGCTTTGTGCTTGAGATGTATCGATTCCTTCAGCCTATACCCGTTAAAGGATAGATATAACCAACAGCTTTCTGGCCAATATGGTTGTTATCTTGGCACAGAGCAGCACTTGATAGTTACACGAGCCTAGTAAATTATGCAGGAAGGCTTAGGTAATTCGATAGCATCAACAGTTAAACTTTGCGGCATTCGTAAGGGTACGTTGCGGGAAAATTTGGGACGTTGTATAAATTAGTAGAGTGAAAGGCAGAAAACAGGTTAAAGAGGGAGGTTGGCCACGTAGTGTTACTTGTGTGCTCAAGCTTGCGGTCTCTGCTGTGGGATTTGCCAGGCTTCAACTTCTCCGAACCCAGAATTGAGACGCTGGTGGGTTTCTGTTTCTTTACAACTGAGCCAAAGCAAAGCAGTAGTCATGGACCTGATGAGAATAACTATAGAGAACCTGCTGAACCTGGGTTAAGATCTTGACCTAAATTTTAACGACGATATGCTTGCATATCAACTCCGTGAATTAACTCCTGAAAGCAAAATATAAAAGGCGGAAATCTAGCACTTCAGTAATATGTATTTAATAGATCAGGTAGAGGAACAGAAGATCGAGCGCAGAAAGGAAGAACACAAGAAGAAGACGCAGGAATTAGCTGAGGAGTAATAAAAGATACATCGCAAGGGGGTGGTATTGCATAAAAGAGGCCAGACATCTGTAGATGTAGCGCACGAACGGTGCGATGTAGCGACGTTGCCTTTTAAAGCTGAAAAAAAGGCTACTGACCGGACATTTTCAGATGTAACGCACGAACAGTGCGATGTAGTGGCGGTGTCATTTGAGGCCGAAGAGAAGGTTAGGGCCTTTAAGAACATGGTTGAGACTCGAACCCGTTTCGAAGAAAAAGAGCTCGCGGTCGAAGCAGTGTGTGAGGGTTCTGTGGTTGTAGAAACGAAGTTAATATTAACTGAGTGTTTCATGAGAATGGAACCTTGCAGCCCTATAGACAATATCTTGAGCGTCAGAGGAAGACGAAAGGCTCAAAAGTTGGCACCAAGGAATGTTCTAAACGGAGAAAGCGTCCGAAAAACGGAAGCGCAGCAAGGCTCGCGATCAGCGCGGCGCGTTCGACGAGGACCTTCAAACGGCGTGGCGAATTCGCGAGAAAAGACCCATTGTCTTCTTTGACTGGCTTCAATCGCATACGTCTGAGTGGCCAGAGAGCAAGGAAAAGAAAAGCGCAATCTACGCGGCCGCGGTCTAACGATGGACTGATAGGTGATCATCAGGACTGTGCGCGCGAGATAGCGGAGGAACATATTGATAATGAAGAATGTCAAAGTGGGACGAAACGCTCTTAAGTCCGCGCAAAGAAGTGTGCACATGGGAGGAAGCGTCCGAAGGGCAACGGTAAGGCAAAGCTTGCGATGAGCACAACGCGTTTCAGTGAGGGCTTCAGACGGCGGAGTGAAATTGCGAGAAAAGTGCTGTTGTAATCTCTGACGGGTCTGTATCGTATGTACCCGAGCCGCCGGAAAAGAAAAGCACATCGTACGCGGCAGTGTTTGAATGATAAATTGCTTGGCAATCACCAGGACAGTGCGCGCGAAAGAGCTAACAAACATATGGGTGCTGATGAGCATCAGAGGTGGGCAAAAGGCTCCGTGGACGGCACCAAGATGCGTGCAAAACGGAGAAAGCGCCCTAAAAAACTCCCAATCATTTCTCCGAGGGTTAACATGGTTAAGTGCGAATGCACGGGGTGATTCTATGAGGGGTATTTATTAATTCGCACTATTATATTTATTAATCTCACTATGGTGCCTTTATGGTGTAGTGGTTCCTGGGAATCGCAATTTTATCACACGGGGGAGTTTACGTTAACTCACTGGCGAATGCCAACGGAAGAACCCGCAACGCGTTCAACCTGTTGGTCTCGTTCCTCACGCCGGAAATGCAGCTCAGGTTGCTATCGAACCACAGCTGGTCACACACGGCGAAGCTATGACCGAAGCTGCGATCCACAAAGTCGCGTTTGAAATGCGCGTCCGGACGAGCAAAGTCCAGGGCTCGCACCCTCTCTCGCGTGGGACTTTCACTGGCTCGAACGGCTTCGGGAACGTCTACTCGCCGTTGACGATTGCGAGCGGCGTCTTGACGCCGGCCTTCATCGCCCTTCTGCGCCTGACACTTGCGTTGTCGTTCCGCTTCTTGGGCCGCGTTCGCGGCTCGATGCTGACGCCTCATCTCGGCCTCGTGAGCGCGCAGTTCATCATCCGCTGCACGCTTCGCCCGCTTGTCCTCGGCCTCGCGAGCGCGAAGTTCGGCATCCTCTGCACGCTTCGCCCGCTTGTCCTCGGCCTCGCGAGCGCGCAGTTCGGCATCCGCTGCACGCTTCGCCCGCTTGCACTCGGCCTCGCGAGCACGCAGTTCGGCATCCGCTGCACGCTTCGCCCGCTTACGTTCGGTCACACGAGCCCTTCGCAGCGCCGCCTTGTCTTCCAACGTCGGCGAAACCACCGCGGTACCGTCCCCTCCAACGATGGGTGCAGTGCTGGCATTCGGTTGTACTGCATTCGTTATTGATGGTAGCGTTGCCTCCGGGACATCCATCGCACGACCCGCTCTCGACGGGAGACTGAGAGAGAGGGCGGGCGCGCGAGAGAGAGGGGTGCGCGCGCAGCTGCAGTGAGCGAGGAGAGTGGAGGAGCGAGCGAAGGGGGAGGGGGACGTGCGCAGCGGCGTTAAAGATATAAGGCGCGTTACTGACACCGATATCAGCGTCACGTCCGTGGCTTATTCGGTAGAGCGTCGTGCTGTGGCCCGCCAAGTACTCTTTCTTTTAAAGATAGAGAGAAGACTGCGGATGCCGCCGACGGCGGTGCATGGTTTGGGGTCGCTTATAAAGTGTATTCACACTTAAAACAGGCCAGAGAAAATCACGACGCGTTTGAGGAATGTATTCAAATGGCGGAGCATAATCGCAAGAAAGTTGCCGTACCGCAAGCATCCGAACAGTCAGAGAGCAATAAAAAGAGAAACGTATTGTGCGCGTAAGCGGTAGGAAGGCAGGGAACGCTTTTGTTTTTCTCGCGGCGCATTGGACGGGGTGCGCAACACAGAGGTAGGTCGGTTTTGCGAAGTGGCGGGAAGGAGCGGCAGCAAGTCTGTTTCGAGGAACGTCGTGGGGTTCGCTAACAAAGGGATTTACCTTTACGCATGTTGTACACCCCGCTTGACGAGAAACGCCTTCCGGGCGCGACCACCATGACTTCGACTCAAAGTTGTTAAGAATAGATGGTAGCTTTCCAAAAATGTTGACACAGGACTGCTGAAAGGAATTTTTGTTTACTTTAGTGATTTTGTAAATAACTAGTTTGAACTTTGTTTTAGTTAGCACTCTATCGTTTCGGTAGCCTATATGCGTTAGCCTATATGGTAGCCCATACGGCGGCAGCTGACGGATAAGAGTGTACGGCGTTTTCGTTGCGTGCCATGCGAAGACACACGGAAATATTATGTTAGTGTTTAACTAATTGAATAGTGACTACATTGCAGTTGAGATCGAAGCCATAGAAGAAAGTCTAGCGTCTGCGAGCGTAACGGCAGGTTCCAGAATGAACTGAGTTTGAAAAATGCGAGTGGTGCTGCGCTAAGAGAAGAGGCCGACGAAGGCCACAATAAGTACAACGAGGTTCTGTGCCAAGGTTTTAGCTAGCGAAACAGTTCGTATAGTTTCAGAACATCTGGCATAGACACAGTAAACCTGTCTCGATGGTGAATTGTGCGTGTAGGGTTCAGGTGGATTTCGACCCACTAGGTAAGAACACCAGCTTCGGAGGAGCAGAGTGTACAGAAGATGTGAGCGAGAGGCTCAGAAATGCCCCTTAAGAGACGCAGTCGGAAGCGGTGTTGTAAGGCAAAGAGTACCACAAAGAGCCCAACCGCCTTGAAGAAACTTGGTAAACGTTCCGAGGGAAGTTTACAGATTTAGGCATTTGTCGTCGGCGCAGCAGTTGCTTTGTATGCGTCCAAGCCGCCGGACAAAACGAAAAAGAAAAAGCACGTTGGGTAAAAGGGCAAACAGAAGGAAGGGGACCATCAGACTTTGATCGTTCTATTGAAAGCATGTTTGATGGGTCGCATCAGTGCGAGGTCTGTGGCTCGCTAATAGCAACTGAGCAAGAGTGAAGTGCCAACCACTGGCACGCGTATGCACGCGCCTATGCGTCAAAGGCGTCTAGTCGCGCCTGTGGAGGAAAAGGGCACGCAACCACTGGCACGCGTCAACCGCGTTGACGCCCATGCGTCCAAGGCCGATGCACAATGTTGCTTAACCTTTTGGCTTAGAACTGTCCAAGTTCACCAAAGGACTTCACGTTCTTAACTGGAGCGGGTTTATATGTTTAGAAGATATGAGAACACGTTAAAAAATTGATAGTATTTCAACCACCACAGTTTAGACTATTTTAGAAGTAATTGACATTCCAGTGCCCAAAGTAACTACAGTGGTATGCACCAGAAATCAACATCGGTGCGTGCGCCGCTCCCGCAAAAGAACATTCGTGTCTAGCATACTGTACGTCTATCATAGGCGTGTGCAGAGTTCGCCTTAAGGAGGGGGGGGGCAAAAGTTTGTCGCAGTGCCCCCCTCCATGTAGGGGCTGACTTAGCACCCCCTCCACATTATGGTAATATATAGAGTTGACATTGAGCTCCATCCCCCCCCCTCCTCTCTTCGGTGAATGAGGCGGTGGCTGCCCTCCTGATCAAGTTTACAAACCACCAGGTTTCTATACCTTCACTACCAAACTTATCAAAAATATCTTGAATATGCTGGTACCTTCAGTATATTTACACATCATATTTTATAGCACTCAACCTAATAATCACGCTTAAAACTTCATGATCTGATAGATTTAAGTCAGTCATAAAACTACAATTGAGGCCAGAGTAGCAGGTTTTCGGCTGATGTGTGTGTTTGAAATATCCTCTAATGCAACAAAGCACACCTGGTTTTTATTGATACAACAGATATTGGTCACAAGATGCAACCAAATACTGCGTAGGATGCCTTCGGGCATTTTTTATAGTCGAAATGTGCTCTAATGCAACTAACTGTCCCTGACACTTCATGATGTGACCGATATCGGTCATAATATTGCAACTGAACCCTGTATTGAAGACTTCCGGACGTTGTCTTTAGTCAAAGTATTCTCTAAAATGAAAAACGACACCCAACTGTTCATGAAGTCACACATATCGGTCATGATATTGGAACTTAACCCTGTATAGAAGACATCTGGACCTTGTCCTTAGCCAAAGTGTTCTCTAAAACGACAAACGACCCCCAAATGTTCATAAAGTCACAGATATTGGTCATATTATTATAACTTAAACCTTAATGCAAGACTACTGGACGTTGTCTTTAGTCAAAGCATTCTCTGAAACGACAAACGACACCCAACTGCTCATGAAATCTCAGATATCGGTCATAATGTTGGAACTGAACCCTGTACGGAAGACTTCTGGATGTAGTCTTTAGTCAAAGTATTCTCAGAAACGTCAAACCGCACCCAACTGTTCATGAAGTCACAGATATCGGTCATAAATTGGAACTGAACCCTGTATAGAAGAATTCTGGACGTTGTCTTTAGTCAAAGTATTCTCTAAAACGGCAAACCGCACCCAATTGTTCATGAAGTCAAAGATATTGGTCATAATATTGGAACTGAACCCTGTATAGAAGGCTTTTGAACGTTGTCTGCAGCAGAAATGCTCCCCAATGCAACAACCGACATCCTAGTCTTCATGATGTGATGAATTTAGGTCATGAGGCTGTAATTGTGCCCTGTGCGGAGGGCTTTTGAATGTTGAACATATTGGAAAGATCCTCTAATTTAAGAAACAGCATCTGGATCTCAATGATACAACAGATACTGGCCATAAGAATGCAACCAAGCACTACGTAGAATGCCTCTGGGCATTTTTTGTAGTCAAAATATGCTCTGATGCAACTAACAGTACTTGAAACTTTCATGATAAGACGGATATTGGTTATAGGACTGCAACTGAACCCTGTTTAAAAAACTTCTGGACGTTGCCTGTAGTTAAAGTGTTATCTAACACGACAAGCGGCGCCTATTTCTTCATGAAGTCACAGGTATCGGTCATAATACTGGAACTGAACCCTTCATGGAAGGCAGTCAAAATGTTCTCCAGTGCAATAAAACACACCCGACACATTATGATGCAACAGATATTAGTGATCAGATTGGAACCGAGCACAGTGGGGAACGCTTCCGGGTGTTATATTTATTTATTTTCAAATACGGCAGCCCAATGTGAGGCTACTGCGAGAGTGGCGTACATATATACAATATGAAAAGATTTAAACCATAATATCACATTAGGTGTGCCAAGGTAAACGAATATCACTACCCTTGAGTGCACCCCGGTAAGAAATCAGAAAAAGCGAACATTATTATAATACAAGCGCCTCGAAAAAGTCAGACACACTGGTATTAGGAATGAAACCAAGTAGATCAATCAAGTGTTTGATAACTATATTTGAACGTGTTAGAGAGCACTACAAATGACTTCTAAGCTGGATGGTTAGTGCGGATCAGTGCTGTGTTGAAGGCTTCAGCACTTTACTGGTAGTTTAAATAGCCTTTAACATCTACAAAATGCATCTGACACTTCTTGATGAGACAGACATTGGTTTTTAGATTACAACCAAGCACTGTGGCTTTTACATGTCATCAATTGTCAAAATACCGTAAAATGCAATAAAGCATGCCCAAAATTTGTGATGGGACAGATACCGATCATAGGATTGCACCAGAACACTGTACAGAAGTTTTGGCAAGTTTTCCAACAGAGCTAAACTGAATATGTTTAAGTGCATTCACATATATAATCCAAGTTTATACACATACTAAAACCGAACAGAAATGAAGCACTCTTTGGAAACACATACAAATAATAAATGTTCAAAACTACCAAATAATATCTTCACCTCATTACAGTCTGGAGGTACAGATAAATACATGCACAGTTTTGAAAGGTGTCATAAGTCACATCAGGTACTTTTTGCATTTCTTCTATACAAAGTGCAGTACCATACCAGCGCACCTTCATTTATTCTGTGCATACACGTCGTGACCTTCTCTTCCAACTATCGTGTCATCGTGCAGCTGATGTCAAATCAGGTGCTTTTCACAAGGTTTTCAGTTATCTGTCCAGCTGTAAACAAAACGCGCGTTATATTATAGTAAACTGCAAAACGACGGAGAAGCGCCATTGTATGCCTAGAGCTATGAGTATCAGAATGAACTATAAATTAAGAATGTGTGTGTTAGAATGCCTCCAAGCAACGCATGTGCTACTGAGCGTGGCAGAGACGCAGAAGAAGCGAGAAGTGAAATAGCAGGCAATACTAGCAGCACTTTGTTTGTTTGTTTGTTTGTTTGTATCCTCTAATCCATGGCTCGTGCCCACTATGGGGGATTGGCCAAGAAAACGTATAGTCTCATTTGGGCGATAACTGCATTGTTGCTAACAAAGAAAAAAAAAGGGGGGGGGAGGGAGTCGTATAGTGAAGACAGTATGTTAAGAAAAAGAAAGAAACCAAAGATTTAGATAGCGAGAAAAAAGAATCAACAACAAAGTAGACACTAATAGCTATAACTTGATTTTGGGAGCCGACCAGACAGCGGTAGCGTGTCTCACTCCAGCAGCACTTAATCATGCAACTTTCTTTTTCGATCACCACAGCAACGCACGCTCGAGTTTCTGTCTTTTACGTGAATGTAGATGAGACCACTGACAGCTGAATGTTTCAGCGTTGGTGGTACGCGACCCTAAGTCACCTCACACTTCTACCAACCAGCGCAGGCTTGTTATTAGCTTGGCAACACACGAAAACGATTTGCACCGAAGCCAACGAAGGCTTCAGCGTCGTACAGTCCGCGAATACACTTCTATAAGTACTTGCGTTTGCACATCACAGAAATGTATTGGCTAGTGCGCGGTTCGTTTTCAGCGATGATGAATACCGACGTTGAAAACAAACACAGTGCAGATAAAAACCCATCCGTATGAACTACGCGATGTTTCGGGCGTCTTATATGGTGTCTATGTGGCGACGGAAACTACCGTAAAGTTTTTTCAGTCGATGTTCCTCGCATGTGCTGGTTCATACGAACTAGACGGTAGAGGCCTGCGCTGGATGCAGATGACATCACTCTGAATTGCCTCCACGGTAGGTGAGGGCTCACGCTCAAGCCTTCGAACCTCCGAAGTCTGTTTACACTCATTTTTAGCACAGCAAGTCACAGATAAAAGCACACGAACACCGACATGATCCTTTGGTTCGGCCGACGATCGCACTCGTGACCGGCGCTAGCACAGCCGGCGGGCATTCACTGGATTTGTCGGCGTCGCTCAAACTCGGCACGAAATTGCGTTACGCTGGTAGCACTTGCAGTCGTTCGTCGTGTCGTTGTCGTTCTAGATTACGAAGCGGTCATTCAGAAACATTTGGAGTAGTTTGCGTGCTTGCTTCCAAGCACTCGTCTGTGCCTTCGAAGCGGCGGCCATTAGGCATATTGTTCCAAGGCATCGCGGCCTCTGGTTGGTTGGCGCGTGGCCCCTGGTTGGTTGGCACCGCTGTACGCGTGAAACAATATCAAGCCCGGCTTGATCCCTCGCGCCTCCTCGCGTATGCCCCTCCGACGCAGACGCAGAGAGGCGCATTTGACGCTTTTGACGCGTAGACGCGAGCATACGCGTGCAAGTGGTTGGCACTTAAGAACTCTGGTTGCCAGCGAAGAGCTTTGCGGGGGCTAGAGGCGAAGTGAATAGGTTTTGCTGTTGTTCCATTTCCCGTTCGCCAAGAAAGAACCTCAGGACGCGACACCGCGCGTTCGTCTAAAAAGGGAGTACACAGGCGTAGGTATTTCACAATGGTCATTAGGGGATTGGTTTTGTTTTGAAGTTTGATTTTGATGGTTTAGGTATGTTTTGGGTTTAGTTTTTTTGCGTAGATCCAGTGCGGAAGTAAGAAAAGCTAGTTCGAAAGTTAATTTGTGGCTTTTATAAACATGGTAACGGCAAGGCACAGAATTAGTAGTTCATCCACGCAGGTGCAGCATGTCAGTTACCTCTTCGTCAGCTCTGAGGGAACTGGCGACTAGCTTTGGTGGCACAAAAAAGTTTGAGAACTAAAAGATAGCGTGAAGCAAAAGGCTTTATTTTATGAGTATGAGGCCTGGTGGGTTACAGCAGATTGCTCACGCTATCACACAGGTATGCCACGTGGAACGCATTACTTAGAGTTAGTTTATTTGAAAGCAGTTATTGGGAAAACTATTCTTGAATTGGGAATGAAAGTTTCAGTGAAAGCTCAAAGAAATGTTCCGATTGCTGCATTGTGCTTGGTAATACTACATAAGCGAGCTTGTTCTGGGGGATTTTTCGGACCCTATGCGTCTCAGTGTGGGGGGTGCTCTCCTGTGCCTGTGGTGTTGTGTATGAATGCTTTTCCCTGAAGAGAGCCACAAGGAACGAACGGGAAAGAGTCCTTGGCTGGGCGTCATCGGCAGTGGCCTGAAAGACGGCACCACACTACGACACTTTGGGAAACCTGTGCAGCTTGTCACCCTAAGGATGAATCTCCCGTTGGCGGACGAGCTGTTGTGGCTGGCGCCGCAGCTGACGAGGGAGCGGCGCTCTTTCGATCTTCAATCAACTAGCTGACAGGCCGGCTGCCTATGACCGCCAGGCATTGTCCCTCCTAGCCGGAAAGTGAGACGTCGTCTTACCCCGACGCCGTAAGCCAATCGAGAGAGGACAAGTACAGAATCTTCCTTGGAAGAGACCGTGGCGGCAACCGCAAAACGCCCCACTAATTAGTTCGGCGGACCCTTTGAAGGATGCTGTCATGAGTTTGGGACCCCTCGACCAGCGGCACACACACGACGAGGAAGAGCCTCGCTGGCGCCACCTTGGAAAACAGTGATCACGCCTCAGTATTGGACGTTCACGTGGGTCGTGCATGTTCGTCCCCCCCCCCTCACCAGTTGTGACTGATCTGTGATTGGACAGTAACCTATGCACGTGTTCCCTGATCTAGGGATCTGCGGGGGGGGGGGGGGGACATACCCTTTATAATGAGCTACCCGGCTTATTCGAAGGAGCGCCATCTAGATGAACTCCAGATTCTAAAGCTCGCCATATAAGAAAGAGCTCGTCATGTACGAGAGCTCACATTGTATATAATGTAAATAAACCCTCTTCAAGTTTCTCTTCCTCCTACATCGACAACTTCATCTAAAGGAACTAAAGCTGGAATGTACAAACACTCAGCATATTGAGCGTGTACACTACCAGCTTTAGTTCATGCCTTGACCACGTCAGTGGCCATAGCAACGCCACATGCGACAGATATCCGGTTCCATTGCGAGGCCAACCGGCGCGGGCCAATATTACTTTATCTGGTCAAACGCGCCTTGCAAGCAAGCCAAAAAGTTTTTCTTTATTCTTTATTCATCAGATACCCCGCAGCACCCGAAGGCGTTATAGCAGGGGGGTTACATCAATAAATGACGTACATCTCCGTTCACCGACACAATACAACTTTGTTCATACATAAATAACTGAAATACATTTTCGTTCACACACATAGCAGAATTTTGTTCACACATAATATATCTTCGTTAGGTTACAGCATGGGTTTACAGCAGTGAATAAAATATATCTTCGTTCCCACTATGTACTTGCATTTCAGTTAGCCTGTTCCACTGTTTAATCGTTCTAGGAAAAAAATGAATTGGCATACATGTTCGTTTTAGCTGGGTATTCCCGAATTTTGCAACTATGATCAAAACGTTTTGAAGTGTAATGAGGGTTATGTAGGTATATTTCTCTATTAATTCCAGTTTTAGTGTAGTAAATGCAGTAAAGAAATTTTAATCTCTGCTTCTGGCGGCGGTCAGAAAGACACTCCCATCCTAGCTCAGCCTTCATTGCAGTGCAGCTCTCCCCCCTTCCGTACCGTCCCAAGACGAACCTGGCAGCACGATTTTGTATTTGTTCCAGAGCAGCAATGAAGGTTACCTCGGCGGGGTCCCACACGACAAAACCGTATTCTAAGATAGGCCTGATACAAGTAGTGTATGCCATACGTTTTAAATCAGTTGTGCCCTAAACCTAACCTCTTCATGAAAAAAAAATGTTGGGGGGGGGGGGGGGGTGTTGCGACTGGAGAATTTTTTTGTCTTGTTCTAACCTGTGCAAAAACACCGTTTAAGGCACCTTCGCCATAGTACATGGGTGGCCTGCCAAAAAGCGTTATAATATTTAGAAGGGGCTTATAGTTGTAGTCTCTGGACACTGCACAGTTTGTTCAATGACTGATGTATGTGCGTGCCACATATTTGTGAGAACTAATATGCTCGATGATGTTTAAAACAGTTACTGGCAAAATTCTTTGGAGCACAATATGACAGCTCTGCAGCTGTAAATAGTGAAACAGTTTTTTTTTCCAGTTTTACAAATCTCATGGTCACCATCTTTGGAAATCCACATTTGAATTCTCAAACAATTTGACAGGCCTGGTGACTTATAAGGTGGACCTCATCAATGTTTGCTGAGTGGAGTGAATAAAGAAAATACTACTTTGTTGAAATAGCAGTGCTCATATTCACTGTGCATCATTTAAGGAATGTAAATGACTTGCACACACACACACACACACACACACATATATATATATATATATATTAGCTTTTTTTTAAAGTTGCTCGAAATTCGGTCGTGCGTGTTAAAAAAATGAATGTTTTTTCGCTTATAACCTGCTCTGAATTTGAGATTTAGTGCTCTGTAAGTAACACTTTGCAGCTCCGAAATTAGCTCCAAATTCTAGGTCGGCTGTTGCACCTCTGGCAAATGTTTAAGCACGAAATTTAACTTTGAAATTTCAACATTGATTTTTAATAATCTATATTGGAATGGTGACAGTGAAACCTGTAGCATTAGAGTTCTCAGACCACAGTTGGTAATCTGTCAAGTCATAGTTTCGCTTTATTGTCCCGAGTATATCTACCTGCGGCTGGTCTGGAGGCGCACGCTCGCTTTCTTTATGGCCTGTGTACAGGGAGGAGGCTGTGCTTCTACCTATTGCTGCAGTCTCGTTCCAAACTAACTCGCCGCCATCCATTGGAAAAGAAGGCTAGCGCACTCAAATAATGCTCAGGTTGATTTCTACTGTCGCACTTCCTTGTGGTACATTGGCAATAGAAACATGGTAGGAAGCATATATGATCACTCTTTCTGATACTTTAAGACAGGAGTAAATTGATAAATATTCTATTCTGCACGCATGTACCATTGTGCGTCGCGTTCAGAAGGCTCCGCCACGTGATCCGTCACTAACTAGACGACGAAATGACGGACAACTTAATATTTTTTTTTCTGAGAAAAATTGTTTTGAGAATGTTTACTTCAAATCTACATGCCGGCAGCCGGCGCCCAAGAAAATGACAAATTTTGCACATTTTTGTTAAAGATATCAATTTTCGTGTTTATTGAAATAAGTACTTCAAAAAGGTGAAAGTAAAAGCATAATAGGGATGGTCACTATTTTTCACAAGTAGTAGGTTGCTGCTCCGGGACGTCCGAGCACGCTAGTGTCTCGCTTTATTCCCCCTACCCCTTCCCCCTTTATGCCGGATCGTCAATAAAGTTGTTTCACTCACTCACAAGTAGGTGTGAATAGCACTCGCAATAGCAGGAGTACCTAATAGCAATAGTAATAAGAATGTCAATGAAAATAATAATTGTTCAAAATGAAACAACAAAAGTTATAAACATGAAAAAGCATGTAGTGATACAGTTTTGGAAAGTCATTGTAGTAAAGAAAAAAAACAACCAAAGGCCCACACAATCCGAGATGGAATCTTCACTGCCTATGAAAAAATATGAAACATTTTTGTATGCAATAAGACTCGCTAGAGACGCAGGTAAATAATACAATTTCAGAGAATCAGAAACTGTTCTCCTTAGTACTATTGTATTTTCATTGCGCCTGAAGAAAAAAAAGTGCTGTTGTCAAAACTCCGTCGTGATGCTTTTAGCTGAAGTGGCGACATTGTTTCTAACCAGAAATGCTTTTGTGTGGGCTTATAAACGAAGCCAGGCGACATGTCATTTTGATCTGTTAACATTTTTATACACTCATTTAGAAGAATGCGGAGAAACGTTTTAGAATTAATTAGCGCCGATGCTTCTGCTTGACTCTTGTCCACACTTTCCGGACAGGCCAGTAGCAGTGACTCTTCAATATATTGCTCGAAAATCAACTGTGATTGTAAAAGATTTTTGTTCAAGAAAGGTATTTCGCTGATATGTTTATGAAGGACGCCATAGTGGAAGGCTTTGGGAATTTTCACCGTGTAGAGTTACTTAACGTGCATCTAAATAATAAATACAACCACACGAGCCCCAAGCATTTTAGAATTCAGTGAATGGAATGTGTTCGAGCCTTTAAAAAAAGATTTTGTGTCTTTGCGTGTGCGTAATCATTACCCAATGCATGAGTGCCAAAAAAATGCAGGCTGTGCCTACACACCTCTACTAGTCTCTCTGCTTCCTACATATGGAAAATTGGCACGAGAAAGTGGCCGAGGAAAGCTCATTTACAATGCAATGCGTATACGGCGAAATGCGTTTTGAAGTGTTGGCTCTCGACGCCCTCATGCGGAGTGAACTGTCACTGTATAAAAACAACTATATTTTACTCGCGGTATCTGCTTAGGCCATAAAAGAAGAGAACGAGGGAGAGCCTATAGATCAGCCGTAATCTACCATTTATCTGTTATATCGTTCCCTTTAAAATTGATCAGGTAATCATTCATGTACCGAAATACATACTGCCAAACTATCCAATATTACTGTCCTGATTCATCTTGTTGGCATTACATAAAAGAGTACAGAGACGAATTTTCAATATTTAGGAATTGTTGTTCTATAGAAGGCGATTGGTTTCAAGGAGAGAGTTTGTGTTGTGAGGGAAAGCATCGCGTACCTTTTTAATACCTCTACGTTTAAAAGACACTTTAGGTTTCGATATCAAGTGGGTGGCTTCTCCGTGACATGACAAGGCAGTGTGACGTTGCAGGAACTCGGCATTTCGCTACGTACTTATGGCAGATAAGTGATCTGCTCGTGCTACATATACACCATGAGTACATTGTCCCTATTGACCATGACAGTGATTTCAGTGATTCAGTCTGCATGGAAACTCCGTTTGCAAACTCGTAAGAACCTTGTTGATTCATCACAATAATGTCCACGCCATTGCTTGCCAACACTCTGAAACGAAAACTTTAAAATCAAAGTAAGTATCTTATGCAGGTGGGCAGACTGTTGTGTGGTAAGTGGTAATGCTACTTGCATACCGAGAAAACTAAAAATGTCGCTTTTGCGATGTTTTGAAATGGTCTCGGTACACCTTCAGAAAACGCTAAAGCAAAAACATTTTTCGTGTATTAGTAAAGTACAATTTCTCAATCCAGGAAATATCACTTGACCTAGAAACGATGCTTGATAAGTGAGATAACGCACGAAAAGAAAATGTGGGTGGAGATGCCGCCTTGATCTTCTGGTATGATACAACGTTACATCATAAAATTCAAACGCGTGTTCTGGGTCTTACGAAATCATTAATTGATCAAAATTAAGTACACGTAATCTGTCGTTGTGATGCACCTAAGATACGAAGTTTCGGAAATATTCATAAAGCCAACGTTGCGTAAATACAATAAATTTTCAAAATGAGCATCACGAAACTAAAAAATAAACTTCAACCCTAATTTTCTCCGCTGATAATAAACTTGTGGCATGAGAGGTCTCGGTGTGCAGCATGTAAGTCTCAACTGCCACATTGGTTCTGTTTATTATACCCTTAAGAAATTATAACCAACTCCTTGTGCAATACCAGTCACTGCAAGCACTGGTTTGAAGCAATGTCTGATTTTATTCAAGTAAAACATCAGAGGTTCACTGAAATTTTAGTCCTATCACTTCGTTGAACTTGGCTTTGTCGTTGACCTCATAATGTACAGCCTTAACAGCAGTCATAAGTTCTTTTTAGGGCATGGCGTTGCGTTATTATGATCAATTTCTTGTACCCAATTCAGAGGCTAGGGTGATATTTTTGCGGCAAAATGATCCGAAGACATGCAGTGAATTTAGTCTAGATATCGAACACCTGTACTACCGTAAAATTGGGTTACTTTGTCACAGCTTTTTCATGTTTTTTCCACTCGCTGGAGAATCGCATATATAAACGCAAAATAATAATGACAGAACGTTCATAAAAGCTTCCCTCGAACTAGGGAGTGTTCTACCTATTCGCATTTTAATACAAATGGCTCTATTGAGGTGGGGAGGTGAGGTGGGTAAAATGGCTCTACAACGTGTGGGGCAGCTTTGGGACAAAGATGTTTTAGGTGAATATGACTTGTTAAAAAAGACTAGCACAAAGTTACACAATCAAAAGTTCATTTGAGTTATCTACAGCTGGCTTCTGTTCTAGCAACCTCACAGTTGTATGAAAATTTATTCATACAGGTACCTCCTCACTCAAGATGTTTTACATCAAAGATACCTTGTTTGCCTAGTGAATTCAATTAGGTACAAATTTGCGTCTTCACAGTCCGGCCGTCTCCAGTTCTATAAGGTCCTCCCCATAGTGCTGATGATGTGCCTATCAGGTTTGACTTCTGTCGCTCATCTGAAGTAAAGGGTTCGTTCAAAGTTTGCTATGTCGAAGTTATTCTTCTCGAAAGTTTTTTTCTCCAGAACCCGCACCATCAAATTCTAAATGTTGCTAGTATAGGGAATCAGCGCTGGAGTTTCCACAGCCACCCTGGCGGCGAGAGCGCGCACTTCTCAGCTGCTCCCGCAAACGAGAGTGGCGGCTGGTAAAGATGGTGCGTGCGCGCATCGCCGTAACAAAACCGAAGGAGTGGCTACTTGGGCTGGTTGGTATTGCATTTTTAAATGAAATAAATTTTCTTAGTGTGCAGAGAATGTTTCAGAGGGAAGATATAGCAGAGAGAGGACAGAGCGCAAACTTACAACCAATTTTATTGCACAGATGGCAGGCAAATATATACAGCAGAGAGGGTGAGGAGATCACACACAGAAGATTGATTGATATGTGGGGTTTAACGTCCCAAAACCACTATATGATTATGAGAGACGCCGTAGTGGAGGGCTCCGGAAATTTAGACCACCTGGGGTTCTTTAACGTGCACCCAAATATGAGCACACGGGCCTACAACATTTCCGCCTCCATCGGAAATGCAGCCACCGCAGCCGGGATTTGAACCCGCGCCCTGCGGGTCAGCAGCCGAGTACACACAGAAGAAAGGACAAATGATGGCGCAAGCGCCAGACCACCTTGTTCCAATCTTAAAATGACAACTTAACTAAAAGCATACCTGTAAATCTGTCGGATAATGAATACCGGTATCTTTTCAGTTAAATTGTCGTTTTAAGACTGGAATAAAGTGGTTTAGCACATTGTCACAAAACGAGCACTCAAAAGGGGCGCGCCGCCAAATTCTTGCGATAACGCGCGGGAGAGACGCCGCGAGGTCCACAGAAAAAAAACAGAAAACAAGCATCCAAGGACTCCCCGGGCGCGTGCCCTCCCCTCTCGGAAGCGTAGGTTCGCCGACGAACCTCCTCACCCCACAACGGCGGCCGAGGAAGCACTCGAATGTTCTAGATGGAAAGGGGCGGGGTGATGCCGGGTTGAGTCATCCTTCGCGGACGGCATTCAAACCGTCTCGCCCTCTCTCCAGCCTTCACTGCGTATCGTGCCGACGAAATGACCAGAACTTTCTGGAATCTCGCGCGGAAGGTATTTAATGGAGCAGCGGAGATGGGAGATCAGAAGACGGAAGTTAGCGCCAAAGCGCGTATGGATTCCGCCGTGTAGTCGGCGAAGGTTTTGTCCATAGGGACAAAGCAAGAGAAGAAGAGGATTTCCACCTGTGGGTGAAGGTTCGAGCTACAGGCAAGAGCGTGTGTCTACCGCTATAGAGCGAAGACGCGTGGCAACAGCTGCGTGTGTGAAGCCGACGTGTTTCCGGCGAAGAAGGTTTAAGCTTGGGGAGTGGCCAAGTAAAGACGTCAGGTTTCCTAGAAGAGAAACTTCGGGGGCGGTCGAGGTTTCCTGGAAGAGAAACTTCAGTGGAAGCTGAACGACAACAACGCTGGACTTTGAGTGAGAGATTCTCGGAAGAGTATCGTCCAGACTTTTGTTCCAAGAACTTTGGACTGAATAGGTTTTCTATCTCTTTAGTCTTTAAGTGTCTTGGTTGTTCAATGCATGCGACTGCATTGTAGTGCGTATTGTTGTCTGTGTCCGCTGTTTCGAGTGTGGCTGATTTTACTGTGTAGTACGTTGTTTGATTGGTGACATATTGTATTCAACTATTGTGGAGTGTGCCTACTTGAGTATTGTTTTTGATCTGCCATTATTGAGAATATAATTTCGTTTTGCTTATCAACTCTCGGCTTTGACTTGTTCTTTGGGCCACAGCCGGCGTCCGCTGGCGCGTCAAAAAGGACCACTTCTAAATTGTCCACGCTTCGTGGTGCGGTTCGGGGGGCCGATACTTCGGCCCTTGGAATTAGCCCGGCGATCGCCTCCCTAATTAACGTGCCCTGTGACACACATGCGCAAAAATTTTCCTTTTTTCTGTGCGTGATCTCCTCGCCGTTTTGACCGTATATATACTCCCGCCATCTGTGCAATAAAATTGGCTGTTAGTGTGTGATCTGTCCTATCTCTCTGCTATATTTTCTTTTCCGATGGGGGCGGAAATTGTGTTGGCCCGTGTGCTCAGATTTGGGTGCATGTTGAAGACCCCAGGGGGTCCGCATTTCCGGAGTCCTCCCCTACGGCGTTTCTCTTAATCATATCGTGGTTTTAGGACATTAAAACACACATATCAATCAATGCTATATCTTCCTTCTGAAACGTTTCCTGCGCAGCAAGGAAATCTATTTCTAAAAAAAACCAGAGGGTGCTGGCGGTACTGCTGAGCATTAAAGTGCAACAGTATGTAAAAACGAGCATGTATAGAGGAAAGGAGAACGTAGAAAGAGGAGGCAGCGTTGCATCCTAGCAGCGGTCAGCCGAGCAAAACTCTGCTCTCGCTCTCCTTTCTAGTGCTTTCAAGGTGTTTCTAAACCAGATCGCACGTGTCTGCTATATTCATTCGGTAGTGAATACAGCCACCAGTAAAAACCACGGCCAAACAGTCGAGTTTAATCGGTGTTTTGCCGGAAATGAAACGAGCATATTATGCAACAAACGGCACTGTAAACTTTTTTTAACTGGCCCGCTGAGCATTCAGTAGTGAACTTTAAGACTAACAAAGTTTTCGTGCGTCTGTCCATTTGACCATCACCACCAAACTCTTATCTGATGTGACTGCGTGTAGTGAACGAAACGATAGGCAGGTAGTCTTTTTTTTTGTACACAGTTGCGTGTAAAGGAAAGCTGCGTTTTCCGCAACACTTGCGCAGGGTCGCGATCATACGCCTCTGAACTGTTATAAAAGATAATCTCACGGTGAAAACTCGACACCGAAGCGTGTCTATTTAACTTAATTTGTGCAAAAGACAGGGTTCTTGTTACGAACAAGTGAGAAGACTACTCAAAGCTTAGCTTCATGGAGATAGTCGATTCGGTAAGCGTTTTTCTCACTTGCTGCCGCGGCTAAGTAACATCGAAATTTATGCGTTGCTAGAGAAGCATCCAATGTCTTCGATATTTGCTCATTGTTTAGTTCTCCTAACACACTAGTATGAGTTTTTTCCGCTTGCCTGTGTCATCATAAAGTGAGCGTGTCAGTTCAACAAGATATAAATCTGAGGTACGCTGTAGGGTGCGTGCCAAGATGGTGACAGCTTGGGGTTCGCTAATGTGCACATATCTTTTGGTTAATGGGTGTTCTTTTTATATTTCGCCGCCCTCTAAGTGCAACCATTGTGGTTGGAGATTCATCCCGCGCTATCAAGCGTAAGACTGCGACAACACCCGTGCTATGCTGTCACAATGATTTGCTTCATCAACGTCCACATACATACATACCACAGACAGGGTGTACATATGCCGCCAGAAAAAAAAATTGCCCGCAGCTTCCCTCGGGGTAACACTGAGGAGGATGCGGACCATATAATTGGTTAACGGGGTTGTTAAAGTGCGACTTACTTGGGTCGATGGCTAAATTGGTTAACGTGGTTGTGAAATGGCGTGTTAAATTGCGACTTACTTGGGTCAATGGCTAAATTTGTTAACGTGGTTGTAGGAGGGGGTGTTAAATGAGTGAACACGTACACACGTATGCGAAAGGGCGGCGCTGGTCGAAGGGACGTCGATCATTGTGTTTGTGGATTCGTTGGAATTCATTTCACCGCGACCTTGGACGTCGACGCGCCGTACAAACCAACCGACGAGCAGCAACTGAGCGAGCGAGCGCCGACCTTGAGTATATATACAGCACGACGGCGCATGCACTGTCAGCTGTTGAATGTTCTCGAAGCGCGACGCCACATGCGCGTCCACTGGAGAATCAGGAGAATTGTAGATGTCGAACGCGGTGTGTAGAGGAGGAAGGGTGCACAGATGGTGGAGGAGTGAAGCGCGCGCGGTGTGTAGAGGAGGAAGGGATGCACAGATGGTGGAAGAGTGGGCGACGGCGCGACGGCGCATGCGCGCGCGTCAGCTGTCGAGTGTTCGAGAAGCGGTGCGGACGGCGCACTACAAGGCGCGAGTATAAGATGCTCCGCATCTAAAAAGTGACGCCACACACACTACTTATTCGGTTTTTTTAGTGCCCCGCCGTGGTGGTCTAGTGGCTAAGGTACTCGGCTGCTGACCCGCAGGGCGCGGGTTCGAATCCCGGCTGCGGCGGCTGCATTTCCGGTGGAGGCGGAAATGTTGTAGGCCCGTGTGCTCAGATTTGGGTGCACGTTAAAGAACCCCAGGTGGTCTAAATTTCCGGAGCCCTCCACTACGGCGTCTCTCATAATCATATAGTGGTTTTGGGACGTTAAACCCCACATATCAATCAATCAATCAAATCGTTTTTTACTACAGAAGTGCGCAGTGTAGTATCGTCGCTGCACGGTCATATAAGCCGGTACTACTTTAGCACAAAATGCCAACCAGAAAATGATCACGAGTGGGTTGCCATCACTGCACAACACTGTCTGTTCAATGCCACATGCGTAAATGCAGTCCGCTTTGCAGAGTTTCTGCCTGTTTTCAAGTGCTGTTTGTGTGAGAGTAGCCTTTAGACAGTTTTTTTAAACCACAATGCAGTATTGCTGGCGCAATGGCTTTTAGAGCTGTTCGTTCCAAAATGAAGCAAGGCAGCGCCACACGTGCGTGCTCTTTCTGCAGCCGGTCGTCTTTGTGCGAATGGTTGAGTTGGGTCGCGACGCTCTGCCAAGTGCTGTTTTTCTTTTTTTGGTGAGCCACCTAAACCGAGACGTCGGATAAATGCAAGTCTCAAAAATCACGTGAAATTTCGGAGGTTTATTTAATGTGAAAACAACAACATAGAAAACCATATCAGCACATCTTTCATAGCATTAGGAAATACCTTTTAAAGATAATTCAGGAGCCTTGCAGTCATCCACAAGTGTCAGTGCTGAAATTGGGTTTGCACAGATTCCTTCATCTTGTGTTGTCTATCTGGTGGTCAATAATCGTCTTGTGCAGTATTAGCTGATGTGTGCAAGAATAATGCAGAGTTGAAAGTTCGTGCGGTCGTGTGTCTTGTTGTCCTGTTATAAATTTATACAGCCATAGGCTGTAGCTGCAGACTTGTTCGCCTAGCTTGCAATCATGTTAGTCATGTTTAAAAATTATGAAAGACTTTGTGTTTATTTGTAAAGTAGTCAAACAAGCTTGTTTTATTAAACTTTCATTGAAACCTATTCCTAAATATTTTGGTATGTTGTAGAGTTTTTGCACAATGACTGTTGAAGTATTTGTTCTGTTAAGGCGTTTACTTGCCGGCAACGAGCGAGAATATGTAATGGCGACAGTCACAGCCAAGCACGGGCTCCCAGCGCGAGCGGCGTCCTTGTTGGGTAGCCCCACTAGAAGGTACTCAAGAGTTCGACCCATTTCAGCGTTCGGAGGCTTCGCTACAATTACCCCGGGGCCGAAGAGGGAGCCGCCTGGCGACCTAACAGCTCGTTACTATGAGCGGGTCATAATAAGCCTTCAGGCGCTCCCCGTTGACGATGTCTCGCCCACGGCGGCGCATGTCCGAAGATTGTTCAACGGGTTCGATGAGATAGTTGACGGGTGAGGTGCGCTCGATGACACGGTAGGGGCCTTCGTATTTTGGACGTAGCTTGGAAGAGGGGCCAGCTGCAGATGTCGGGATCGAGAGCCATACAAGCGCACCAGGAAGGAACGTGAATCAGAAGTGGTGGAGCCATCACGAATACTCTTCTGCCGCTCTTGCTCTTGCGTTGTAAAAGTCTTGGCAAGCTCGCGACACTCTTGAGCAAGCCTGCCTGTCTCGGAAATCGGTGTACACTCAGATGGATCCGGCGTGTACGGGAGTATCGTGTCCATGGTGTGCGACGGGTGCCTTCCGTACAGCAAGTAGAAAGGTGAAAAACCAGTCGTGCTCTGAGGGGCGGTGTTGTAGGCGTAGGTGACGAAGGGCAGTATATTATCCCAATTAGTGTGGTTGGCAGCGACGTACATAGAAAGCATGTCGCCGAGGGTGCGGTTAAAGCGTTCGGTGAGGCCATTCGTCTGTGGGTGGTAAGCAGTAGTTTTGCGGTGGACAGAATGGCACTCCGTCAGGATGGCTTCGACGACTTCCGACAAGAAGACACGGCCTCGATCGCTGAGAAGCTCTTGGGGTGGTCCGTGGCGCAGTATAAATCGATGCAGCAGGAAGGACGCAACATCGCGCACAGTAGCCGCAGGGAGAGCGGCGGTTTCGGCGTATCGCGTTAAATGATCAACGGCAACGATGGCCCAGCGGTTACCAGCCGACGTCAGAGGAAGTGGTCCGTACAAATCGATACCTACGCGCCCAAAGGGACGGTCAGGGCAAGGTAACGGTTGCAGACCGGCGTGCGACATGTGGACTGACGGTTTACGGCGTTGGCAAGTGAGGCAAGAGCGAACGAACTGCTGCACATAGCGGTACATGCCGCGCCAAAAGTAGCGTTGTCGAATGCGATGGTAGGTCTTGAATACCCCAGAGTGCGCGCATTGCGGATCTGAATGGAAGGATTCACATATTTCTGACCGCAGACTGCGGGGTATCACGGGTAACCACTGCCGGCCGTCGGCGTCGTAATTGCGTCGGTGTAGAAGGCCGTCACGGATGGTGAAATGGCGAGCTTGACGACGCAAGGCACGCGTGGATGGCGTTGCGGATGGATCAGAGAGCATGTCGATGAGCGTGCCGATCCAATTATCCTTTCGCTGTTCGGTAGCGATGATGTCAACATCAATGGCAGAAACAGCAGCCGTGGATACTGAGCAGAGCACATCACCTTCAGGCAGAGGGGAGCGCGAGAGGGCGTCGGCGTCAGCATGCTGGCGTCCGTTGCGGTACAGCACGCGGATGTCGTAGTCTTGTAAGCGAAGAGCCCAACGGGCGAGACGGCCTGAGGGATCCTTCAATGAAGAAAGCCAGCATAGTGCATGATGGTCGGTGACGACATCGAATGGGCGACCATACAAATAAGGTCGAAACTTTGTAAGAGCCCAGACGATCGCCAGGCACTCTTTCTCCGTGACGGTGTAGTTTTTCTCGGCTCTCGTAAGCGTACGGCTTGCATATGCTATGACATATTCAGGGAATCCGGGTTTTCGCTGCGCCAGGACAGCGCCGAGGCCTACGCCGCTGACGTCTGTGTGCACCTCCGTTGGGGCTGTAGGGTCGTAGTGGCGTAGAATGGGAGGCGACGTCAACAAATGGCGGAGCTTCGCGAACGCGTCGTCGCACTCGGATGACCATGAATTGAAGGGCCCGTTACTTCCAAGGAGCTTCGTCAGCGGTGATATGATCGTGGCAAAATTTCGTATGAAGCGTCGGAAGTAGGAGCACAGGCCCACGAAACTACGCAGTTCTTTGACAGATGCAGGTTTGGGGAATTCGGCCACGGCCTGAAGCTTGGCAGTATCAGGAAGAATGCCGTCTTTGGACACGACGTACCCAAGTATGGTGAGTTGCCGTGCTGCAAAGCGGCACTTTTTCAGATTTAGTTGCAAGCCGGCATTGCTCACACGTGCGAAAACTTCTTTCAGACGTTGGAGATGCGTGGAGAAATCCGGAGCAATGACAATGACATCGTCGAGGTAACACAAGCACGTGTACCATTTCAAGTTGCGCAGAACGGTGTCCATCATGCGCTGAAAGGTCGCAGGTGCATTACATAGACCAAACGGCATGACGTTGAACTCGTACAAGCCGTCTGGCGTGATGAAGGCGGTCTTTGGTCGAGCGTCGTCAGCCAAGGGTACTTGCCAGTACCCCGAGCGCAGATCGAGAGAAGAAAAAAAATCGGCTCCATGAAGGCTGTCAATCGCATCATCGATGCGTGGCAGTGAATAAACATCCTTTCGAGTGATCTTATTGAGCCGTCTGTAGTCCACACAGAACCGCACAGAACCGTCTTTCTTCGCAACAAGAACAACAGGAGACGCCCATGGACTGTCCGAGGGCCGAATAACATCGCGTCGGAGCATATCGTCAACCTGATCATTAATTACTCGACGTTCAGCAGGCGACACGCGATAGGGACGTTGCCGTAAAGGTGGATGGGCACCAGTGTCGATGCGATGCGTAACAACGGACGTGCGACCGAGAGAACTTCGCCCGACATCGAAAGAAGAACGATATTCTTGCAACAGGTCCAGAAGTTGGGAACGCTGTACGGCCGTAAGGTTGTCAGCGATGGAGGGGCCAAATACATCAGCAGATGACGAATCAGAAGTGGAAACAGCATTGATGGTACACGACCTGGGACCGCGCGTGTCATCGGGTACGTCCAGGACTTGTGCGTCGTCGACTGGTTCCACTCTGCCGAGACATTCCCCTCGAAGCAAGGTAACAGCATACGGGGACGGGTTGGTTACAAAAATAGCAGTGTTGCCCTGGTTGACCTGCACGGTCGCGAAAGGTACTAGCAACCCTCTCCTGCTGCAAGCGCGGTCAGATGGCGAAACAAGTCCAATGGTGTCGGAGAGACCAGCGCAGTAGACAGACACAGCCGTCGTCGAGTTTGGAGGCACTGTTGTATCGTCTTTCGTTAGAATCTTGCTCAGTGTCGGGGGACTGTCTTCTGGCGTCAAATGCGAGAAGGGTGAGAGCTCAATTTCGGCGGCGGCACAATGGATGACGGCGTCATGGCGGGAGAGAAAGTCCCACCCCAGGATGACGTCATGAGAGCATGCCTGAACGACGATGAACTGGGCGACATACAGAACGTCCTGGATGACAACGCGAGCTGTGCACCCTGCTGTAGGATAAATGCGGTGCAAACTTGCAGTACGGAGGGATAACCCAGAAAGTGGCGTCGTCACTTTTCGAAGTAAGCGGCAGAGTTTTTCGTCCATAACTGATACGGCAGCTCCAGTGTCAATAAGCGCCGATGCACAAACACCGTCCACAAACACGTCAATGACATTCGAGGGGCTGATCTGAGGGCTTTCACATTGCGATAGCGTCGCAGTCCTTGCCTCGGGGACTGCGACGACTAGTTTTCCCGCTCATGAGCTGCCGCACTTGGCCGCATGGGGGACAGGGAACGACGTCGTGGAGACGGCGATCGTCGAGATGGACCTGGGCGAGATCGAGGTGGCATAGACGGCGGTTCTTCGCGATAAGGACGGCTGAGTTGGCCAGCAACAGGTGAAGAAATTGGAGCCGGCTGTACGCGATGGCAATAACGGGCCACGTGACCGGCGTAACCGCACGCAAAGCAGATGGGCCGGTTGTCGGGTGTGCGCCATCTGTTCACCGGGGTAGGTCTCACCCACGTCGCAAGGGCTGATGGACGGAACGGTGGCTGCATGGTGGACTGAAGCTGAGGCTGAGGGGTTACGTCAACATACGTAGCGGGAACACCCGCTGCAAAGGACGGAGGTCGAGCGGCAGCTTCGGCGTAAGTCAGAGGGGCGGTTGCTGGAACGACTTGGGGCGGCCTGGCGACCACTTGCGCGTAACTCAGGGGCGCAGGAGCCGAAGGCTGTGGGGGGTGGTACGCAGGCATTACCTCCGCTATTTCCTGTTCAATCGCTCGACGGATGGGAGGGAGAAGGGTAGTAGGCGATTGTTGAACAGTCGGTTGGTGGGCGAAGGGCAGGAGCGAGAACTGACGTGCGATTTCCTCACGGATGAAGGACTTTAGTTCTGCCATCAACGCCACTTGGTCACAACTGGCCTCCAAGCCAGCAAGCGTTGCAGCTCGTGGTGGGGAGCGTCGGGTCATCGAACGCTGCCGGCGGAGCTCCTCGTAGCTCTGGCACAGTGTGATGACCTCAGCCACTGTGCCGGGGTTTTTGGCGAGCAGCATCGTGAAGGCATCATCGTCAATGCCTTTCATGATGTTCCGGATCTTTTCAGACTCTGACATGGTGGGATTAGATTTGTTGGATAGGTCCAGGACGTCTTCAATATAGCTCGTGAATGACTCACCAGCCTCCTGAGCACGTTCACGCAAGCGCTGCTCGGCTTGCAGCTTGCGAACAGCAGGGCGGCCGAAGACGTTGATGATTGCGGTCTTGAAATCGGACCAGGTGGCAAAATCGGACGCGTGGTTGTTATACCACAAACTGGCAACACCCGTAAGGTAGAATACCAAGTTGGTCAGCTTGCCGTCCTCGCCCCATTTGTTGGGGACGCTCACGCGCTCGTAAATAGCGAGCCAGTCCTCCACGTCAGTGCCATCAGCGCCAGTGAAGATGGGTGGATCGCGGATTCTGGGGACACCGGGACAAGGGGGTGGCATTGGAGGAGGCGTTTGCTGAGAAGCGTCGTGGTACATAGTAGATGGCAGGGTACGTGATCGTAGCTCCAAAGGCATAGACAGGGATCGCAGCACTCTCCACCAAATTGTTAAGGCGTTTACTTGCCGGCAACGAGCGAGAATATGTAATGGCGACAGTCACAGCCAAGCACGGGCTCCCAGCGCGAGCGGCGTCCTTGTTGGGTAGCCCCACTAGAAGGTACTCAAGAGTTCGACCCATTTCAGCGTTCGGAGGCTTCGCTACAGTTCATTTATTTTCATAATGGCCACATGACATTTCATCTGGATACTTCAGTATAACGTCTGTTGTCATGGTTTTTTCTTGTTTTTCAATGTTTTAGCTTGCATAAATGTTATACTGCTGTGCCTAGAACTTATTTTGAGGTGTTTATTTCCATTCACGTACGCAGGTGTTTGAAAAAGCACAGCGTTCCAATGGCATGGCAGCAACGCTACGATGCGGCTCACGAATATTTTTCGTCTCTGCCTGTTACAGCTGCCGTTCGTTGTCGACGCATGCGCTGTCGGTTTGCCCGAGTGGCTTCCCGGTGACGCTCATCGTTCAACGCCGATCGTCTCCGAACCAGCGCTACATGACGCACGCTCCGACATGCCGTGGGAGACCACCCTGACGCAAGTCCCTGTGGCTCCCCCTGGATCAACCTGGACATCTTCGATTACGTCAGCAACGCCGCCTGATATAAGCGCATCGGGCCAGCCATGCCACTTTAGTGGGCATGGGAGCAACGCTACGATGCGGCTCACGAATATTTTTCGTCTCTGCCTGTTACAGCTGCCGCTCGTTGTCGACGCATGCGCTGTCGGTTTGCCCGAGTGGCTTCCCGGTGACGCTTATCGTTCAACGCCGGTCGTCTCCGAACCAGCGCTACATGACGCACGCTCCGGCATGCCGTGGGAGACCACCCTGACGCAAGTCCCTGTGGCTCCCCCTGGATCAACCTGGACATCTTCGATTACGTCAGCAACGCCGCCTGATATAAGCGCATCGGGCCAGCCGTGCCACTTTAGTGGGCATGGGAGCAACGCTATGATGCGGCTCACGAATATTTTTCGTCTCTGCCTGTTACAGGTTAGTGAAGCTCCTTCTAAGCGCTCCAATAACGCTTTTCTTGTTGTATTCCTATGCCCACAAGCGCTCTTACAACATGTAAATGAGTGCTTTGATGTGTTGAAACTGTTACTGTCGGGGGATGTGGAGCTTAACCCGGGGCCTACTAAACCTCGACAGGGTGGCACGCAGGTGTCCGAAGTACCACTGGAGCCTACGACCGATGTTGTTATAACAATGCTGAGGGACCTCACAGCCCGTTCAAAGCTGATTGAGGATGGTCAGGCACGCATACTCGATTCCATCGGAAGCTTAACGTCAAAACACGCTGAACTGAACGCGACGGTCACAAACATATCTGAAAGGTTAAGCTCCATGGAAAACAGGTTTGAAGTTCATGAAGAGCATGCTGAAGACATAACTACAGTAAAAGAATCTATTGGCACACTTCAAAACGAAAATACTTTGTTAAAAGTACGTTTGTCAGACCTGGAAGATAGAGCGAGCAGAGACAACCTTTTATTTTTAATGTGCCAGATAACCCCTCGGAAACATGGGCGGACTCGGAAAAGGAGGTCAAGAAGATTGTACTTGACCAAATGTCGATTAATCTTGTCGATAGCGATATCGCGCGTGCGCATAGAGTTGGCACACTGCATCGCGACAAAGCTCGCGCATTAATAGTAAAGTTTGCAAATTACAAAACAAAAGAAAAAGTACTCAGCGCAAAAACCAAACTTAAAGGATCAGACATCACAATTAGTGAAGACTTCTCGCCAGCTACCCGACATGCCCGTAAAATTCTAGTAGACTTTGTGAAACGCTCAGCGCCAGATGAAAAATTCAAACTCCGCCATAACAAACTCACTTTAAACAATAAGTGTTATGAGTAGTGCGAGGTAAGCGGTGAAGTAAAGGAAAAATGCAGAAACCCCAGTGCCTCTAAAGCTCCGCATTCAACTCTTTCCACATGCATCCACAGAATAGCTCACCGGCCGTCCACATAACGTACCGTGGGCGCCAAGTAACATTTCCGTTCTTTTCACTAACATACGAAGTGTAGTCCGTAACCACGATTCTATTTCTTGTGCTGCTGACACTACTGCCGCTGACATTATTGTATTAACTGAGACTTGGTTGAACGAATCTGTACGGGACATTGAAATTTTTTCTGCTTAAAAGTGCTACAATATTTTCCGATGCGATCGCTCCTTAAAGCGTGGCGGTGGTGTCTTAGTTGCTGTTAACCACAGTTTTGAATGCTCACAAGTCAATGTCACTACAAATCTTGAGTTCACTTGCGTCCAAATATCTGTTAACTTCACGAAGTTTCTACTCTGTGTATGTTATCGTCCGCCGTCTACACCACTATGCTTTTGTAATGATCTTCACAACACTCTTAACACCATTCACACAAAGTTTTCTAATCAACAGATATTTCTTTTCGGTGACTTCAATTTTCCCGATATTAACTGGCAGTCACCCGCTATCTCAAGTGAAGAAACATGCGAATCATCAAATTTTGTGGCACTCTGTTCAACGTTTTCTTTGACTCAGGTTATCCCTGAGCCAACAAGAATAACTGATTCCTCGTCTAACACACTTGACCTATTGTTAACAACAGCTCCCGATCTTGTCACCGACATCAGCTATTTACCGAAAATTAGCGATCACTCCGTAATACACGCAATATTGAATGTCCCAACTCATTTGTCCCTTAATAATCCTAAGGGTATTTACGATTACGAAAAAGCTAACTTTTCGACCATTATTGATCGGCTGAAGATTTTTCTGGATGAGTTTCTTGTTGGTTTCGACGAGAGATCGGTCTCTGAAAACTGGCACCTGTTTAAAAGTACAATTCACAATTTAATTAAACATCATATTCCCCAAAAGGTCATTACCACTAACCGTCAGTTTCCATGGTTTAGCCGTGCAATAAAACGCCTTGCTAACAAAAAAAGGCGTTTCTTCATCAGAGCAAAGCGGTCTCGAAAATCGGAGCACTGGTCAGCACTTAAGGATGTCGTATGTACATATAAGAAAGCTTTAAAGCAAGCAAAACATAAGTTTATGAATGTTACATTACCTGAACTTCTTTTCGCAAACCCTAAAAAATTCTGGAGTCTGATTAAGGATACAGATGATTCGACAATTTCTCTTGATTTGCAGCCAAACCGAATTAGCAACGCTGATTGCGCTGCCGCTCTGAATGACACGTTTGCAAAAGCATTTTCCAGTTGTACTAACTCGTCACTCCCTGCCTGTCACACTCATTATGATTTCCCCATGGACCCTGTTCATTTTGATTTTGATGGCATTGTACGCATTATTGAGAGCCTAAAATTATCTTCTAGTTGTGGTCCCAATGAAATTAATACAAAAGTGCTCAAAAACACCTCGGTTTATTCTGCTATGATATTGTCCAAAATATTTAATCAGTCTTTTAAGTCAGGGGAGATTCCAGATGACTGGAAATTAGGTAAAGTGATTCCACTCCCAAATCTGGTGAGAAACATTCTGCTTCGAACTATCACCCTATTTCGTTAACGAGTATTTCTTGTAAAATATTTGAACACGTCATCGCTTCCCACTTGGCAAAATTTCTTGAATCATTCTCATTTTTTTTCACCTGAGCAACATGGCTTTCGAAAATTATTTTCGTGTGAAACGCAGTTGGTAGCCTTCACAAACAACCTTCATTCTGTACTTGATAATGGTTCCGCGGCTGATTGCATATTTAGAGACTTTTGTAAGGCATTCGATAAAGTTCCCCACAGCCTGCTTCTTCACAAACTAAGCCAACTGAATATCGACCCTAACGTTCTTAAGTGGAGTAAATGTTTGCTAACAGATCGCTCTCAATTTGTTCATGTTAATGGTTTTAACTCGTCAACTCTACCTGTCACTTCAGGCGTCCCACAAGGCTCAGTTTTAGGTCCACTGCTTTTTCTTATATATATATTAATGATCTGCCTAGCAATCTGACTTCTTCTGTGAAACTTTTTGCCAATGACTGTGTTATTTACCGCGAAATAAAAAATGCTACTGACGTTTCTTTGCTTCAACAGGACCTTGACGCTATCGATAATTGGTGCTCGACTTGGCATATGACACTTAATATTAATAAATGTAAAGTAATGCGGTTCTCACGCCAACGTAAATTAAACCCTTCCTCTTACAGTATAAGCAGCTCCCCATTGCTACCAGTGTCGTCCTATAAATACCTCGGGGTTATCTTAACAGCAGACCTTAGTTGGAATATGCATGTCTCCTCTATTGTCTTAAATGCCAACCGGACGCTTGGTTTTATTCGGCGACATTTTTCTCTAGTCCCCGCTTCTGTTAAACTGTTATTGTACAAGTCACTTGTTCCATCTAAACTCGAATACGCGTCTTCAGTATGGGATCCATGCAATAATTCACTAATAAATGCACTTGAAGCAACCCAAAACAAAGCATCGCGTTTCATTCTTCACGATTACGGCCGTTTATCAAGCGTAACGCAAATGAAAGCAACCCTACCTCTTGAACCACTCACACCGCGCAGGAAGATATTGCGCATGTGCCTTTTCTTTAAAATCTATAAATTGAACGTCACCCTTAAAACTGCTCTTATCTTACCCCCTGCTCATGTTTCATTGCGCATAGATCATTTTTGCAAAGTTGGTATTCCGAAATGTCGCACTGTATCATATTCAAATTCGTTTATTCCTAGAACTACATCAGAGTGGAATCGCCTGCCACCATCCCTAGTGCTTACTAACAATATTGACCAGTTTAGGAAAAAAGTGTCCGATTACTTCATTTCTGCGTAGCTTGAACTTCACAGTGTTTATTTACCTTATAATGTGTCATATACATGCAGTTGTCAATGTTAGTTTTGTTATCTTTTCATGCTAGAGGCAATACTTGTGTAGATTTGTGTTAAACTTTTGTATACTTCTACGCACCGCTGGATACTTGTTTGTTCAGTGCTTTTGTATATTTACTCATATGTGTGCAATGTTTGTACAATTCGAACACCTTTCAACATCCTGATCCTGTACCACTGCCCTCAACAATGCCCTCTGGGCCCTGAGGGTACCTGAAATAAATAAACAAATAAATAAACACGTTGCTGTTGAAGTTTGTTGGCCTCGATGAAGGTTAGGTAGGCACTTCACAAATGTTTTCATAGATTTGCAGCCCGATCCCTGCTGCCCCTCAGAGCAGAAATTCGCGACAGCCTGTGATGCTTGGTTTCCTACCCAATGGCCGCTTGCAGGACCCTGAGCAGTCCACCTTCATTGCGTCATCTCCTGCTGCACCCTCTTAATCCTCACCCCACTTCTGCTGCCCTGGCCAGCTTTATGCCGTAGAGCTTTGCTGAACTCGCCTCCCAGGTTAGGCTGCGTTACTTAACAGCAGTAACTTGAAAAGCTGAACTGAAAAATAAATCGTTTGACTTAATATAGCTAGAAATAAAGTTACGAAAATTGTGATCTGGTATTCTTATTTAGAGATTGCTTGTGTGCGGGATATTTGCACCGAGCAGTTATTTTAGTTAATGTTTTTAGCTAATACTTGATGAAACAGCCTGTTACAATTTCTTGCAAAACTGAGGAGGAATGTGTGGAGAAAACCCGACAGTAACTAGACTTGTGCAGTTTTTTGCTCTACTTGTGGGGATGGTAATAGGCAATGCAAGAAAAAAGGCGAAAATGGACGATTTAGTGGAATTGTGTAAAAGTTTCTACACTAGTCATCCAGTAGGTCAGTCGCCTTGAAGTATGCTACACCGCGAAGCTCGTACGGTGCTGCTATAAGCTGTTAGGGGTAGTTATGGGGGCGTTATGTAAAGTTTACCTGCTATGAAATGCTAGTAGTAAAAAGCTCATAATTATAACGGTAGAACATTGGCAAGCCATTGGTAGCGGATATTCGTCGCAAAGCAAATGCTGGCGTATTATTGGCAATTCAATGGCAACAAAGTGGCCTTAGAATGGTCCTATGCTGGATGCATGTTGGCAACTACGTCGGCGAAAGGACGGGCCTTCATTGACATGTGTAGAGTGGGCCGGCGTCGGCTGGATATTGGCAAATGAAACGGCTGAACGTCAGCCCCAGGTCGGCTTGAACATCGGTCCTACATTGGAAGAAGTTGCACTTAACCGAGATGGCAATTTTGCGCCAATATTGCGTTCGATGTTAGCCGCTACGGGTCCAAGATCGGTCTGACACCGGTGTGCTGCCTGGGGATTGATTAATCATGCCGCTCGACGTGAATACTGCTCCTCAGCAAGAGCAAATGTGGTAGGCATATGCCCGTTCTTCGCCATGGGCGTGGGCGTCTGTAAATCAAATTTATAGACGCTTGAACTCGACTACACACTCCTTGATTCTGAGAAGGGCCCACTCTAACCCGTGACTGTAATGGTGCCTGTGTGATGATCAGTTTGATGTGGTTAACGCGAAGAAGCAGCTTCTTTGCATTTAAAATAGTTTGGTGAGCTTACACTACTTGTGCAAGCCTCGAGCCACAGGGGAGCTCGCGATGTTCTAGCTTTTTGCAACTTTTTAAGTGCGTCGTCCACTAATGTGCGTGGTTGGCTTCGTAGTAAAAACTGCCTCAGTGCTGTCCTAATTTTTATTGTGCTGATTTACTGAGGCCTAATGACCATTACACTCGGCTGTCTTGCCTTCAGTGATAAGGTTTCAAATAAAAGGACATTATTTCGGGTGCAAATAGTAAAGTCAACATCAGTATAGAGCTATTAACTGCAATCCTGATTATTGGGATACTAATTGTCATCACATTAGTAAGGGCTACGGTTTTTCTTAGCGGCCTCATGACCAACGTCAAGTTAATTAGCAGAGTTCAGTTAGCTCATGGCCTATCGTGCTTTAGTTAGCCCGGTTGTAGCTTTACATGGCACCATTAGCATGGTCACCCCGCCTAGGGTTCTAGTGGCTAATGTGCTCGGCTGCGGACCCGCTGGTCACGGGAATGAATACCGGCTGTGGTGGTTGCGTTTTCGATGAAGGCGAAAATGCTGTAGGCCCTTGTGCTTAAACTTAGGTGCACGTTAAAAACCCCCAGTGGTGTAAATTTTCTGAGCCCTACACTTCGGCGTCTCTCATACTTATGAGGTGGTTTTAAGACGTTAGACACCACATCTCAATCAACAAATAGCATGGTCTTCTTAAAGAGCCACTCACCAGGCCCCACACCGAATTTTAGTTAGACAGTGGAAGTTGTTGGGTGTCTGATGAGGAACGTTTTGCCACGAAAATTTTTTGAATTGGTTCATTGCGAGCGGAGCAAACAGGTTTTTTTAAGCGGCGCGAAACGAGGGTGAGAGAAGGCGAACTTGAAGCCCTTGCCTCCTCCGCGTAGCCTTCGCAAGACAAATTTCTTCCTCATCCTCTCCAGCATTCGACCAAGAGGTGACGAGCGCATGACGTGCCCAAACAAGTCCAACCCCCGAGCACACCAGCAGCGTTTCTTTGTTGACCAGCCTTTTTTTGTGGTCTTCTGCCTGTTTCTGCGGGATGGTTCAGAAACGCTGGCTTAGACGTGGCAGAGTAGATGAGCACAATGAGTGCGCGAACACGTAGGAGCGTTCCACGGCGGTTGTCTGCTTAATGTGCTAACTGCGGGAACATGAACGCATGTGAAACGCTGGCACATTAGCCCCGCATCGCGTAGCATTTCATGGTAAAATATGAAAGAAAAACGCGCACATTTTTTTGTTGCGTCTGATAATTCATTTCAAGTTTTTATTGTTTTCTTAAAGACACAAATACATAAAGCACGCATGTTGTGTTAAATAATGTTTCCCTGGTCACGTGGTATACTGTTCACAACGTCAGAGCAGACTCGTCTACATAAAGGACCAACGTCACTGCAATGCCGTGTACGTAGAACCGTTCCTACGCCAACGTCATGCCCTCATTCTGTACGCGTGCGGCTGCAGAGGGGAGGGGGAGCATTTTTCATCTTGAAGACCCATTTTCGCGGCGCGTAGCGCTGCAGAAGTGTTCATGAACCCCTCGTCTATACATTGCGCTTATCAGCTCAAACTTGTCAAACCTGTTGAGTGGCCCTTTAAGATGTGGCGTATATACCTCGGCCTAACCATGATTTCTCGTGATTAGCTTGTTCATAGCATGTACTGGCCTAACTAGTCAAGTATAATGTCTAGCCAAATAACTAATTACCTGGCCTAGTGACCAGGTAATTACCTGATAACTAGGCCAGGTAATTAGTTATTACCTAGGTCAGGTAATAATTATTTAGTTATTACCTAGGCCAGGTAACAACTAATTACCTGGCCTAGGTTGCTAGTGGGCAATGTGATCAAAGATGACGCGCACCGGCTGAGGAAGCGCTGGTTGTATAGGCTGACCTTGATGATTAACACCTTGCCTCGGGTTTAGCTGTGATCGCGATGTTATAAGATGCTCCGCCGCTACTGATCTCAGATGGGACCGTGCTCATTATTCTAAAACAGAATTAGTGCAGGCAGTAAAAGCTTCAGAATAAATTTAAACGACATATACCTTTTAAAATATTATCACAAAATTTCTAACACTCTTTAGGGTGGGTGCACTTCGGCACTCAGTGGAAAGACAAGCAAATAAAAGAAGGTGCCCCTGGTTTTAAAACGCCCCCCACCTTAGTCGACTCTGCTTGACCATGGCCAGACTGAAGGAGCCACATGTGCTTTCGATTTCCACTCCTCCAGCCCAGCTGTGCATTGACGCGATGACTGGTTCAATCTGAACCAATGAAGCGCCGTTCCGCGAGGGGTGGCTTTGGCTTATTAGAAAAGTTGGCTCGTTGGTAAAAGAGTGTCGCCAGAGCTCGGGAAGATTCTGAGTTTTGCGAAAGTTGGGTGAAACTCGGCCAATCCTGCATAGCACCCCTTGGTGGGACAACAGAGCTTGATATATGTAAACGGCAGCACGAGTCGCAGCATAGTTACCTCGGAAACTGATAAGCCTTTTGTTAAGTGTAGCAACGCTGCGCAAAAGTGCTGTCATCTTTCAGAGAAGCCGAGTACTCATGAGCAGCTGCCTTTTTAACCTTGGGCTCGCTCTACAGGTTTATCAACTTGAAGCAAATCTGACACGATTAGCACAAGACACTCAATGTTTGCGCCCACAGCGCAACTGTTTCCACTGTTTCGTCAGTGAAATCGTTCATGCCAGTGATAATGAGCAGAAGACTGAATACGACAAAGAAGAGCACGGTATCGGGAAGCGCATGACAGCGTTCGAGGCAGCGAAGCGCGCAAGGACAGACGGTTCTCGGCTGGACGTCCGGTCCGGGGAACAAGGAGACGTTCTCTAGGCACTGTACTGTCCTGGGCTCCGGCTGGGTGACTAGCCCAGGGACCAGGCGATACGCTGCTGTTCCGGCTGCTGTTTCTGACAGCTAGAAACCCGGTGAACGAGGCGTGGACTCCGGCTGGGTGACTGGCCCAGGAATCAGGCGAAGTTCCGCTGTTCCGGTTGCCGTCCCGAATGGTTACGAGTTCCCATCTGCTGTGGGCCGCTGGTCCTGCTGCCGTTCCGGGTGGCTGGCATGACACAGGTGTGCTACTGGGACGAATGCGGCAGCTGAAAGCTGTTGCTCCAGTGCGATTCTTCCGAGCGACCGCTACCCTCCTGCTGCTACTGCGGCAGGAGGCCGTGAGATGGCGTGGGCCAACTCACGTTGAATACGTCAACAAGAGAGACGGCACGTGACCCCAAGCGATGGGCGTCCAAGCCCAAGCAAAAACAGCGAGAGACTTCATATTTAGTGAGAGATTCCGTATAAGACTGCATGTGAAAGACTATGTTTAGAGATGTTCCTTTAATAGTTGCTTTTTTCGGATAAATATATTGTGTGTGTGTGCACTCGTGGCTCGATTGGTACTTGGCAAGCGGTCCTGAGCCCAAAGCTGACACTACTTCACAATCTGGCGAGCCTGCCAGGACACCGCTCTTAAAAGCATCGAAGGAAAATATTGGCCCTCGATTGCACCCTCACAGAAATTTACTCTGTCAGGATACTTAGAGATTAGCAGCGGTAGGGTCACAGCTAGGCTTGTCCGGCACAGAATTGCGTAAGCGTATTGAGAACGAACAGGCAAGACAAAGGGATGAACTTGCTGCCGAAAGAGAGGCGACCAAGGAAGCAGATGAAATAACTCGAGTAATCCTTAAGCAGAAGCTAAAGCTTCAAGAAAAAGCTAGTGCAGCTTCAGTGACTAACTCCGAGGTTATGCCTCTGCAGGGTCATGCCTCTTTCGTTCTCAAGTCACAAAAACAAGTGCCATTGTTTGATGAGCAACCCGATGACCTGCATGCATACTTGCAAAGGTTCGAGCGCGTGGCAACAGGGCAGAAATGGCCACAAGATAAATGTTCCTTGCAGTGAGCATGTGCCTAACTGGTGAACCACTAACAGTGATCGGTCCCATGACTGCAGCTGATACTCTGGATTATGATAAAGTGAAAAAGGCATTGCTGCAAAGATTCCCGTTTACCACGCAAGGCTATCGTGACAAATTCCGAAAGGCACGACGAGAGGATGGAGAAACTGGAAGATAGCTAGCTGCAAGACTTTTAGGATACTTTGATCACTGGATATATATGGCCGATGTGCACAAATTGTTCGACAACCACCGAGACCACATGATCGCTGACCAGTTTCTTCAGTGTTGCCATCCGAAGCTGACCGTATTCCTTAAGGAAAGCAAATGCAAGTCCTTTCAGGAGCTCGCTGACGTTACTGACCGCTATCTTGAAGCGCAGAACTTCTCAAATCTGGGAAGAGTACCGGATCATGTGAAGGAGTACAATAAGACTACCTCAGATGCACAAAAAAGACAACCCCCGAGGTGCAGGTTGTGCAACCACATGGCCACCAAGCTCATAAATGTCACCGCCCAGCGAAGGAAGGAACAAAGAGCAACATATGTGCGAAAAGTAGTCATAAGAGCGAGAACTGCTGGCACGAGAAGGCACAGAAGGGGCCGAGTTCTGCATGCATTCATGAGGCCACAGCCAACCAGCGTATTAATCCTCCACGTGACAAAGTTGTCCGACGCCAAGAAAGTAGACGTGATGTGAAGTTACGGAAACCTGTTTTCATGTTAGATGGAATGCCAGTGGTCGAAGGACGAGTCTTGGGTGGAAGAGTAAGAGTTCTCAGAGATACAAGCTGCAATGCAGCAATTATACGAAGAGACAGTTCCAGACCATTGGTTCACTGGAGCACTAAGCGAAGTGGTGTTAACAAATGGATCCGGTAAAGTGGTTCCGGAGGCGGGAATAAATATCCGTGCATCATATTCTAGTGGAGAAAGCAATAAATTTTTTATGGATAATCCCCTTTATGATGGTATTTTAGGCAACCTTCCTGGCGTCAGAGAACTGCTCGAGCCAGATCTCAATTGGAGACGCGCTGTGGTCGACGAAAGCGACGACACGTACGAAAACTTCCGCGTAGAAGAGATGCCGCACAACGTTTCCGCCTTCATCAAGCCACAAGAAGGCAAGATAACTCCAATATGTGTTTCGGCCACAAATATTGGTGATGTAAGTAAAGAGAAGCTCACAGAACAATAGCCAAACGACAAGACACTGACGTCACTGTTCGCTAAAGTGGACAGAAACTTCAAGTCGCAAAAAGGACACTCTTATTTGATTTTTGAAAAAGATGAAATTTTGTACCAAAAGTATGAACTTGCTACAAAAAGGACGTTCAACCAGTTCGTCGCGCCAACGTCTTTCAGAAGGTCAATACTGAAAGTTGCGCACGAAGGTCTTATGGCCGCACATCAAGGCATAGGGTGAACGACAGATCACGTCTCAACAGATTTTTACTGGCCAGATCTGCATGGAGACGTCAAAAGATTTATGAAATAATGCGATCTATGCCAAAAGACAACACCAAAAGGTAAAGTTATAGTCGCGCCATTGGGCCATATACCTCTCATACGAACGCCTTTTGAGCGTGTGGCCGTCGATCTCATCGGTCCGTTATCACCGAAATCGGAACGAGGAAACCGATATGTGCTCACGCTCATAGACTTTGCTACTCGATATGCAGATGCAATAGCACTTCCTGCAGTCAACGGAGTACACGTGGCAGAAGCACTAATCCAGAATTTTTCTCGTGGCGGTCTACCGAAAGAGATTGTCACAGACCAAGGGATGAGCTTTACATCAGAGGTTATGAAAGAGGTTGGTCGCATATTAGCTATCATATCTCTGCGGACGACCCCATACCATGCAATAGCAAATAGACTAGTTGAAAAGTTCAACGGAACCCTAAAGACAATGTTGAAAAGGATGTGCCAGGAGAAACCTCGCTCTTGGGACAGAAACCTTGCACCCCTATTTTTCGCCTACAGAAAGGTACCGCAAGCGAGTCTGGGCTTCTCACCTTCCAGTTTACTTAGGTTCGAGTCCCCTCTCCGTCCTCAAGAAACTATGAACCAATGAAAACATCGATGATGAAATTCGAACCACGTATACGTACCTTGTCGATCTGTGGAATCGTCTTGAAGATACGTTCAAGCTTGCCCATGAGAAACTGGACAAGGCGCGAGCAAAACAGAAATTTCACTATGACCGAAAGAGTCATCCGTGCAAGGCAATTGTGGGTGATAAAGTCTCAATCTTGCTGCCTACTGGCACAAACAAATTGGAAATGCAATGGAAAGGTCTATTCGAAGTCATCGAGCGAAAAAATGACATCGACTTTGTATTGAACTTAAGCGGGAAGTTGAAGATATTCCACATAAACATGCTGATGAAATATGAGGAACGCGAGCCCATTCTACCACAGCAGGTCTCAGTGGTCACTGAGAATAATCAAGATTTTTCGAACCTGAAGGAAGAGTCGTCCCGCGACAATGTTTCGCACGAGGTTCCATCTCTCAGCCTTGTTCGTACACAGATGGCCACTTACTTGAAGGTGTCGGCGGATCTGAACACCGAAGAATGCTCCCAAGTTCGTGACCTCTTTCAAGAATACGAAGAAATATCTTCTGACCTGCCAGGAAAAACAGAGTTCATTGAATGCGCACTACGCTTGAGTTCGGAAAACTCAATACATGTTCCACAGTATCCTGTTTCATTAGCTTTACGAGAAAACGTATAAAAAGAGGTGCAAGAACTGTTAAGATTGGGCGTAACTGAGGAATCGCAATCGCTTACCATGCAACCATCATGGTTAAAAAACCAGACAACACGATACGCTTGTGCATCAAATTTTGAGAGCTTAACAAACGTTTGATTGCCGATGGTGAGCCCATACCACGTATTTAGTGCTTGCACTTGCAGGACAGAGCAAGTTATTTTCAAAATTTGACTTTATCAAAGGATACAGGCAGGTGCCCATGTCTGCGGACAGCAGCGAAATGACAGCATTCTCCAGTATATCCGGGTTGTACCACTTCCTGTACTTGCCATTTGGAATCAAAACAGCCCCGCCTGTTTTCGCACGACTCATGCGAGCCACCATTGGTGATCTTCTAAATGTCTATCGCTATTTTGATCACGTTGTCATTGTCACAAACACTTGGAGTGAACATCTAACAACTCTGCGACTTGTGTTTGAGAGAATTCAAAAGGCATGTCTGACTGTCAAGCCCAGTAAGTGTGAAAGAGGAGAAGAAAGTGTTTGTTTCCTGGGTCATCAAATCGGAGATGGCAAAGTTGAACCTCTACTCAAGACTCTCGATAAAATTCTAGCCGCCTAGTGACCAGAAACAAAGAAGGCGCTTCAGTCAATTTTTGGGTTATTGGAGAACTACAGAAAGTTTAGGTATACCCAACTACGCTCAAATCCGATGCCTTTAACGGATCTTACGCGAAAAGGACAAAACACAAACATCCTATGGAGACCGGATCAAGAACAAGCTTTCACCATATTGAAGAGTAAGCTTGGTAAAGCTCCAATTCTACAAGTGCCTAACATGAAAAAAAAAAAGAATTTGTACTAGGCACCAATGCATCAAACGTAAGCCTTGGTGCTGTACCGCTACAGCAAAGCAATGATACCTTGTTATACCCTGTCTGACGCTAGCCGCAACTTTTTGCCAAGAGAAATAGGGTACTCTACCATTGAAAGGGAGAGTTTGGCACTTGTATGGGCACTACAGAAATTCCAAGTTTATCTGTACAGCCAGCCATTTTTTATACAATTAGACCCTCAACCATTGCAGTACCTAAACTCCGCCAAACATCTAAATGTTAGAGTATTAGGCTGGAGTTTACTCTTGCAAGAGTACACTTTTACCGTTGGCTATATCAAGGGCTGTGATAAAGTTGGCGCCGAATATTTATGCCGCAAATAAGGGCGCTTGACATCGTGTTGTGTAGTACACAAATGCTTTCACATATCGTGTTGCGACGTGACATTGTGTACACATCCAACTGGACATTTCCCTTTCGTGAACTCTTCGTGTCCACTGACTTTCATACCACACCCCTGTGACATTTGCTCTTCACTTCTGCCCATCAGAAAAGTTGTAAGCAACTTTCTTATAACCGGGTATTGTGATAATTTGGGCAGAAGAGTGAAGACGACACAGAAGAGCGCACGAAATCGGGAAGCACGTGACAGCATTCGAAAAAGCGAAGCGGACAAGGACAGACGGTTCTCGGCTGGATGTCCGGTCCGGGGAACTAGGAGACGTTCTCTAGGCGCTGTACTGCCCTGGACTCCGACTGGGTGACTGGCCCAGGGACCAGGCGAGGTTGCGCTGTTCTGGCTGCCTTCCCAAGTGGTTACTAGTTCCCGTTTACTGTGGGCCGCTGTTCCTGCTTCCTTTCTGGGTGGCTGGCACATTTCAGGTGTGCTACTGGGACGAACGCGGTGGCTGAGAGCTGTTGCTCTAGTGCGGAGCTTCCGAGTGACCGCTACCCTACTGCTGCTACTGCGGCAGAAGGCCATGAGATGACGTAGGCCAACTCACGTTGAAGACGTCAATGAGACAGACTACACGTCACATCAAGCGATCGGCATTCAAGCCCAAGCAAAGAACGCCGAGAGACTTCTAATTTAGTGAGAGATTTCGTATAGAACTGCTTGTGACAGAATATGTTTAGAGATGCTCCATTAATAGTTGCTTTTTCTGTGTAAATATATTTTGTGTGTGTGTGTGTGTGTGTGTGTGTGTGTGTGTGCACTCCTGGCTTGATTGGTTCTTGGCGAGCGGTCCTAGGCCCAAACCTCACACTACGTCACAACGCCAGTAGAATCGAGGTGTTCGGCGGCCAGCACCTTTCGACTTCAGCGAAGCTACTCTAGCCGATGCGGCAATCAGAAACTATAGCACAGCGCCAAGAGAAAGTGCCGTGTTACCACCATTAAGCGCAGCCATGTTTGTTTTTTGACCAGTGTTACCAGCACACAGATCGTGTTACTTCGTTGCGAATACACACGTATAAAACGCTCACTCTTCACGCGATTCTGCAATCAAGGCACAGGAACTCAAGAGGAAAGAGGTAATTTTGACTCACCTGGGCTTGCAGTATAGCGTATTACTTTGAAGGGAAAGAATTCTTTATAAACAACTCTAACCACTCGAATAAAAACCAGTTCCCAGGGTAGTTCATTTTACGCAAGACAGTTATGCACCTTTTTAGGTGGCGATTAGTCCATCGTTAGGCAAAAACTTGGTTGTGTGCATGTCCATCTCTTTTTTTCTCCGTAACCTAGTTCAATAATTAGGTGTGCCACATGAACGTCACTGACTCGTACTGTTAAGCATGTTTTCTTCGATTTGGGTAAGGCACGACATTTAGAAAATACAACGAAACGTCCCAGGCACCGGGCAAGACGTTTTCACGCATACCTAGGAGGTAAGAGGGTGGGCACTGGTGCCCCTGGAAGGGTTGAGGAAAGAGAAATGAAGAGAACACTCAGGTGTGGAAGCGATTGTGGTGTCGCGGCCTGTCTTTCTAACAGTAAAAGAGGGTCTGTCGACGTATTCGCGTAGCATCTCTGAGACTTATGTCGGCTGACAGCCTCTGCAAGACTGAATTCGTCGCATGAGTCTCTTCATTGGTCCTCTACACGAGAAACTCAGTCCTGCAGTAAAAGGGAATGGACATCGAGCTACACTACATTTTAAAGTACCTGCACCACTTTGATGATTGCCGCAGCCTTCCGCAAGACCATTATCATCCTACGGCAACCAAAGAGGTGATCGGTCAGCCATTGCAGAGTCCTCGGCAGGCTGTCGAGGGTGGTGAGACGAAAAACTGCACTTTAGAGGTGTCGTGTCTCTAGGCATTCGGAAATTTTGGCGGATAGCTGACGCAAGAACGTGGGTGACGAGTATCGCAACGGCCGTGCTAAGAGGGACTACATGCATTGCGAGGCTCAAATAGTCAAAAGCAGCGGGGACGAGCTGAATAATGTGGTTCAAAATGTGGGCTTTTCGCGTTTTGACGCCGAACACATAAATGAGGAGACAGCACCAAGGAACAGTGAGGATTGCGGTGACAATCAGGGTATTTGGGAAAATGAGAGACAAGCAGTATGCGGGAGTGTTCGAGGAGGAGGCCGCAGACTATGAAGACAGTGAAGAGGGCATGGTGAGTCTCGGTACTTCGAATAACAGGTAGGGTAATCGCCGAATGATTAGGAAGCTGTCGGAAAGTCCTGGATAGCCGGAGAGGCAGCCTTTGAAAATGATGGAGCAGGGTAAACAGAATAAGGCAACGCCCTCGTTGAAAGCAGAAAAATACTATCTGAAGACTCTGTCAAAGACAGAAAGGATGAGACTATCCACAACTAAGCAGTCAGTGGCGAAACATCCACCAGAAGCCGAAATTTAACTGCTTCTTGGTTGAACTCTGCACAGAAAATGTAATATATAATGCGGTGCTGGGGTACTTGGTGCCTGTTAGTAAAATAACAGAGTGCAAAAGACGGCCCACAATTACAAGGAGACATCACGGGATGCAAGAGGCAGGTAATTGGGATGAGCGCCCATTTAGTCTACTTGCACCCTGTGTCCCGTCTTTTGTGGTGTGCTTGTATTCAAATTTTTAGCACTGAAAGTAAATGATGGTGGTGGTCCTCCTTGTTGATCATTGAAAATGTAACTGATAGAACACGTCATCTTTTGTAAGCAATTTCAGAAAAGAAATAATACGCAAAGAACAGCATACTATTGACACATACAACTACACCAGCGCGTCTCTATACGCTGTGCTGCGGTTTTGCAAATTCCTTCATTCTGACAAAATGTTCCACCTAGCTCTTAAACATGTGCTATTTTTAACCTTGTCCGATCGGAAATCCCATTCTTATCGTGTGTGTTTGAAACAGCTCTAAAACAAACTACACTAGACGCAAGCTAACAGAAAGAAACTAAAACTATCTGGCAGCTTCGGTAACGTTGCAGCATAGCTTTAGCCCAGCGCCCGGTAAGAGTTTTTTGTATGTGAGCGCAACCTACATGCCCAAAAAAAGCAAGAGCGACTAGCAATTTTAATAAATTTTAGCAACCCAATTTTTGCATCCTATTCTGAACGGTAAAATACTTTCGGGAAAAATATAGCTGTTAACAACTATAGTTGTCAGGGTGATGTTGCATTAAGAATTACTAGAAAAAACACCATTATCAATAGTTTTCCTTCCTTCCTCGCCCGAGAGAATATGCATTTGATCCATTCTATATATTTAATTAACCCGTTCCTTCACCACAGTAATACAGTAACTTTACTCTAGTAAGTTTTGTGTTAGCAGGATGCTGCTATAGTAGTTTTAGAGTAGAATAGACCCTAGAAGCTGTGGCTCATGACTTACACTTTGGGATAAGCAAACAATCGGGTAGTTCTTCAGGAAATCACACAACTAAACTTAAACTCTGATTATTGTGTAAACTAGTTTTTTCTTTCCTGGTAATATTGCGCTGCGCGAGGGGCTAATAATTTAAGTCGTAATTGTGTTTTCAGCCTGTCTTTCTCTCTGGAGAGGTTTTAGGATTCTTAAAGGTTGTTGATAACACGGATCGTATTACGGTATATTTATTAACATCGATTCCGATAGCGATTCATTATGATTTCGTTCCCTTTCGGAGCCATTATTTTACGGATCAAGCTAATGAGCACACTTAGCTATTTTCAGAATGCCACAGACCCGCCATTGAATAATACGATGCGTCAACTAACACGTGCAGTGTTCGATATTGCGACAATGATACATGTCCTTGAACCGGGTCATTCACATTTGGGTTATGGCTTACGAGAATGTCAAAGAACAGCAGTCGAAAACTCCCTGCTGCATATAAATCAACTGAATAGGCTTCCTCTCAAGCTTATACCGCTGATCAAATAGCATATACACATGCGATGTGTTGAACCTTGTGATAATAAAGGATTATCCACAAAGGTGCCGGTGTGTCGTATCAGAGTCTTGCAACGAGTCCTTCAACAATTTTGTGATCCAGAATATCCGCCCCTAGTTTCAAACACAGACAGAAGGTGCCACTGGGGTCATCTCTGTCAGCATGGAACATCCGTATAGTCTTTTTTTTTCAAAAACGCCTCCCTGAGCGCCGCCATATTCCTTATTGGTAATTGGCCTAAAAAGCTTGGAAACCAGTATCAATTTTGTTTGTGATGTTTGCTGTGCGACCCAAAGATGGTTGAGCGCAATCGAAGGAAGAGCAAACACTCGAAGATTCTAAATGAATTCATGTCATTTTGTCGGTGATAACTAGGCGGCGACCGAATGATGGAATGAGGCAGGCGTGGGCAGTGTGGCCACAGGTGGCGTCATGGCATTCAGCTGGAGATGTGCTTGGCTTTCGGCAAATTCCAGAGGGCGCAGGAGGTCAATGTCTTGTTTGCTGCTGAAACATTCTCCGTGAACTAAGGTGACTGGCCATGATAGCGAATTCGCAATTAGCATGCTGGTAACTCCGGATTCCACATTGAGTACGTAAAGGGGCAGGTGTCGTCTACGGCGGCGGAGAAATAATTCAAACGGAGTAAAGAAAACAGTTCCGGCAGGGGTGGCCGTACAGGTCTTGGCTAGAAGGCTGGATGTGCTCGGTGCTATGTACGTGTCGGCACAACGGCTAGTTTGCGAGCTTCGGGAAGCGAATCCACCAAACAAGAAGTTGGCAGCAGTTTAAGGGCAACTTCTGCACGTGAGCAATCTATAATGGCCCGATGACGCGAAAAAAGTCCCATCGAAGAATGACTTCGTGGGAGCATGACACCAGCAGAAAACATTCAGTGACATACAGTTCACCTTGGGTAGTGACACGTGCAGTGTACACAGCTGAAGGTTTTATGCACTGGAAGTTGGTCATGCGGAGCATGAGGCCCAAGAGAGACGTCTTCGCCTTTTTGAGCTTGCGGCATAAGGTGTCACGGATTATGGAAACGACGGCCCCTGTGTCAATAAGCGCTTGTGCGGTGGTCCTCTCAACATTGACGTGGATAACGTTTTGCGGCGAAATAGATGGAGGCCTTGAGCAGTTATAATTGTATGCAGCTGCTGCCTCCGGAGCTGCAGCGATCAGTTTACCTCTTCAGTAACAGGTCGGCGGCGCATATGTGACGGGGAGCGTCGTCGGGGACATGGTGGCCGATGGCTCACGTACAGCCGTAGAACGTCAGGGGTGTATCTATATGGCGTCTTTGACGTTGACGCAACCAGCCTGCCCAAGGTGTCAAATGAAGGAACGTGGTGACAGTGGTGGATGACGCGTCCAGAGATACCACAGGTGAAACAGCCCTACTGAAACGTTCCGTAAGATGCGGAGACCTCACATACGGAATTATTGGAATATGAAAGACTTATGATGCGGACTCCGCATAAGACGTATGATGCGGGCTCCGCATAAGACGTATGATGCGGACTCCGCATCTTATGGAAAGACGTATCATGCGGAAATTACTGAAATGTGTGCATGTTACGTCTGAATCTAGTGCAAAGCAATATAATGTGTAAATTGAATAGACATTCACATCTTGAGTACAAGCAATACTGTGTACAAATCACAATATTTCTTAAATATGCATGATGAGGGATTGAATCATCGGCATCTTACTAATTGTTGTGATGCAGAAGCAAAATTACCTTTTAAATTAAATACATTACAAAACTACTAAATTAACATGCTAGCGATCATAAATGGTGGTTACATTGCAACACATTAATGCAGTGTTCTTTGCAAGACTTAAAGAACTTATAAAGTTATTATTATCAATAGAGAAGCATTAATATACACATCAGCCCTGCTACAATCAATATGTTTTTTTATTTGTCTGTATGCTCCAGCTACTGCACCCCAATTTCACGAGCTCCACCTAAGCCACAGGATGGTGGCACAATGTAACAGCAATTTTAGAACGAAATGTTTAAACATAAATAATAATCATAGCACTGTGAAAGTGTGGCGCTGTGTTTATCTCATGAATGCCTTGTGGAGATCGGCAAAATGCTGCTTGAGGCTCCGGCACCACTGTAAATTTCGAAGGTCACTGCGATAGAACTTATGTGTCCTTCATAGGCACCTGGAAATGAAAATAATTGGCACAAATAATGTCAGAGACACATGTTAGCACAATAGTTTACATGCACAAGAAATATAACACACAGAATGAAACTTAAAATTTAAGGCACACAATCTTTCATGTTATGCATATGTGAATAATAGAAGGAATGAGTGTATAAATTAGTTCTGCCACATCAAAAAAAACAGCATGCTTATCACAGTGAAAATAACTAGGTTGTCACGATTTTCAATGGTAGAGATAATCGATTATTATGTCCTTAATGAATTATGATTTAAACGCTTCCTGCACAGTAAAACTTTAGGAACTGCAAGTGAAAGCTCTCAGTGTTCATTTAATAGTGTGTGCATGTACATCTGCTGCCTTTATACTATACAGTTTGTGCACAAAAATGGCATCTTGAACAATTTTGAGAGTTAAACCTAAGCAAATTATGAAGGTTAAAATCACCATGAAAGCAAGCAGGACCAGGCAGGTGCCATTAAAAATCTGTGCAAGCTAGATAACTCTGACCGAACTGCACACATATAGGGGAGCAAGAGTAACAGTAATTCGGCTGCTGACCCGCATGTCGCGGTATCAAACCCTGGCTCCATTTCCGATGGAGGCAGAAATGCTGTAGGCACGTGTGCTCAGATTTGGGTGTACGTTAAAGAACCCCAAGTGGTCGAAGTTTCCAGTGCCCTCTACTACGGCGTCTCTCATAATCATATAGTGGTTTTCGGGCGTGAAACCCCACATATAAATCAAGAATAACAGAAATAAACTGCCAACAGAAAAGTTGGTTGCATGTGCTATCTGTAAGTGCTTACACCCTACTAAATATAGCATGCTCATTCCATTTTAAATACCGATATTGAAAATAACTGCTCTACTAGGAATGTAAAAGGGGAGGTAGAACTGAACGACTCTACAAAAAGTGACCCTATTATGACATCACGTTTTCTTATAACAAAATTGACTAAGACTCTCAAATATCAATATGCAAGGAAAAAATCTTCAAAAGAACAATCAAGTTTGAAGTCATAATTATTTATATATCTCCTATGACTATAACCAAGAAATCGACCTCAACATGGCTAATGTTAGTTTTTAAGGCCTATGTTCACTAGACAATGAACTATACCACAAAAAGCACAGCGTTCAGGCAAAGCACTACACAAAAAAAGAAAGCAGTCCTTTTTGTTATTACCTATAATGCCTTTAAAAGGTATTTTTACCTCTACTTTTCGCTTTTTATCTAAGTAACTGGTGTGAAACAAGTTAGCTGAAAATGCACTGTGCCTACAAAACCTGTTGGTTGAATCTGAATTTTAAAAAAATGGTGATGCTTGCACTAAATTAGGCTCCACAAGCCTTGGAACAGTGAGACTACATGACTCTTAGGACAACTTTAGTTACTTGTGTTTTGTTTCTGGGCCTAAGCATAAATACAAGGGCTTAACTGAATTGCTGCTAACAAACAAATGCTTTCAAAATTGCCTGAGCGTCAAAGGATGCTAGCCATTTGTAGTTTTTTGCACTGGGCTTTTCTACACCAAACATACAAACCATACTGCCTGGCGACCATCACAGATGTATAGTTTAAAAAATTATGGTAATTTACTCTTCTGAAAATAGTTATTTGCAGAAATGTTTTCAAGAGAAAAAAGTAGTGGTCACGTGGGTACCTTCACAATTTGGCAGAATGTCGTGCGAGTGTTATTTGTGAGAAAAATTTCAAAGTACCGCTTTTTCTTTCCACATCAAATTTGATCTACATATTAAGTAAAGATGCTTGTTAAAGTATTTGAAGTCAAGTAACATTAGTGCAATTTTTATGCTACATAGGCTTCGAAGAATTCCGACAAACTGTTTATCGTTTGCATTTCTTGTAAGGCAATACTGCATTTTGTATGAATATTTGAGCCACAAATACTCACTGCACAGAAGTTATATTTTACGAAAAAAAATAATGTTAGGTCCAGATTACAAATATCACTATATAATTGCTTTTGTCCACATTGAGATGCAATTTGAGCTGTGTGTTTGTCTAATTGAAAATTACTTTTATATGTAACTTGAAAGCAATCAAACTGTTCTTGTTACATGGCAAGTGTTATCATTACAAATTTTGTTTAAATGAGGAAAATGATTTTTGAAGTCTCCTATTGAGGGCCATGGGGAACTTCGAAACGGAAGCTGTCGTACATAATGCAGAAAACAGCCATCATAAGAAAACTTCAAAAATTCATTTCTACTTTAAGACAAAGTGTAATCATATAACTTGCCATATAAAGAGAACTGCTTCCTTGCTTTTGATGTGCCGAAAAAATTGCACTCATATTACTGAGCTTCATGCACTACACACAAGCACCTTTACTTAATACCAAGACCGAATTTGGTGTAGAAGAGGCAGTATTTTTGAAACACTTTACTTTTTACAAACAACACCCAGACGACATCCTGGGAAGTCCAGAAGGCACCAACGTGGCCTAATATTTTGTTCTCTGCGATATACTTTAGTATTTTGCTGTTTTCAGAAAAATACAGTAAACGAGCACAATATTTTTTTTTCAAAACACATTTAGGACGGTTGGCAAAATGGCTGGGATGTTTGATGCGTAATTGCCTCACTGCCAGCATTTATTCTTCCGAAGCTCAAGCTATCACCTCTCTGTTACTGCCTCCCTCACATACAATGCCTGCATAGGAAAGAAAAAGAAAGGCAGGTCCGACAAAGTTCACAAGGCAAGATATTTTCATGTTGGATAAATTCATTACCATAAACAGCAGCAAAATAACATTCATTTTGAGTAGTCCAAGACACAAGCTATATACCAGCATACTAAGAGCCAAGCACAAACTTTTCAATTGAACATGTGTGGTGATAGACAGGAAGCACCTATTGCAAGACTGATCAGTCTGTAATGAACTAAATGAAGTACAATGCACTGTTCAATCCAACACCACATAGGCATCTTTGCTATAGCAAAGCCATGTGTCATTGATTCATGCACTAGATGGGACAATGCAAATGTAACAAAAAAGGTGAAAAAATAAAACAAGGGAAAAAAAGAAGAAAAGGGGGATGCAAAGTAGGAGCAGTGTAGCACTACTTTTACTTTGTATTCCCCTTTTCTTTCTTCTTTTTTCTTCTTTTCTATCATTTATCTTTTTTTTGCTTCCCTTACCCCCAACCTCCAACAGGAGAACACTTTGTATCAGCGCAACCTAACTTGAAAAGAAGCAAGGGCTGCACTCTTCTGCGTTATAGGTTTTTTTTCAGACAAACATTTCCAACAGGCACACACGCCTATACCAATAGATGATGTCATTACTGACCCCATTTAAACTAACACGCCAAGGATGACAAGGTGACTTCTAAAAATAGGTCCTCCTATCGCAACATCGGCCAGCCTGTCTGAAGTACTTCTACTGTTCACCCTGATTACCCCACTAGATGTTTCCATCTGTCGACTCACATCTTCATTTTGGATAACACTAAGACGAGCTTACATTGATGAATACGCACGAAAGTTTAGTGATGTATCATGTATAAGATTAAGCAACTCTGTTAAAAACTTATTGATAGCTTGCTTCCAGGCTTTTTATACTGTAGCCTGAAACTTTGTAATGTCTTCTATGCACATAAACCAGATTGACAACGTAATGCCCAACATGCTTAAGAATACTGCGAGGAACAAGATAACGACAAAACGACCAGCCACCCAAAATTTTCGCTGTACATGTTTATAAAATGTTCATGTACCCCAAACGAGGTGCTTATGATACAAGCCGAAAAAACATACAAGTAGGGCCTTGGAGTCTTCTGGAAGTAGACGTGTTGTATTTTTTCTGTAGAGGGCTTTACACCCATAAGTGAGGAACAAAACTCCTGTATAATGAAGAATGTTGGCAGCTATCAGTTATAGAAAAACCTAATGCAGCTAATCTTCCCCGACAAATCTGTACATTTAGAGAGGTGACGTAGCTTCTGTGATTCTGGCAGTAACTCCAACAGGACCAGTGCGAAAATTGGCACTACTTGGCTAGACAAATGTCCAAACATGCCTGCCCGACTTCCTCTAGCCATCCTGGCTGAATCTGACACATGATTTCTTAACTGCTGGCTGGACAAAAACAAAACCACTGAAGCACTCACAATACACAGCGTGAAGTTCCTCTGGAGTGGTCAACTTCGTCTTCTGCGATGAAAGAGTAGCACAGTGTACTGATAAGGCACTCCTTGCAATGGTTTTCAATGCCACACAGTGACCTTGCTGTTCCTGTGAGCTTCGGGAGCTTGGAGGGTGCTTGCTCTTTTCTGGGGGCTGCTGCCGCTCCTCGTTTTCTGCTCAAGGTCAACCTGCATAAAGTTGTAGACGAGGCTTTAAGAGTTGTATATAATGATATACAAATTTTCGCTGAACACACATTTCCTCGTGGCACACTGAGGAATTTCTTATAAAACTTAAGGCCTCGCATATGCAAACATTTACAATCGATCCGAAGATGCACTCGACTCTAAAGAAGCAAGTTTGTTATGTAGTGTATATAAAGAAAGGTCATTCAGCACAACCACAACTACAGTTGCACACGAAAACGACATTTTACACGATCCTGTTTATTTACATGGTCCATTTTATTTTATTTACACGGTCCATTTTACACGATCCTGTTTTACACGATCTGGTCTGCATGAACTCTTGAACCGGGCACCATATAGGTTGAAAGACACACACAGACTTTGAGACAAACCTAGTTTCCCGTGGAGCATCCTCTTGCACTCTAACAACACATCTCAATCTAGTTAGTTGGTCAGAACGAGGTGAAAACAGCTCGCACTTGAAAAGCACGGGCAGAAGAAATGACGCCTGCACCCTGTGCTTTCTGTACATTCTCGTTGAGGGTGCAGTTTTCACCTTATCCTTATGCAATTTCGCATTCATAACATTGTTCACTGTATAATCTTTGTGGCGTTAAAGTGTGTGATACTGTCATGTGTATCCCATGTAATTTATAAAAATAGAATACAACACAGCTTGATTCAAAAATAACAAAGTGCATCCAGCGCCATGTCCTGTAGCCATTCTTTAGGCAAGTGGCAGAATGATTTATTCTTCAAAACATATCTTACTTGTAACCACTACAAGAGCTAACTCGTACACTGGCACATTCTGTTTGCCTCTTCAGATTATAAGGTACCTTTTTTACACCAGAAAATCTTCAAGAAGAATAGAAGTGTTGTAATTGTGAAGAAAGAAAAGTAGAAGGAAAAAAAGATATTGATTGATTTGTGGGGTTTAACGTCCCAAAACCACCATATGATTATGAGAGACGCCTTAGTGGAGGGCTCCGGAAATTTTGACCACCTGGGGTTCTTTACGTGCACCCAAATCTGAGTACACGGGCCTACAACATTTCCGCCTCCATCGGAAATGCAGCCGCCACAGCCGGGATTTGAACCCACGACCTGCGTGCGGGTCAGCAGCCGAGTACCTTAGCCAGTAGACCACCGTGGCGGGGCAGGAAAAAAAAGATAACCTGCCCTGTACAGGGACCGAGCCTGCGAACTTCGAATAACATTTGCGATGCTCTATCAACTGAGCTACCATGGCGGCTATCCCTCTTCCATTTTGTACGGTTTATATGTGCATTTATACATGGAAGAGTCAGTCAGCGCTGCGTGTTACCATTATGGAGAGCGTGGGACACCTTTTTTTTGCCTACTGGCAATTACATTACGATTGCAATAACGTTACAATTACTTCCAATATCCCTATACTTCTTTGGCAGCATTATGCATCTCTCCGTTCTAAGAAAATCTGCTAGTCACAGGAGGAGGCAATAGTTCGCCCTCCCACCTAAATGCATGTACTTGAATACATGCACAACTGATCAAAAAAAAAAACAAGTCACACACCGCTAAGATTACTGAGATTCACTGTTTTAGATTCATGAGTAAAGGAAAGAACTATAATTTTAAGGGTTTGTTGTCTTTGTTGAACACATTATAATGAGAACTAGCAGACAATGATGCCAAACAAACTATAGGTGATGTTATCAAAAATAACTTTAACAAAATTGTGAAAAGAAAAGTGAACGAAAACGTAACTTGGCGGCAAGTTACTAATGGGTTGACATTTTTTGTTAATTAAATTGACACTACTTTTTATAACATCCCTATATTTTCCTGAGTAATGTTGTCGGGTAATTCTCATTATTAGAGTGGTGAGTAGGCTGACAAAGAAAGTATATGGCATTGATACTTCTTTTGAACACCTAAAAGTTTGAGGAACTTAAAAGAGTGGAAGCTACTTTGAGTAGACCCAAATATTTAGTTGGAGCGAAAAAAAACGTACACACATTTTTACCAGGCTTTTTAACCTATTTTGAGACATAAAAGTGTATGCTGCCAGTAATGTTAAGTACCATTACTTTTTTCACACTATGCACTGTAGCAGGTGTAGTTAGAGTGGTGATAGTGAAGGATTAATCAAGCACGCCACCAACTGTGTTCACATCAATGGTCGCGTATTTTAAAAATAAACCTGCTGTATAGTAAAAAAAATTTAGAGCATTTATGATTTTATCCAGATCAAGTTAAACCGACTGGGTAAGCAAACCATTTGCATAAAATCAAAAGGCATAAAGTATTTCATGTATTATAACTATGTGAACAATTTCAGCAATGCAGGGCAAAGTGACAACAGTTCTATTAAAAACCCCTCTCATTATAACATGCATGAAAAGCACCACACCAGAATATTTTATAGTGCGTGTAATATCGAGACTACTAGACCGTCTATTGACCTTTTAGAAGAAGGGTATCTCCTTCACAATCAAGGGGCAACCACTTAGCCTTTTCCTGAGCTTTTCTGTGAATATTTCCTGAATTTCAGATATCATTAGGATTGATTTAGAGAAAACAGATTTTGCTTACGCATTGAAACCTAGTTCTGTATGTAACTGCAATTATGGGTGCCAAACCATCTCCAATTATTTTTAACATTTCACTTACTTTTTAACTGCAGCAGCACAACTAGCTATGGGTGCCCAAAAAGTAGCAAGAAACAATACCTTTACCTCTTTGAGCCTTTTGGAAGTGTTAAGCTTCTCAGTGCTCACCTTACAACATTTTTTTAAATACGTGTTTGTATGCCCACTGCTCTTGCTCCTTGTACAGTGAGGAGGAGCACATGGCAAGAAGAGACAAGAAAGAAGCATAGCGAAAAAAAGCAAAATAAGCGAGGACCTGTTTTGTATCGTACAATGTGTGTAACATTACTATTGCGACCACATATAGACAAATTATCACGGCTATGTATCCATTGTAGAGTCATACACAGCTGCAACACCACGACTAAAATTCAACCTTGTGTTGGTTTAGGATCCCTTTATAGTGGCAAGCTAATGATATCTGCATTTGTTTGGCACATACTAAGATGCAGTGAAATGTGATATGGTAATCTCATTTAGAATGCACGTCATGTGGCTTCATTGTATATGTGGCCACAAGTAACTCTGGTTGCAAATCAATATGGCAGAGCCTAAACAGACGTCACTGACCACTCCAATCTGAACTTCCTTTGCTACTTGCCCATTATCATCCCAGCAAAAAATGAATAATTGAATCTGCTACAGATAAGTGCTAGCTTATGCTAAGGACCAAGTATGAAGGGTGTTTTGTCATTATTGAGATCAGTTATTTGTTCAAGAACACTTGCTGTCAAACACAAACACATCGCTGTCGAAGCATCAAGACTCAAATATAAAGCAAAAAGAAGTGTCTCTTTAAAAATTACAGGCCACAACGCAAGATAAATATTTGATATACTTGGGTTGTAAGGCACGCACAAGAGGTGCTGCCATATTATACTTTTCCTTGTGTTGAAACCTGCTTGCTTTACTCACCCAACACATCTGTAAAGATGCCGTGAAAACACCAAGGAGCTGATGCAGCAAGGTTGAACACATGTCCAGGGATTCCACCATTCCTAAGCAGCCCTACAGCCTCCACAGTCCTGCAACCATTTGTAAGATAAATATAGTTCTAGCCAAAGTTCTTGGTTTACAGACACACATGCAAGACGCATAACCACTCTATAGGAAGTTTGCATGATAATGTGCTGGGTAGCAAAATGGATGCCAATATCAAGTATCCCGGCCTGCCGCTTCTTTCTTTCCGTTCTTAATTAATCAATCCATGGTTATAAAATGTTCCCCCAATGTGAAGTGTGCTGGCAGTCCGGTGAAGAATTGCAATGTATTTAGAACACAGTCCAATTCATGGCAAGTAAGCATGCAATAGCGTTTTGTCAGCTCTTCGAGAAAAGAGCATGAAGTTTAGCTAAAACCCATGTTTTTTATAAACACCATTCAATTTGATATAAAAGTTGTGAGCATTATGTAAAGGAACACGGATTCATGTTTAATCATTGATTTCTTATAATGTACTGATATGAATGCAACTAACTAAATATGAAACGATCAATTTTGCTCGAGAATTTAGAGTTATGAACACTATCGCACTTGCCTGCTGCATCTTGTCCAAAACAGCGGCAAGATAGGCTAGTTTGTGTAGGTGAGTAGTAATGAGCAGTGCAAAGTAACAACAAGAAACACCAGTAACAACAGTATGGGGCAAGCACAGACTGCCAACTGTATAATTTATTACACAAAAGTTCGCCTGAATATCAGTCAGACAACTTGTGCAAATGAAGGTCCAGTTGGGCATGAACAAGTTACGAAATCAACAATGCCTGCTTTCACTAACAGGACCCTCATTCACATAAAGTATGCAGCGATAGGCCCCTACCGAGGTACGTCACAGCATGATGTCACTGGCACATGTAAAAGGTGTGGCTGGAAAAACACTCCCGCTGGTGGCTCAGCCCGTTACAGTCGTGCGGTGTTTGGGGCAAGTTTTAATTTTTCAAAGCTTACACTTCACGTTACAATGTCGACATTAGCTGTAGTATGTGTCAGCAAACATCCAGCTGTGTGGTAAACTGTGTGGTAAAATATTTGCCACGCTGTCTGTTTATCTTGAAGAAGTGAACACACGTGATGGCCTGTGCGAGCAACAGCGGCATAGTCTTCAAAAATGTGCACTGTTGATTGCGGAATGTAGTGTGCATTGAAAGGTATTGAGAATATCGGTTCAACTGAGAATACTGAGTGTGGTGTGTGCAGTGTCAATAACAATGTGTCTTGTTTACGAAGACTAGCACTCATGGCAGGTACCGGTTGATGAAAAAACTTGATTCGACATTTTAGTCAAGGTAAATATGCACTTGACGTGACCATCTGCGAGTGGGTACATCTCGGTGTTTGCGCTGTGCGCAGAAAAAATTGCAAGGTCACCGGGCTGGAAGATACCATTTGCTGAAGCTGCATGTATGAATCGCCCCGACGAGTACGCAAGCTAAATAAAGGTATAACTCGTTTTATCGAAGGCCTCATATTTTTTCATGTAATAAGCAGAGATTCTTGTTTCACATATACTCAGTACCTTTACCGCTCGATATTCATGAAGTGACAATGCAAACAACAAGTTTGTGTGTTAGGTCCTAAGGGAGCAATGTAAATATGCAAATAAGTTGTAGGTGTCAGATGCAGCGATGTAACTGCACAAAAGACTACGTATATATTAGGCTCCAAGTTTAGAATCGCATACATCTCGGTGGTCTATCAGGAACGTCACAAACAACTTCCTTGCCAACCAGGCCTTGCACAGAGAGAGGGAATGGCTGGCACGGTGCTCGAAGTGACGTCACACTATTTTCAAACATAGAGAGGTTTCTTACTTAGGCAACATTTTGCGCAATATATTTTTTAGATGCAAGACTGTACTCATCCACATTGATCATACTGATGTCTTTTGTTGTTACTTTGTGCTGTGAGTTACTAGGCATTTAGTCACCATGATCTTTAAAAGCTAATTTCAGTGTTCCCTCTCATATTGCTGATAACTTTGTTGTTGCATAAATTGGGCAAAAAAGCAACACAGAAAGGCTGTCACAATAAATACACCAACATGGGTATTCTCCTGCAAACAAAAGTCGGCACTGGTCCTGTCATTACCCGTCTTCCTTCTCTCTTTGCCTTGTTTGTGCTGAAACAGCCAAACACCTGATGAGTTAGATGAGAAATATTAACGCATCAAAACTATAAGTGCTTGCATCAGCAACTACACAACAGCGTGATAACCGCACCCCTGCCACACAGCAGCGAAACATATTTTGAACATGCTGGCAGTGTATTATTTTATAAAAAGCAACTCTGGCAGATTACAAAATCTCACATTGTGCATGCAAGTTTTCTTCAAAGTCAGGCGTACAATGTAGGTGCGGGCTGGTACATTATTGGTTACAAGCAAAGGCGTCTTGCAGGTACACATGCAGATTGCACGAACACCTCTCTCTCTCTCTCTACACTAGGCACACACATTATATCTTTCAACAAGCACATGCCACTGTTTAGGGGCATAATAACGCTCTACCGTGAACGTATGCTAATCAACCCACTTAGGCGGTTGGCTAGGTGAATCGAGCCAAGTTACAAATTGTATCGCCCGCGAACGTAAACAAAATGCTGCTTTGCATGAAATGGCACTGCAGGCTTCGTTTAATCAACAACGTAACAAGCGCCGTGTGCGTCTTCCTCACTACATTGCACATATGAAAAAATCGATCACCATACACATGCACGTTGCCGCAGTTGTCTCGAATTAGCTCCAGTAAGGCCGCGCCGATGCGCCATGGCTCTGCTGGCGTTAGCGTTGTCAAAGCTAATCGGCAACCGCACTCGCAAAGGCGCGTAAGGTTGCCGTTTCGCGACGCCTGCTTCGAGTGCAGCAACACACACTTGCACTGAGTGGCATACTTGGTCTACATAAAAAAGTGTCCCCCTTACCTTTAGTTTCTTTCACACTGTCATGAGGGAAGCGACCACAGGCGTCAGCCGTCACCTCGGAGTCCTTCGAGCGCCCGCCCAACCCGCCGATTCCTTGGACGACTCGCACTTGATCCGCACTCGGACAACCGCGGGAATAAGGCGCGATCTTAGCACATCACACGAACGAGGAACGGCGCTTCCTTGCGTAAATTTAACATTTCATGCTCTCGTGTGTAGCAGCGCGAACACATGAGACACGCACTGAAACGGCATGCTCACAGAAACAAAGAAGACAAACAACATGTGGCTTTAGCTGTGAATGGATTTGACTTGGATAGCTGTGTGAGAAAAATAAAAAAAACATCTGTCGCTGCTATAAACTGAAAAAAATGTATGTTATCTGGCAAAATAACTTTAAAAGTGATAAACGGTTATTCAAAAAACAAGTTACAACTTATGAATATTTTCGCAGGTCTTTGTTTTGTTTTTGTTCTAGCAGACGACAGCCTCCTACTGCTTCTACGACAGACGTAGTGCGGTTTCACGTTCGGTGCGTGTCGCCGACGCAAAGCTCTACAGTAGTGATATCAGAGTTATCAATTCTCAATGAATCATAGGATGGCTACAAAGCAGTAACATTTTGACATAGTGCAGTACACAATCTTTCAAGGTATGACATTTCTTTGCTCTGAAGCAAATCGAAGCAAGCCGGCCGGCGCAATCGGCTGATGTCGCCGCTACGCGAGGCACGGTCGTGCTCAATAGCGTCGCGCCCCGCGCTCGATTTGTCATCAAGCGATAGAGCTACTAAGTGGAATACAGCTAGATGCAGGGATTAATGGCGTATCACTCTAATTCCCTGTGGTGGCCGACTCAATCACAAGAGAGCCCCGGGAAACAACCTTCAACTGCTCAAGCTTGTGTGTGGGTGTAAAAATAATTGTTTTCATCCGCGGCGGTGCAGCAATCTATAGTTGAAAGACATGCGAAAAGCATGTGACGTATATACAATCCCAAAACATATGCACACAACAATAGATACGATCGCATATCGTACATAAATATACCAACACATAGCGTGTAAAAAGCAAATTTATATACATAACTTAAACACCAAGCTATCTTCAGCGCGAATAGCTTAGCAAGCTAACGCCCTCAGTTCACGTACGCGAGCACAACTAAGTGGCGCAGGTTCGAGTCTCGCCAAGTTTCATTTCTTTTGTTTTTTTTTTCAACGTTTTTATTGTACTGCTATCTTTTCTAATGCCTTAGGTTCTAAAATAAAATAAAAGCAAAATTGCGTTTAGGTACGTATGTGGGACTGTGGTTTTCGCGCAACAGTTATTATGATTTTTATTTTCATTTTTAATTTTTTTATTTATTTCATAATATAACAACATTAAGGACTAAGGGGAACAATGGGTCTTATTGATTGTGAAGGGACTCGAGAAGTGAAAAAACTCAAACCAAAAAATTTATTTGAGAAAAAACTGAGCATTTCACAGCCGGACCAGTTTCTTCAAGGGTAGGCCCTAGGTATGCGCGAGACTTGCTATATGACTCATCTCAAGCTGTGGCAGTTGAGGGAAGGCAAAATCACCGAGAAGCAGTTCCAAAATATATTTTGGTTGATGTTTTTTGATTCCTCCAAAATAAGGGCTGCACAATTGTGATCGAGCCAAACCAAGAATCGCGGGCACGAAGTCATCAGACAGAAAATGAATAATGTTGATTGTTTGAAAAATTGCCCTTAATAAAAGGAAGAGTTATGGAGTGCTACGTAGCTTAACTCGCAGTAGGAATTTTATGTATACATATAGATAGTTTAAAATTGACAATGTTGCACACACAGACATTGGTTAAATTTATTTGCAGCACAGTTGAAGCATCTATGTAGAACTGAAGCATCAAGAGAAGCTCATGCGTCCTCACTTTATTGCGCTTTACATAACTTGTATGCGTCCACATGATATGATATATCATGTGGACGCATACAAGCTGCCATGATATGATATATATTAAAGCATTTGTTTAACCTATAATCTTCTTATTCATTAAAGCTGGCCCATAAGTTGTGTCTTATGTAGCACTACAATTGAAGCGTAATCTGCATGGTGGTCTGAAACAATGCTTTTGACAATCTCAAAACGACCCAGCTCTATACACGACCCAGCTCTATACACATCCGTGCATCAGTGATAAGCACCATTATGTGTTTGTACATATCAGTTGTGCTCTCATACTTAATTATTTTTCTGGCCCCTACCTCGTTTCTGTCGTGAAGCTGTGGCAAGTTGTGTATTGCTGTATTTACATTGTAGGAGCATTTACTATCAATAAATAATTATTTTTAGGCTACATGCAATTAGTTTTCACAGATTTTCATTTCTTTTGTCGGTGCTCAGGAGAGCTAAGCTCATGGCCGATATTTTAAAATGACATTTCTTTTTGCCAATGTTCATGAGAACAGTTTCATTAATATTGACAAGTTCATTCACATTGAATTTAGTTCTCATTATTATTGTTTCTACCAAAAAACGAGCCCTTGAAGTTATGCTTTTTTCGCTTGATTTGTTTTCGTGTGACAGCATGCAAGTAAAATGACAGTTATTGTCATTCCTTGTGAATCACACATTTTCCGTGTGACAGACTTTAGCACCTGGTCATCTGCAGAAGTGTTATTCATTCTGGAAAAGGGCGAACAGCGGTCACTGACAACACAGACTAGGCTGCGTTATTTTTTTGTACTATATATGTCACTGTGCATTCATTTATAACTTTATAGAGCTCGGATTTCCTGCTTAAAATGTGACAACAACTGTAGAGTTTCCACATTTTTGCAACAATCCACATGCCTTTCATACACTATTGCACATTTTCGTAAGCACCTTACAAAATCTGTATATTTCCGTAAGACCTTACATTCTGCATTTTCCTTATGAAAGCTTCTGTACACTCCATACACTTTCCTTATCCTTCCATCATGAACTATCCGTATGCTCCATAAGTTTCCTTATCTTTCCTTATCCTTCCATATACTCCATAAAAAGCTTTCCATATATGCCATACATTTTCCCTATCTTTCCGTATACTTTATAAAAAGCTTTCCGTATACGCCATACAATTTCCTTATCCTTCCTTATACTCCATAAGAAGCTTTCCGTTAATGCCATACAATTTCCGTATATTTCCATAAAACTCCATATTTTTTCCGTATGTAGCATAAGGAAATGTTACGGAGTCCATATATTTTCCGTAAGATTTCATACGGAACGTTTCAGTAGGGAGATGGGCCTATTGTCCAGCGTCTTCTGAGCGTCTGAGCGACGGTAAAACATAGCTGGAGATCGCGCGAAGGAATATGGCGCAGCAATCGGGGTTGTAGTCACGACATGGGATGACATGTCATAAGGCATTCGCTGTTGCGTAGGCTGAGCTACGATGGCGGCGTGCGTGAGAGGTGCAGTGACAAGTGGTTGCTGATGCACCGTTGGGAGGACCTCAGCGACTTGGATCCGAATGGCGTGTTGGAAGTCTGGAGCCAAAGCATGCGTGGGCTCATGTGTCCGTGGCAGCAGTGACAGCAGACGCTATCTCTTGGCAGATGAACTCCTTGATTGCCGATCAGCACTGCTGCTGATCGGCAGAACAGACTGGTTGGTGCAAGCTAGCTACTGTGCCTGGCGTCGTGAGGGCCTGACGAGCAATTGCGCGATGCCCACGGAACTCTTTGAAGCTCTGACAGAGGAAGACGAGCAAAGCGATTGTGTAAGATTTCTCACGAGCAACATCTCAAAGGCGCCGTCCTCGACACCTTTCAAATTATGCCTGATTTTTTTCTTCTTCCGGCACGGCAGAGTTGACGCGGTGGCATAGATGCAACACATCTTCAATTTACCACGTGTAGTTCTCACCTGTTTGCCGTAAACGCTACTCGGCTTGAAGCTTGCGCCGCAGGTCATCAAAAATGTTTCTAATAGCAGTCTTGAATGCAGACCACGCAGGAATGTCAGCTGCGTGGTTATTAAATCACAGCTTTTCGATGTCCGCGAGGTTGAACGTGACGTAGCCCAGCTTACTCCGGTCGCCCCATTTGTTTCTTGTGCCTACTTTTGCCGTACCTCGTCAACCAATCTTCGACGTCCGATTCAGCGGAGCCGGCTAAAAATAGAATGGTCTCGTGAAAGATACACGGCGCCGCAACTGACATGGACTGTTGATGGTCCCACCTGGAGAGACGTCTCGGTGGCTGTGTTGGTGTAACGAAGCGGGGGAAGCTTACGTGCGTGAAGTTACACGTCCGTATAGGAGTCCATACACCTCCACCAGATGTCGCGTGATTTATTCTCGTACAGACGAATTGGAAGGCTGTGGAACGTCGGTAGTCCAAAATTCAAGCAAGCGCAAGCTCGGGTCTAGCGTGTAGATCACGAACGTTGTTGCTTGCCTTCCTTGCTGCTTCGTCGTCGTCTCACATTGTTCCGTACAGTGCGTATATAAAAGGCAAAGGGAAAAACAAATCAAGAGAAATAACTTCAAGGCACCCACCACGTATTCGAATCCTGACATCTCACTCATCTGCGCGCTGCATAAACCAACTTGGCCACGCCGCTCATACTGCCCATCTCTGAAACTACGAGCTATTTTTATGTACCTTATACCACTGGTTTACTGTCACTGGACTTAAATGAAACATTCTTGAACAAAGCGTGTACTTTGTTTGGACAAGCAATACGTGCTTTCCCTAAACATCGGTGAGTCCGATGGCTTGATCGATATAAGCGTGGGTTCACTGACGCACGCACAGAAGGATGAAAAAGGGCATTTCAAAACATCTCTGGCTCCACTTGCACTCTACAGCAACAGAAAAAAATTGTTCTTATCAAGTACAGGACTAATCTAGAAGTGGCTGGTTTTGCCATGCCAGTGAATTTTTATCCTGTTGAAGTGCGCACCGCCACCTTCATTTACAAAGGCAACCTTAATTTTCTACCCGAGATGAGTTTTCTTGCACCGCTGAAATATCACGTGGCATCGTGGTCACAACAGAATCTAAATCTAACCATGAACCTTGCAGGCAGGCGTCATGAACTTCTTGCTGCACAACTATTGTGCAGTATGTTTACAGGATGTGCCGGCAATATTCACTGGATGGCTTCAACCTAATGTTCTTTGATGTACAAACCTGTGTCTTGTCGTGTTTGTCGATGTCTTACTTCAGACTCGCCTCCTGTCGGACGTCACATAGTGAATTATTTCCACCAACCTCTGTTTATATATTGTGATTACTGCATTACTCTAAATTAAAGCACAATAGACCATGTTGTGCCTGGACACAGTTGTGTCCAGGTAGTTTGCAGGTGGTTGTCACAGGTAAACACGGGCTCCACTTCGTCCGGCGTTTCAAGAGATAGCGTGCCCTGTACGAAGATAGCCGGCATGTCCAGCTCAAATAAGGAAGGTGAAATTGGGGCACACAGTAGCGAATTCTGTAGAGGAAATGAAGACTTGACTTCTTGTCTGGTTGCTCCTGCGTCGGGAACGAGCGCAGTGTCAGAGCGCTGTTTGAGTTCCATGTTGGTGGTTTACAGTGCGAAAAGGTTTTCTATGATAAGCTGCACTGCGCAGTAATAGCCTCGTCAGGTGCCTCTCTAGAGCCCCATCGCCGGCTGCGGCGAGGTTGGAAGGGGCAGTGGTAGTGAGGCCTGAGTCAATCCATCCAAACACAGCGATGAGCTTGGTGCTCCAGTCTGCACAGTAGCTGTCTCACGCCTTCATACCAGTGCCACACCGTGGCAGCATTTCATGGAGGAATTATAGACATGCCCCCCTTTTGCTTTTCAGTTCATAAATTGCGAGCTCCGACAACGCTGACGATGGTGTCTCATTTGCTGGCGTCGTCTTAGGAGCCGCGAAAATGTGAGAGCTGGAAGGCAGCCAGCGATGGCGGTACGGCCCACGAAACTCCGAGGCATGTAGATGCAAGCCGGCCATATCGGTCACAAAGGTTTGTGAGGGTACGCCGGATCTTTCTGCGGCTCTCTGATGAGCTCTTTTTGTGGTCTTGATAGGCAGTTGTGGCCAACGTGGCATCGATCATGTCCTGCAGTGGCACGGCTGCAGAAAACAGCGCAGAGGTCGACGCTGTCAAGGCGTTGCCCGTGAGGTGAAGTCACGAATGGCACGCCGCAAGTCTGCCGCAGTATTCTATGATCCGCAAGTGGGGTCAGTGACAATGTTGGCGAAGGAAATCATTGAAATGAGGCTCACTGTGGTGGGATCACTGTTAGAGGAAGCTTGAACAGCCTCTTCAGCCATTCAGGTGCAGATAAAGCCCGAAGTGAGAGGTTGTCAGAATGGAAGTGTAGACACCGGTGCCTGGTAACAGGACGCCATGTGTCGTCTTGTCGGCTGCAATATACTCTAAGGAAGCCTGAACGGCCGTTGAAGGCTCATTCGTTGGAAAAGTGTTGCCACCGAGATCCGCGTCACGGAGAGCATGCGTTACGTTCCTGAACAAACGAAGCCCGTATACGTTGTCTAAGACGCAGGTGGTAGCGAGGTTGCTGTCAGGTGGTGTCCTGCAACCGCCGAAGAGGTGTTGAAGCCACCCGCGGATGGTTTGATGGGTAGTTGCTGCAGCGATCAAGCTGTGGACTCCATATTTAAAGAAACGTGGACCGCGTTCTAGGTTGGAGAGACCTGCGCGGCCGACGGCCCTTCAAAACACGCACAGGTGACTTTAGCCGCAAACCTTATTTGTCGGAGTGTGCCATTATCACGTAAGAAGAAAGAAACAAGACACAATGCCCTTGCTGTGGGGCGGGTGTTCTTATGCTTCGTCTTGCTCGACTTCGTACTGGCCGAGCGCGAGAGCGAAAGCTCCGTTTTAGCTTTTTTCATCTTTAAACTAAGCATAACAAAATAAGAGTTATCTAGCACAACTTAAAACAAAAAGCTTATGCTTTAATGTCAGTCTAATAAATCAAACGACCGAAAATTTTTGTGGCAGCACCACGTGACACGGTTATTACTCCGTCGAAAGCGATCAAAATGGTGATATACAGTATTGATTATATACCTTTCGTTGAGAAGAAGAAAACGAAGAAGCCAATGAAAAGAACGCGTGAACTGCGAAGCAAGAAGAGAAAAAAGAAAGCGCCCACCACGGACTACTCTATCTGCTACGTGTAAGTAATGTTAATATAGTCTTGTTTCTTTAAATGCCTTGACCAGTTATTTCACGAAGTGGTGGCGAAATCCATCTGGAGCACTCACCGAGACAATACATGCTACGAGTGCTTTTCGGGAACTTTAGAACGGAAGACAGAACGTCTGGAGGACAGCGGCAACCTTACAAGAAAACCAGAAATAAAATCCTGAAGGGACATATGGCGCTACTTTTCACCGTGACAGCAAACAGACCAGTAGATTGAGGTGAGCATGGTCATGCACTGTTGAAGCAAGATGAATCGCGTCTGAGAACTGAAAGAGAAGCGCAAGGCACGACGTCAGACGAATGCGCGTCTCATCAATGAAGCCAAAGCAGGGATGGAAAGTGTTGACAGTGCGAAAATTTCATACTCAATTGAACGGCGACAAGGCAACAACGAAGATTTGGATGAAATTGACGCCGAGCCGGAAGAGCTTATTTCAGAGGACGAGTTCGCTACAGAGTTTGAAGCTGTGTTGACATATCAAGACGCTGCGTTTGAAATGCTGGGACAGCTGAAGGGTCGGGAGTGGCAATTGAGTCAAACCCATTGTCCAACGACATCCCAGTCTCTACCTGCCAGGCCATTCTAGATGCCCGAGTACCGCACACCACGCAAGGAATTCGAGCTTCCCACTGTCCAGCTGCAGACATTTGACGGACAGCTCAGCCACTGGCCTTCGTTTTGGGAGCAGTTTAGGATCGCTGTTAAGGAAAACGAAAACCTGACAAAAGCAGAAAAGTTTTAATATCTAAAGACTCTTCAGAAAGGGGACGCTGCTGCCACGGTTTCTGGGCTGCAAGCGATGGCCGAGTGCTACGACGATGCCATCGAGATTTTGAGAAATCGTTTCGGAGATACCCGTCCTATTGTACAGGACCATCTACGCCGACTGTGCGATATTGCAGCAGTTGATTATTCGGAAGTTGTCTACAATCTTCGAAAGCTGTTGCATTATGTGCAGTCCCACATCACAGGTCTGAAAGCAATAAACGTCAGACGTGCTAGTTATGCAACTATGACGACGGATATTTTGTTGAAGGCATTGTTAACAGACATCCGAATAAGCCGTATGTGAACCTAGTCCTCTAAAACGTTAACAAATATTTTTAACACACATCATCTTTGGTTATTACCAGAAAGAAGCCAACCTAAGGTCCCCATTGTCTACGACAGACAATGCAGACTTGAGACAACAGCATGACTCATCATCGACAGCCACAGCCGAGAAGGAATTGAAAGAACTCTTGAAGTATCTTCGCGTGGAAGTTGAAAGCCGCGAAAGAAGTGAACCCCATGACTCTAAGGTAAAGAAAGGCACCCGTCCACCCAAAAGAAAAGGAACATGAACGCTACTCTACCAACAGCAGCGGTCTTGCAGTCTTCGTCGAAAGCGAAGGATAAAGACGGTCTGCTTTGTGGGTCTGCAAAAGCACGCAGCTCCAGTTTGTGACAGCAGTATTACCCACGAAAAAAAGTTGAATAAATCGGCTGCCGAGAAGCGATGTTATCGATGCACTGTAAAAGGGCATCTCTCCAAGAACTGCTACAGAAAAGTCAAGTGCGGAACATGCAGAGGTAGACACGTTTCTTCAATGTGCGATCCCAAGTGGAGACCTAAGAAGAAAAAACACGAAGCTTCCGTAACTGCAAACAGTCTGCATACCAGCTCTCCTTCGTAGGTGGACTCTGATGTCTTATTGCAAACATTTAGGTAATTGGTCATAGGTAAAGCGCATAACACATATATTCGCGGCATTCTGGACAGTGGAAGCCAGCGTACAATTATTCGTGAAGATGTATCTAAGACGCTTGGATTAAAAAAAAACTTGGATCAGTCAATCTACAGTTGAATGTATTTGGACAGACAGGTTCAGTTCCGAGACAACATCTTCCCTTGAACTAAAACTTCACCGTCGGTTTGACACCAAAGAGGATCTGTTAACCACCATAGAAGTACTGGTAGTTTGCAAGGATGTTGTTCAAGTACCAGTCGACCATTCCTTCGTCAGAGACAATGAAATCGAATGCCATCTCCTTGCTGACATATTGGTGATACCTGGAATGCCTGTATTTTCAGGAATCAGCCTTTGTAATCTGTACTGATCAGCTTAGGAAATTTATGTCGGGAGAGACGAAGCGATACCACGGACAAAAAAGCTCGGTGACGATGGGTTCTGCCTTTGGATGGATGTTTCAAGGGCCACTTTCTTTTGACACACCTTCAAAATTAGCTCTCAACGTACGCGTCTTGCATCTAAGTGCGTCTGCTGACGAGGTTCCATGGAGGTTCTGCCACTTGGAGAGCAATCGAAATAAGCCAGCCGAGAACGCTCCGACGAAAGAACCGAATAGAGTACTGGAAAAAATTAAACAGGAAGTTATTTTCTTCAACGGTCGCTACCAAGTCGCGCTTCTGTGGAAAGAAAGTTGTGAACAACTAGATGATAACCAAATACAAGCAATGAAGTGGCAGAAGTATCTGAGAAAAAGGATTAAGAACAATTCAGGGTATGCTGTAGCATATGTTGCCACCATCAGGAAATATATGAAGGTGGGGCGTGCCGAGAAATTACCTCATCAAGTTGGTGAGTAACCAGGTCGGATTTACTACATGCCGCATCATGCAGTTGTGCATACCGAGTCCACGACAACTCCGGTAAGCGTAGTTTTCGACGCATCCTCTCACAACTCTGATTCCTCATCCCTTGATAAGCATATCGAGAAGGGACCAAAGATACTAGCGGACTTGGTTACTCTTCTCATACGCTTTCGCTATCAACCGTGTTGCTCTAACAGCCGACATAGGGAAAGCCTTGACTCAGATTAGCGTAAAAATGGAAGACCGAGACGCACTAAGATTCCTATAGTTCAAGTAAATACCCACTGAGAGCAACGCTGAGCTGGAAGTAGAAGGATGGCGCATGAGAAGATTTCCTTTTGGTACTGTATCAAGTCTATTTCTGCTCAACGCCACAGTAAAAAATCACATGAAGGCAGTGAAAGGTCTAAAGGAAGAAATCGTCAAGCGGCTTGCCGCATCATTCTATGTTGATGACCTTCTTATCGGAACAGAACATGAGGACTCAGCAGAAAGAATATATAGAGACACAAACGCCGTTATGGAACGAGCAGGAATGCATTTGAGAAATGGTCATCAAATTCCAAACTGCTGAGAGATCTCATTAGTACAGCTGAACGAGATGTTGCAAGCGCAGATGTCAAGATATTGGGGCTCTTTTGGGATCTTCTGACAGATCAGATGACAGTCGCGGCCAAATTAGCGTTGAGGTTCTTTGAGAAAGGGCGAAGAACTTGTAAGAGATATGTGCTGTAAGAAGTGTCAAGGATATTAGATTCACTGGAAATGGTTGCACCTTTCAGAATTCAGACCAAGCCGTTGTTTCAGGAGCTGTGGCAAAGAAAGGCAGATTGGGACGAAGTTTTGCGTTCGGATATTGTTATACAGAGGAAGAACTGGTGCTCGAATCTGCAGTGCCTTCCTTCTATCACTATCGCGCGATAGGTGAAGACTGGGCTAACAAGTCACTTTATGCAACTTCACATAATTTGTGATGCTAGTCAGAAGGCGTATGGAAGCTATGCGTGTTTGAAATTCCTTGATCTAGAGAATGTCGTTCATAGTTACCTCATTATGGCGAAGTCGCGAGTGGAACCTCTGCAGAAAGTAACTTACCTAGACTTGAATTACTTGGAATTTCGCTTGAAGCAAGACTAGGGAAATTTTGTAAGGATGTTCTTGATAACTGCAGATTGGAAACATTCTTTTGGACATACTTCAATGTCGCACTACATTGAATAAAGGGATCCGCAATAAAATGGAAAGATTTTGTCGAAAATAGAAATGCTGAAATTCAAACAAGTTCTGTGGACGGTGAATGGCGAAATCGCCCCGGTACGGGTAATCCTTTGAATTAGCTCACACGTGGAGTGTCATTGCATCTTCTCAAGCAAACAAATTTGGTGGTCAAGAGCACCATGGTTAACAGAAATTGAGAATAGATGGCCCAAAAACAGTCTTGAAGGTTTGCTTAGCGATTATGTACACCTAAATGAAGCTAAAGTAGTGCAACTTCTACACGTGAGAACACAGATACCTGTTTTTGATCTTCAACATCACTCATGCTTGACGAAACAATTACGAATAACTTCCGGGGTATTTCGTTTCATAAAAGGTCGAATATTCCAGTATCAGAGGCCAAGCGCACCACACAGCCGAAGAAATCGGCGACGCAGACGATTACTGGGTCAAGGCGGTTCAACAGGGTGCTTGTGCTGAAGGAATCTGTTAAGTTGGAAAGGAACAACAGCTACATAACAAGTCTGATTTAGCTATGCTTCATCCTTTTCTTGACAGGTACGCCGGTTGTGTTAAAAGGATGACTACAATTTTCACTGGAAGCACAAGAAGTCAAGCATCCTATTTGGTTGCGTCGACTTCATCAGTTTACAAAACTTATAATGAGAGATTGCCATAGGGGAACAATCCACGGAGGCCTACAAGATACCCTTGCCGTACTTCGCGAAAAAGTTTGGGTACCACGTGGCAGACAAACTATGGAAAAGATTATCAGAGCTTGCAACTGTTGTGTAAGAATGCGCTGAAAGCCAAGCAGCGCACCTGTTGCACTTTTACGAAGAAAAAGGATCTTCCAAGCGGTCGGAATAGATTTTGCTGGAGCACTCTATTTGAAAGGCAGTTACACCAGGACCTAAATTGTACTGTGTACTTGGGCCGCCACGAGAGCAGTATATCTTGAATTAGCCACTGACATGTCGTCAGAAAACTTTCTACTCACGTTTCGCTGATTTATAGTACCTCGAGGATTGTCTGATGTGATCTATACAGATAACGCTCAGACTTTCACGAAAGCGTCGAAGTAAATCTCCTCTTTGGCTGGAGTATTCTTCCGTGGAGAGTTACAGGACGTCTGCTCTCAAAGAAGACTTCAGTGGAAGTTTATAGTAAAAAGCTGAACGTGGTGGGGCGGCTTCTGGGAGAGGTTTATAAGAACTGTCAAAACCAGCCTACCGAAGATTCTAGGCAAAGCGAGCCTTTCGCCTGAAGAGTTAACCATAGTATTGTATGAGGTATGAGGTAGAGGCAGTAATTAACTCCCGGCCCCTCACTTACCTGTCAACATCAGCCGCGGATAGCGAAATATTAACGCCGGCCCATTTCTTAAGCGGTAAACAATTAAAACGCCTTCCCTATGTGAACGAAAAGGCCGACGCTTCGGGATCAAGATCGATGGTCATGAGAAAGTGGCTGCATCATAGGCGATTGTTTGAACATTTTTGGAAAAGATGGAGGAAAGAGTACCTGCTTAACTTGCGCTCTTCATACTATGCTAATGTGCAGGGTTATAACTATCTCAAAGCTGGTGACATTGTTCTTCCTTATGAATAAAGCATCTTACAGCAGCTATGGAAGATGGGGAAAATCCAAGATGTACATCGTGTACGTGACTAAAATATAAAAAGCTGTCCGCTTAAACTTCCGACAGGCTCTGTAATACGACGACCTGTCCAGCTTCTTCACCTGATGGAACTGTCTTCACTGTATGAAATTCAAAGTGCGCAGCTTGCCGGTGGGCGGAGGGTAGAGAATATTTACCTTTCGTTAAGAAGATGAAGAGAAAGAAGCCATCGAAAAGAACGCGTGAACACTCAAGGAAGAAGAGAAGGAAGAAAGCGTCCGCCATAGACTGTTCTATCTGTTACATGTAAATAATATAAATATAGTCTTGTTTCTTCAAATGCCGTGACCAGTTATTTCACATATGGTGCCCCGAAACGCTCGTTGCAGGATAGACTAGTAAAGCTCGTCTTCGGTAGAGAAATGGTTAAAATTAATGTATTCAAGCTGGACTTCTACAGTTAAAAAATTACATAGCTTTTGCCGTCAAGTCAGACAAGCATCTTTCAAGGGCGAAGCTGCATAGGCCGTGGATAATTTCTTCCTTTGTAGTTGCAGTAGTAAATGTAGCCACCTCTAATTAATGACTTGCTCAAAAGATAACATTCTGCGTATTCGTCATAGGGAGGAATATAACTAGATGACATGAGTGTTTCTCACCGCATATCCATAGAGCGAATGTTGATGAGAGGGGTGAAGTTTCCATCCATTCGTCCGTGCTTCCGCGCTTCTCTCTATCCGTCTGTCCATATGTGCGTCTGTCCGGCTGTCCATCTATGCTTCTGCGTGTCCTTCCATGCGTTCATTCATCCATGCTTATGTTTGTTTGTCCGTGCTTCTGCCCGTCCGTCTGTCGTCCGTGCTTCTGTCCATACATGCATCCGTCCGTCCATTAGTCTGACCGTCTGTTAATCAGCTGTGCTTCTGTGCATCCGGCCATTCGTGGTTTCATTCGTCCGTCCGTCAGAACACACGGGTTGATTGACACACGAATGGACTCTTCGCCCAAGTCATCATCATTCACTTCGTGGATATGCTGTGATTTTTTAATGAGATGCAGCTCTTTGGTTCTCGTGTGTAATGCCGCACGTACGTGCAAGTGGACGCACCACTACACGTTCTCCTCGCTGCAGATTTGGAGCGGTGAAAAGAAGGTCACGCCGCACCTGTATGCTGACGTCACGCTCCCCTGGAGCACTTCCCTCGCAGGTGCGTGCTGACGTCCCTCTTGACATGACCCGCAGAACACTTGCCACAGGGCCCTAGCTGTGGGCTCCTCTGCCCGCTCGCAACACTCTTCTCTCTCGTTTCAGCCTCTCGAGACACTGCCATAAGGGTTAACCACGCGTCGGGTGGAATCTCTCTTTCGACTCTGAAACTTACAATGAATATAATCCATCTCTCATGTCTTTGAGCTTCAAACAAACGTTTACTCAAATAAACGCTGAATGAATTCTATGAGCGAGGTTAACACTTCGTAAAAAGTCGCCACCTTGTGGTCTGTGACAGCGTAAATAAAATTGCACTTCTAGAGAAACGTTTTGAATGGTACAGACACATAGGAAGGACGGCTTGTCAGAGCCAATGTGTTCCAAGCACGGTCGCGAAGCATTACTTCTTTTTACCAATTATCGGGGACGACCCCACCACTCCGACGAGCACTGTAGGAGGAAAGTGAGAGATAAAACAGGTGTTTGTAGAGCATCTAGAGAGTGTGACTATGGTGCAGTGGATCTGTTGTCGCGGACTGACAGGTTGACAGTTTCACGCCCGTCGATAAAAATTTGCAATTTGATCACTTACATTATTTTTAACGACATTGCCATGACTAAAATACGTCAATATTGTCATGGCGAACCCCGACACAAAACACCTTGATAAAACTAAATTAACAAGAAAGATCGCTTAGCTCCGAACTTCCTTCAGGCTTGGCACGAAGACTATCTTATTAACCTCCTAGAAACCCCATACACCATGTAGAGAAGCAAACCGGGTAAAGCCTGGTTAACCTCACTGCCTTTCCTTTGCCTCTCAGTCTGTCTGTCACAAAGATGTGCGTGAGTGTTTTGAATGTTAGTGGACAGACTATATTCCAGAAGTGCGCTCATTTCGCTGCGCGCTACTTTAAAATTTTGCGATATCAAGGTGAGATTTATCTGCTGTTGTGCCAGCGTCATTTGATTTGGCACCAAGCCTGAAGTGCTTACGGAGCAAACAAATTGGCAGCATATCCACGGAGTGAATGATGTCGAGTGGCGTGAAGCATTCGTCCGTCCATTCATTCTTGCTTCCGTCCGTCCATGCGTCCGTTTGTGTGAGCGTCCATGCGTCCATCCGCCCGTCCATGCGTGAGTCTGTTCGTGCGTCCATCCCTGCGTTCTTCCATGCATCTGCCCATGCGTCCGTTCATGCGCTCATCCATGCAGATGTCTGTGTGTCCGTTCGTCCATCTATTCAACACTCCAAGTACCACCATCTCGCATCTTTTCATCATATATTCCCCATATAGAAGCCCCGCCATCCAGCGGACATTCCAAGGACTAAACGAGAGGTGGAACATGCACACTTTCTTATGGCTTGCGCTTCGGGTCTACGTCCCACCTTCAACCACCTAGAGTTTGTGGTATATACTAGTACATTATATTTATGGCCCTGCGGTGCAACGCTCGCTAAACCTTTCTAAAATCAAGGAGGTTACACCCAGCGAGTATAACGTAGCAACCTTTTCTTGTCAGATAGTGCTCAATGTACATGCCAATGACTGCAAACGGGAAATGAATGACAGGAGAATTCGGCTCTTACTTTCGTAAGGCTTCCGCTTTGTATCAACTTCCCATCTTTAACCACCACGAGTTCACTTATGGTATATACTAGTTCATTGTATCCAAGTTACTGCGGCTCAACGCTCGCTAAACCTTTCTAAAGCTAAGAAAGTTACACCCAGCGAGTATAACTGAGAAACCCTTTTTTGTCAGATAGTGCTCAATGTACATGTCACTGGCTGCTAATGGGGATCGCAGCATGCGGGTTATGTAAAAGCCGAATGCTCCTGTCTCTCATTTCCAATTAGCAGCCACTGGCGTGTATATTGAGCACTATTTTTTATTGTTCAACAACACACAGAAAAAATCTCTCACCGGCACCACCATGGAGGTAAAAATGTTATACTAGTCACACACTACAACGGCTACGAGGGACCAAAGGATGCCGCTATAAGAAGCTTCGCCCCTAACAATATTTCGTTCATCTCCCAGAAACCCTATACCGTATGTAGGGCAGCAAACCGCGCACAGCTTCGTTAACCTCGCCGGCTTTCTTTTGCTTCTCAATCTGCTGTCTGTCGCATACTTCAGGTGAGCCCCACTGATCTAAAATCTACGTGCAGCCGACTCGCAGGCTACCACATTAAGCTTCGGCCGGCGACGTCTGAAAGGCCTCGGAGTGGCATATTTAAAATTTATTTGCAAATCAACCGACCCGTGCGGGGTGGCACTTATGGTGATAAATGAGCCTGACCGAGGCACTCATAGAGAAGACACAGAGATTTGATTATACACAAACAAGCATTTAATTAAAACGGGGGCTAATTCAGGCGTTAACAAAATTAACAGAGGAATAAAACAGACGCAATGGAAAACAACAGCTACAATTTAAGAAGTGCTCTAAAAGAACACTACAAGAGGTAGAGACCAAAAATGCGCGCAATTTTAACAAAATAACAACATGATGGAAATCAAAGGAGATACAACAAAAATTACCGAAAAAAGATCATGTTCACGTTTTTGAAATTCTACGTACGGCGCAGCGCACACAACTACAATTAAGTTAAAGCTGCCTAAATCAACCTAACAGTTTTAAAAAAGTCACAATAAAGAGCTCCATACGTACCTGGCCAGGTCTTGTACACGTAGGGGAGTTGACGGGTTGTCGCTGAAGATCTCGCCAGCTTATATAGTAGACGATGAGGGTGCCCGGTATTGCAGCTGTCTAAGTACGTTGCGCGGGTCACTTCAAGCTCGCCGCCTACGCGAGACTCGCGACACCGACGACCACACTTCTTGCTGGGTGCACGTCAACTCCCCATTCCGATGCATTACAAACTTTTTCAGGGGCGTACTCGTGCTCCCGTTCCATCTGGAGTCCATTCCATTTTTTTTTTAAACCGCACGTGCCCCTTTCGGTACAGGTGTAGGGAAGACGAGGCGACGCCATCGCTGGGTCGTTAGTCACCGGATGTTATCCTCCCAACACAAAAGCGCCCTTCCTTGGACGATGGGGCCCGCGGACGATACGAAAATTGCAGTCGCTTGTGACACAGCCCCCTTCTCAAGAACATTACAGCGTAATATTCAAGAAAATCACAAACTCGCAATGTTCGAGAGCGTTCAGTGTTCCGGTCGTCCACCAACGCGTTTCTTTCTTTTTTTTTCGCGCACCATTTTGCTGACATGGACGGTACCGCAAAGAGCACCCGACACACCACACTTTTGCAGTCTCTATACGTTGAAAGTCATAACTCGCGCACCACATCATGGCCACACACATACGAAAACAAAATGACAAAATACTGCACACTTCAGGGGTAAGACACGTAAGCATCCCTTGATGCCACATAACAAAAAATACACGCTTTAAGCGGTATTGAGAAGTCACTTCGCGACACGCAGCTTTTCAAAAAGATGAATGAGAAATGATTCGGCATAATCGCCTGTGCGCAGTTCCTGAACTTGCTGCACACCTAAGCGCTTTATTTCAAAATATTAATAGAAAGGATCGCCTTAAACAACATAAAGCCATGTTTATCACACACGAGTACCGTGATATACTTCACTTGTACAACCAACCACTATTTGAAAAAAAAGTTCAACTAAATAAAATAACAATGTTCTTAAAACAGAGCTTCTCTACTAAACGTGTAGTAAGGTTTAAACAAGAGAACATCGCCTATAAACACACAGACGACACAAAAAAATCAATAAAATGGCCCAGCGATTGGTCTATGCATTTATCAAATGCACCAAAATGGAAAGACACAAATGAACATTGTTTAAAAAACTGTCTTTGTCTTTAAGGTTACATTGGCGTTTCGATGTACGTAACTTTTATCTACACTCGAGGTGGTCGCGCTCTTGGGGGAGCCGTTCGAAACAACCAGCGCAGACAAAACAGTGGACAGCCACTACACGAACGCCTGTTTTCCGTTAGTCTACACCCCGAAGGCATATCGTCATCGACGCCTCGTTCTCTGCGGACGGGTCTCCCGACCACTTCATGTCGCTCTGTCGAAAGACGCTCCTTCCCCCTTATTTTGGTTCGGCAAACCGGACAGGGGAAGAACTATGAATGTTTCTGCACTGCGCCGCTGCAACGCTGCACCCCTGCCACAACTGTATGCCTTAATATTTTGCATATCACGAGGCCATGCGCAAACCGGCGTGTTTTTCTGGAAAAATCGGCAAAACGAAAACGTGCCTTTCGTTGCGTTGATTGCCGTTTGGCAATCTTCGATTTTAAGGGTTGGTTTACGCCCTTCGCTTCTCTCTTGTTCTTGCTTTTGCGGCATCTTTTTTCTTTTTGCACGCTGCTCAGTGCTCCTTTTGGAGAAGTCCGCTTGCAACAATTGCAGAGCAGAACTTGTCGCGCCTGTCTCGTCGGCCATAATGTCTATACAGTCGGGATTTTCCGTTAACCTGTGGACGCCCTGAGTTGCAAGAAACTTGACTGATGGCTGAACAATGCAAGCGTCTTCCTCAGGGCTGCGCCGCTCACACCTGGGAGAACTGCTTGCCCCAACGTTGCCCAGTTTGCAGTCTGCGTCTGCACATGACTCTGTCCCGCTGTCTGTACTGGGTCCTCGCCTGCCGGACCGCAAACACTGCGAACTTCACAGTTAGCTGACATGGCGACGCGCATACAGGGTGGCTGTGCCAAGTCATGGACAGGTGGCATTTATGTATCGACAAGACTTTCCAGACACAGCACCTCGTCGCCATCAGTGCGGCCTTCAGTGGCCTTTGTGGACACATTGGGACTTTCAGCAGCTAACTCGGCAGGTTCACTCGCGAACCTGATGTCCGCCTCAAGAGTACTAAAGTTTTGCCCGGCTCTCAGCGGTTCGGCACCTACGGGCTCTTTGCTCCTTTCGTGCTTTGCATCCCAGGTATCAAGCATGCGTCGTCTACTTTCGATTTTCTGGCACAATAGCTGAACTTGATCTCGGTAGAACTGCTTGTTCGGGCCACGGTCCGTTACGCTTCTGAGTATTCTAGCAGCTAACCTGAGATCCGACTGCGTTGCACACAGTCCCAAGCGCTCTTCCTGCTTCTGAATACGAAGCCGAGATTTTTCTATTTCTTGCTCCATTTCAAATTCGGCGAGTTGTTTCAGAATATGCGCGTTGTGCATCACGCTCCTCTTTATGCTTACTGCACTCTCTTTCCACGAAATCGTACAATTCTCTGCCCTCGAGACCAAACTCCAGCCCTGTTCAATCAGCTTGTCCAACTCCGTGCCGCCATTGTTAAAAATAGTTGTCCACAAATGAAACAATAAAAGGGCGTCTACATACTACACGCTCAGAGTTAAGTCAGTCTCCCAGACATCACGACGCCATTGGCCAGTCCTGTCGGGGACGTCAGATAATGTCACATATTCAGGTGAGGCCCCGCCGATCTAAAATCGACGTGCGACACACTCGCAGGCTTCCACTTTACGCTTCGGCCTGCGACGCCTGAAAGACCTCGAAGTGGCACATTTCAGGTATATTAGCAAGTCGGTCAACCCGTGTGGGGTGTCACGTGTGGTGATGATTGTGCCTCACTCATGCTCTCATGGAGCAGACACAGTGATTTGATTACACATAAACAAGCATTTAATTAAAACGAAACCAAAGGCAGGAGTTAACGAAAAAAACGGAGGAATAAAACAGATACGCGATGGGAATGAACAGCTACAAAACAAGAAATGCTCTAAAAGAACACCACAATAGGCACAGACAAAAGACAAATACGCGGGATATTAATAAAATAACATGATGGAAATCAAAGGAGACACTAGAAAAACTACCGGAAAGAGATCATGGTCACGCTTTTGAATTGCGACGTGCATCGCAGCGCACACAACTACAATTAAGTAAAAGCTGCCTAAATTAACAGATTAGTTTTAAAAAAGTGACAATAAAAAGTTTTATACGGACCAGGCCAGCTCTTGGTACACGTAGGGGAGTTGACGGGGTGTCGCTGAAGATCTCGCCAGCTTAGTAGACGACAAGGGTGCCCGGTATTGCAGCCGTCTCAATGCGTTGCACGGGTCACTCCATGCTCGCCGCCTACACGAGACTCGCGACACCGACGACCGCACTTCTTGTAGGCTGCACGTCAACTCCCCATTCCGATGCAGTCCAAAATTATTTCAGGGGCGTACTCGTGCTCCCGTCCCATCTGGAGGTCATTTCCTTTTTTTAGACCGCTTGTGCCCCTTTCGGTACAGGTGTAGGGAAGACGAGACGGCGCCATCGCTGGGTCGTTAGTAGCCGGATATCGTCCTCCCAACACAAAAGCACCCTTCCTTGGACGACGAGGCCAGCGGACGATACGAAAATCACAGTCATTTGTGACACTGTCACAAAGATGTTCGGGAGTATTTTGAATGTTATTGATCATGCAGACTATATTCAAGAAGCGCACTAATTTTGCTGCACGCTACTTTGAAATTTTGCGATGTCAAAGTAAGCTTTATCCGCTGCTGTGCCAGCGTCATTTGATGATGACGAACCTTCAGCTTTGCTGGCACTTGCCCACAAAGGGCGATTGGCCAAGAACAGGCGGCAGGATCATCAAGTGTGCTAAGTCAGGCATTCAGGTAGTCTCGTAGTCGTTAATAATAACAATAGAATAACAAGGTAATCTTTTTGTTGTCATTATGTACTCACACACGGCAGAGAAAACCTCCCTGTGGCTATAACCTAATGTAATCCCTCTGAAGGATAAAAAAACTTCCACGTTTATTTTTAAACCTAGCTTCTCAATTGGCTCGACCAGGTATCTTTTTCTTTGATAAGAATATCGTTGACAGGATAAAAAAATTATCTATCGATTCTGATTCCTTGCAAAAGAGACACAACGGAGATGCTGTTAGTCCAGCTTTATGTAGGTAGTAATTCAGATGCAGATTTACTGCATCGTAATCTGCTGATTGTAATTTCCAGCTGCCGAGATACACACCACTGTTTGTTTCAGCAAAATCTTAGATGTACGAAGTCTCTGACTTTATTCAATGATAATTTTTTCTCTTTCCTTGTGCAAACAAGCATTTCTATAGCTGAGTGCTGTTACGTAGGCGAAATCAGGTAAAATAAGTAACAGTGGTCCGCTTAAAGATGCCTTGGCTAACGAGTCTGCCAACTCATTTGGATAAATCCCGCAGTGGCCAGGTATCCATAGCAAGTGAAAGTTTTTCAGGTTTGCTGGCAATAAACTGGTAATCATACTCAATATTGTCAAATTTTTTGCTGTACATAGTGCAGTGCATACTAAGAGAGAATCGGTAAGTATGACCGCTTCTGATTCGCTTACAGGAAGTTTACGAAGCGCTAGAATTATAGCAACTAATTGAGTGATGAATATAGGCGTGTAATGTGGTAATCGAACTGAAAAAGACCAGTCAAGTGAAGTACAGAACATGCCTACTCCAGCCTTTTCGTTCAATACGGATGCATCCATCGCAATATTGTTGTTTGTGGACAGATGAGTCATGTATTCTTGTTACTGATTATCTAAATATCGAAGGGGCAGTTGTTTTGCATTAGAGGGGAAAATATTATCAAACTTAATTTCAAGTTTTGAATTGGGCATCTTCGTTGTGACAATCTGATAAATGTTTACACTGAGAGGCTTTAGCAGCGCTTGGACGAACCTAATCTGAGGGGAGTGTAGTCTAGACCATTGTGTTCCAAAGAATGCGGTTGATTTTTGAATAAAAACGTAAGACGCTTGTCGCAGAGGCGAATTGTATATTTTTAAGAAAGTTTGAACTGTAAGTATTCGAAACCGAGTTAACAAAGGTGGAAGACGCGCTTCCGCATACAAAACATTATTTGCCACAAATTTGGGGAGTCCAAGACACAAGCGCAAAGCTTCTCTTTCTAATATTATTGATTGTCTTATCTTGTAAGCTGCGCTGCCTCAAAATAATACGCACCTGAATTCCATGATAGGCCACACATACATCTTGTAAATCATTATCAAGGAACTCCTACGCAATCCCATTTTTTTGTTTCCCAATTTGCGTAACCACCCCAAGGCACGTGACCCTTTACAGCCAACCTCGCTTATATGGCTTTTCCAATTTAGCGTACTATTATATACGATACCTAAGTATTTCAGGAAATCGGCCTGGGGAATGAACTCGGTACAATACATCACGGAAATGTTCACACGATCCTTAAAAGAGGATGGCAGAAGCGCCCTTTTTTAGACGTTCAATGACATATGGATATTGTCAAGCCATCCTTCTAGCATGTTCATGTAATTCTCTAATGCCTTACACAATGAGTGCAGATCACTGTTTCTAGCGAAAAAAGCAACATCATCTGCATACACGTACATTTGGATATCCTGAGGAGTTGGAACGGAACGTAGTATTATGTTGACTAACACCGGGGATAATACTGAGCCCTGAGGATAATACACCTCGTGTCTGCTTATATCTTTTAGAAGAGCATCCATTTACGAAGCAATAAAATTCTCGGTCTTTCACACACTCTGTAATCCATGCTGTTATATATTTTGGAAAGCGATAGTCTTGCATCTGCTGGATTAGGATAGGATACTCCACTTTGTCGTACGCTCTAGCTAAGTCTAGAGTGACTAGTGCACAATATTCGCGGTGATGCCGAGCCAGTGGTATGCGACTTTCCAAACCCACATGTGCACACCAAATGAAGTATCCCGATCGAAAGCCAATTTGTTTGGGGTTCAGTATTGTATGTGCATTGATATAGTTAAATATACGGGCATTTAAGAATCTCTCTGCATGCTTGACCAGGTTAGACGTCAATGAAATAGGCCTCATGTTGTCCAGAGTAAACTCTATTCCCTGTTTCATAAGTATCGCAATTATTTTGGAAAGCTTCCTATCTGCCTGAATTGAAGAATTTTTCAGTGAATAATTAACTATATTCCAGATTACATGTGGGGATATTCCGTATAGCACTTTAATCATTGTAGGGGTCACCCCATCAGGTCCAGGAGCAGCTGCCGGTAAGCTCTTCATCACATCCGCCAGTTCAGCTAAAGATACCTTCTGGAAATCACAATCCACCAATAATTTTTGATGATGATGATATGATATGTGAGGTTTAACGTCCCAAAACCACCATATGATTATGAGAGACGCCGTAGTGGAGGGCTCCGGAAATTTCGACCTCCTGGGGTTTTTTAACGTGCAACCAAATATGACCACACGGGCCTACAACAATTTCGCCTCCATCGGAAATGCAGCCGCCACAGCCGGGATTTCACCCTTAATTTCACCCTTAATTTCACCCTTGATTTCACCATTGACTTTGACATAACTGTCGTTAACCTGGTTTGCAGTCTTTATCAATCTCTTCCAAGAAATCAGAGAGTTCGCGAGAAGACATAATTGTGGAATGAATGCTTTCAGCCTGTGGAATCATTTTTTTCGCACGCAAAAACCTGAAAAGCATTTTCTTATTTTTAGACTTAGATAGATAATTAAATTTATTCATATATTAGTCTTCTTTTGCTTTGCACACTAGACGCTTAAAATCAGCGGCCATAAAGTTATAATCACACCAATTTTTGGGGCATTGGTTAATTACCAGCTTTTTCCAAGCCGCTTTTCGCTTTCTATACCCCCTGACACATTCTAGATTCCACCACGGGCTAAGAGATGCTGTTGTTTCGATTAGTCGAGAGTTCGAGGGAATACCGTCTGGTCAGGTAAAGGCATTGTGTAAAAAACAGGTCACTGACCAATGTCAAACAAAACAATGACGTTTCGGGACCCGTACGGGTCCCTTGTTCACAATGGAATGACGGCTGAGCAACAGGTTCTTATGTAACGTTGAGCGCATGACGCAAAGTCCGGGAGTACACGTGGTTTAGTGTGCCAGATGATCTATTGATTGTGTTGCTTGTCGTCTGAATGATTAGTGATTCGAGGTTCAGTCTGGTTGTAAAATTCTTCTCCGTGGCTACGATGCGTGCGTTGTCCCAGCTTATCTCGTGGCCCGTCTTCTCGGCATGCTCTGCGAGTGCATTTGTCACTGTGTGGCCCTTGGCGACGTCATTCTTGTGTTGCATAAGACGTTTGCAGTAATTTCCACTCGTGCCAATGTACACCGATTTGCAATCGGCACATGGTATCTTGTAGACCACATCAGGAAAATGTTGCCGAGGGAGAGGATCCTTCACATTTAGCAACTCAGCTTTAAGCTTGCTTGCTGGAACATGCGCGATCTGTACACCACGTTTTCTGAATATACGGGCTAGGGCTTCGCTTATATTTCGAATATAAGGAATCGAAGCACGCTTTTTTGTAGACGATGTGTTATGCATGGCCTGACTAGTTGACTGCAGTTTATGCATGACGGATTTAGTTGTTTTCCTAATGAAAATCTTGGGGTATCCATTCTTGATCAGGTCATCTTCAATGGTCCGGAGCTCCTGTTGTTTCGAGTGTACAGTGAACGTTGAATTTTTTAGTGATCGTTTCAACACCGCACATTGACTCATAGCCCTAAGGTCTGCCTGAATTTCCTCGCAAAAAATTACCGTAGATTTTAAGTCTTTTTTTAATTTAGCATAATTTACGAAGGAGCCAACTTTTCCTGCCAAACTAAACCTCGGGAACATAATTTCAAAAGTAATGGGAAGGTGGTCAATGTTTGTAGCACAATCTAGTATATTCCATGAGGATATGCTTAAAGTGGAGCTGGAAAATGTTAAATCAATAGTCGATTTAGAGTTACCTCTTACAAATGTAGCAACGTGTGAGTTCAAGCAGGAAAAGTTAATATCAAGCGTGCACTCCCACAAACGTCTTCCGCACACATCAGATTTGAAGCCCCAAACACATGTTGTGACTTGAAATCACCACACAGTACTATTTATTTTCTGCATGAAGCTACCATAATATCAAGTCATCTCGTGTCTTGAACTCCTACAGGAAAGTATCTATTTGCAAAAGAGAAAGGCGAGCAGTCTAGTAATGTTATGTCTCACGCCAGAATTTTGTAATTCATATTCATACACTGATACGATATCTTGGCTATGTGACCAAATTTCGTTGATTATAAGAAAGCCAGACCACCACCTCTACTTGGCCGATCCATCCGGATTAATCGATAATTTTTCATGTAAAAGTTTTTACCGTTAGCAAGCCAGGTTTCCTGAATGGCAATTATGTCTGGAGAAATCTGTGAAGAAATATATTGTACATTTGTACTTGCCGACCAAATAGACTGGAAATTTCACTGCAGAATTTTTAGGAAACCCATTTTAATGCTATACCCGCCGAACAAGCAGCCTGATCCAGAATATCTTTTTTCAAGAAATCATTTTTTGAAAGGTTCTCAAGGTAGTCTTTCTTTGACAAGTATTTCTTTGATTTTCAGTTCTGAGAAGACTTTTTAGAAGGGGGGATCTGTTACGTTTCAAAGTTCTTTGGGATTCTGTGTCTATATCTGTAAAGACTCCTGAATCATCTGCCACAGGTTCTGACTCAGCCTGAAGTCTATTTTTTGAAGGTCCTGTTTTGGGAGAGATAGATCTATGATTAACCGTCAGATTTTCCTCCTCTGTACCTCTTCAAATCAACAGAGCCTGTTAGTCCCAATTTTGCACAGAAACTTTACCAAGGATTTGTGTCAGCTGTTTTGGTAACATATCAGCTAAGGCTGTTAACATATCAGCCAAAAAGTGTAGCTGCCATACCCAGCATTGCCTTTTCAGTAGACTTTTCAATAGCCTCAGTTATCGACTTTGCGAGCGATACATCCATTGCCGCTGTGTGCCGGGATGTTACGCCTGCGTAACCTTTCAATCTTCCATGCATTCCTGCTACCGCCTCCCTCCTAGAGCAAAGCCTGCGTTTTATGATTTCTAGAACACACATTTCTCTTTCTTTTGTGCCACATTCAGCAGAGTCTGCAGGGTGCGCTCCATTACACAAGCAGCACTTCAGGCCATCGGATTGGCTATTGCGGCTTTCATGACTCGCCGCACAGACGACATCTAGCCTGTGATCTGCATCTTTTCATGCTGTGGCTGAATCGCCAACATTTTGAGCACTGGGAAGGTTTCGGGGAAAGTGGCTCTACTTTGTAGATTAGTGGCCATGCCTTAATTTCTGTTGGTCTGACTCTTCTTGCAAAAGTTACTATAACTGATTCAGTAGGCGATTTTGTTTTATCCGTCGTTCGGGTGCATCGATAGACTGAAACTGCCCCAGCTACAGCAATTAAGTCCAGAATTTCTTGTGCTGCCAGACTCGTATCCACCCCACGGGCTATGCCCTTCGTACATGCAAGATGAGCTGGAATAAACAGGCTCACCGGCTGTGCAGCCAATTCAGAGCAATTCAGAATCTCTCGGACGCAATTCTGATCTGCAGAGCAGCACAGGAAACCCCCTCGGACAAACTGGCGGACCTCAGTAATCTTCTGGAAAAGCGACGAGGCTTTCTAAAGCTCCACTTGTATCACCTTTGGATTCTTCATAGGAATGGAACCCCCAATTGTAGGAACCAGAGCCACAGGAACGTAGCTATCTCCGCTGAGTAGCAATGTATCAAGCGGCCGATCATTGACCGGTAGTGAGGCTAGCCAAGGGTAGTGCCTTTGGCCAGATGATGAGAAAGACATCCCAACATTCTGACTTGCCTGACCTCCAAAGGGCTGACACAACGTTTCAGTTGAGAGAAACTAACAAGGAATACGAGGAATGGAAAGCAAACTAAATCTTAGCTAAAAGGATCCTGCCGCTGGACGTTGAGCCGATCTCCGATGAGCCACGTAGCAGCCACGCCGCTGTCAAGACCCTCGTGAGCAGATGGCGGACATCACGAAAGCCAGTTCTTCTTCTGGCAGTACTAAAAGAAGACCTCGTGGATTCACGCGCAGCAGCTCTCGCAGCGCGCGATGTTTGATTCAACGCCAAGCCTGAAGTGCTTACGGAGCAACTAAACAACACCGATCGCATGCTGGGCCATTGGGCTTCTTCAGGCGTGCGCGTCATGCGCGCGTCACTTTTTGGTCGGATGCCGGAGAGTGTAGGAAGCAGAATTGCCTTGCGAATACTACGCGGAAAAGTGGCAAGGGTTACGAACTGACATTGTTTAATTATGGTTTTGCGCTGTATCAAGAAAACAGTTTTCTTAGCTCGTAATGATCAAACAAATTCTTCAGGCATAATGCACTTCATCGGACACAGAAGAACTTCTACGGTCTAAGTAAACCTAGTGAGTGGCACTTGCAAACCTTGTGTTATTGTACATGTACAAGCCACAAGAATATTGCTTTTTCGCGCAATAAGACAACGCTAGAAGTGTTCCATGGGAGGGCTCCCCTTCTATACTTCTGTTGTTATTTTTCGCGCAAAACAGCCATTCTTTTTGGCTTGTACGTGTTAATGAGCCAACTAGAACAGGAAAAAGTACTTGCAGACTTCAGTTGTGTTTAAGTGTTCCTTTTTTATACTGTTTAGAAAATAGGAATTATCATTTTATTTTTATACGTACAAACCACTAATGAAACCGGAAACGACAAACAGTGCAACGTCAATGCTGCGAACAATTCGTTAAGCCTTAGGAATTGCTTTTAACACATCAAGTTGGGTCGACGGCTCTGTGCGAAAAGTTGCAATCAAGAAGCTCCGCAGAAGGCAGTAACATGTGGGAAGTCCTGGCGACCAAGTGGACTCTGCCAATATTACGGTAAGCAGAAACCACAAAACAAATATTGGATAACTCACATGAGAAAGCTAACGAAACTTCCTATAAACGTACATTTTAGTTTAGGGAGCTGTATGATTGATCGCTTGCGTGAAAGGTATTTTTCCGCTGAAAGAGCGCAGTGTGCCCTTTCATCCCAGGGTACTGCAGCAACTGATCTAGGTAGCGCCTACAAACCAATAACTAAAATAACAAGAAAAAAGTTTGATATCTTCGTTTCAGTTAAGTTCACGTGAAGTTATTTGGTCATATATGTGTTTGTACAGCTACTAAGGGGGCTAGGTGTTTGATGTTGGCTTGACGATGTGCTTACGGTAGGAAGACGCAACGAAGGACCAACTACAAAATACACCAAGCGCAGTGTTAACAAAACAAGTGGACACTTCACTTGCTTTTATTTTTCACGCGTAGCCACTTAAACAGAAGATCTATAAAGCACGGGCAAAAAGATGATACACCTGACTCCACATATGCGAGGTTCACCACGAACTTGATTTCAAGTGTAGACAGACTTATCCATGGCCCAATGCGCCAGGACATGCGTCACTGAGGCAATAATAAAACTTTTCCCAGGTGAAATCGAGTTCCTGCTGGATCTCACATAGCCTGAATAAAATGTACTATTTCTTTCCACATGCTTTTGTGAAATTTTGTTTATATCTATATTTCCTCTGCATGAATATTATCAAGCAGTTGAAGTTAGGTCTCGCTCTTTTTTAACACTCTGTCCTTTGGAATTTCTTGTCTTTCAATTGAAGCGTCTCGCGATGATAAGTGCTCTGACAAGCCATATATGTCTCTCAGTGTCACAATCCGTCACCTGAAAAAGACAGGGGAGGACTTACTGAAATAAGCTTAACATTTCTAAACGCATCAGCTGATCCTAATGGTGTTCCATAACTGTAAAGTAAAGTTATTTGTACCTACCTTGAAAGGCACATGGCAACATGAACGATGAAGCGTCAAATCCCAGTTCGCCGTCTTGATATTTGAAAACCGGCAATCGTAATGCTGTGTTCGAGAGAAACGTTGTTGTTTTTTTTTAATTTTTGCTCAAGCCTTATTTGCTTGCCAAATTGCTTAGTAAAACGTTAGAACTTCAGGACTCAGGCAGACGATCGAAGTAACGATCATACCTGAGAATATAACACACACACAAATAAATAATTGCACAAATAGCAGTAATCCTTGCATATTTATGACTTCTGCATGAAGAAAGTGAATTATTTTGAAACAAAAGGGGCACCTACAGATGAGCAAGAACTGCAACTGAATCAATGCTTCATGTGGTTGGTGCGAGACGTCTAAAATGTCGGTGGAGCAAGCTTACAGGGTTGAAATCCGTTCATTTAAAAGACTTACGAACATTGGTACCTGTAAAACAACGAATACAACTCTATTTAGATAGTTTTCAATATTGATAATTTTCTAACTGTTTACACATAAAGAACTAATTTCCTTAAGTACGCTAGTAATAGGATCAACAAACAGCCTCACACGAATATTACAATGTGAACTGAAGCTTACCTACTAGAGTGAATGGCGTGCAGGAAACCATCCAGTGGTAGTCCGATGCGCAGGGCGGTCGAAATGAAGAATCCAGCCTCAATACTCTCGTGAATACAACAGCTGCGAAATATCGTAATCACTGTGCCCTTCGCGCGCAATACACAAAACAAGTATTAGAGGGAGGTGACCCTAAATGAAATATAGCCCACTTATTTTCATCACAATGCACAGATACAGTGCCGGATGTGGAAACGAAGAGGTTTTTCAAATCATATAGAGCAGCTCTACAAGCTTCAGTCCATCGATCTTGGACAGACCAGAAAAGCTGGATTTTCAATGGAACGATTGTTAACGCGTACTATATACGAAGACTGAATACTGTGGTGATTCCTACAGGAATTCTCCAGCACCCCTTTTTTAATGTCGATAATCCCACTGCTTTCAACTATGGTGGCGTTGGCACGGTGAGTAGCCCTCGAGGCGTGTAAAATTCTATTAATTGCAGTGTTTTATGGAGCAATAAAGTCTGTTGTTTTAACGTTTCATTTGTTTACTACAAATATCTTATAAACGTGATTACGAAGCGGAATTAAAGATTACCCAGTGCAACTAGTTTTGAAATAGAAATTTAAATTAGGGGAGCATGAAATCTATTTCTATTTTCTGCTCATTCCAGATATTGCTCACGAGATAATGCATGGTTACGATGTTGTTGGCACAAAGTATGATGATGAGGGCAAGAAGAGAGAATGGGCAATGCCAGAGATCCTGAAGAAGTAAACAGAGATGGCACTTTGCTTGCGGAGGTCACATAAAGCTGCCCTTGAGTGCGTCTTTTTTTGACCTGGTAGGCTAACGTCAAGACTGGCGAGAGAAATGTTGTGCAACGGGATTACTCTTGAGGATTCATGGTGACTGCGGTAATAGTAAGGACACATTTTGACGTTCATGAAAACACACACAAAAAACTGATTAGCTTAACGTAAACTTGTGCAGCATTTGACCAGCGACGGCTGAATATCCTTGTTCCTAGAGCGGTACAAGTTTTCAGGCTGATTTTATTGCCCTACGAATGTTACTGGCACGCTGGGCTCTGTGCGCAGTAACTAATGAGTACAAAACTATATAGTTTTAGAGTCATGCACGTCAGCCTTTTCTTTTGCACATTGGAGAGTGAAAACGTTTGTCAATGATATTCAAGTTTTCCTGATTAACTAGAGGTGGATGTTTTTGACACTTGCGCACTTGTTATACTTTTTTCCGCATTAACTCCAAGTCATCCTGGACTGCATTTTGCATCACTCGTTCCAAATTCTCTTAGCTGTAGCTTACTTGGTGACGAAAAGAATTAGCCTTTTTTTAAATATGTCTTTCAAGCATTCTGTCACTTCTATTTGAATTATATAGTAACTGCACATTTTCCCTGTAAGTGTGGTTGTCGTCTGAGTTCGAAGACTATACGGGCTCGAAGACACTCTGCAAAGCCATCTCTAGGCGTGCCAAGAATTAGCTGCGTTTCCAGTTACATTTACCGCAAGACCAGGCTGGGCCTTGAAGTTGAGGAGGCCAGCGCCCAAATACGCTGTGTTCAGTAATGCACCAAACTTCAGATGTTTACAGGATGCTCGTGAATAATTCACTGTTCTTTTTTTTATAGAAAACCAAATAAAATATAGGTTACTTACAAAACTACATGTTTCTTTGTTGATGTTGTTTTCACTATCTGTAGTGAGTGCGAGAAGAAAGTGAATCCGCTCTTTAGGACATTTCGCGCTTTTCTCTTCAGAGAGAAAGTATAGTGATAAAACACATTCGACGAGAGTGTGAAGCTGGCCGTGTTGGTAATGCATAACTGATCATGTAGCGCCAAAATAATGACACAGGACAAGGGAAGCGACGATGTTCCTTCTGTGTCTTACATATTTTTTCGCGCTACGTCATCAGTTTCCTTTTGTTTTGCTTTCGTATTGCCGCTGAATTTGTCATATTTGAACTGGCTATTTGTAATCGTAACACAATAAGACAAGTAATAAGTTAGATATGCAATGTGCGAAAAATATCCCGATTTTTTCAAAGCAGGAAGAGGTCGCTAAACTCTGCGCCACTTAAATATCATCAGGTGACACGTTGTGTCGTTATGCAAACCGACAATATCCCATCGAGGCCTCACAGCAGTGACAGGAAGCGTCATTACATACGACCCGCATTGCGTTTTTAGCGAATATATTGTAGTTGCTGAGGTCGGCACGCGTAATGCTACGACAGACGTAACATAAGCTCTGACCTTTTGTCATTCAGTATTTTTGTACTCTCTCAGTATTACTTGTACAAAAATGACTTCTGTTGAAACAACGCGGTCTGAAGCACGTGCAATGAAAAATGCGTGTAAACTAGACCACTCAAATAGGCAATAACTTCAAAATGAAGCACGTAATAATGTTCGGAAGTCACGGCGGCATTCCACGAGGTTTCTTCGAGACGCAACTTCTTCTCAAAGCTCATCGCATTCGCAGCTAAGTGTCTGAAAAGAGATGTGGCTCTCTTTTAAGGTCCATCTGACTTGCGATTAAGTTGAAGATTTGGTTCTTAATGGGCGCAGCTACTTGTCCTAATGATATAAACGTACTTTTGAACCATAAGCTCAAGCGTTCTTCAAGCTTGTATGACTGCTGAAAGGGATGGGCCGATGGAACTGATTATTTGTATGCCCTTCATAAGTACTAGAAGTAGATATTTCTCGCAAAGATTTTTTTTCTGAAGATACTTTACGTGAATCCAGACGGTGCTGCACAACACCTAAAACGCTGCATAAGGAGAATGAACGCCTTCGTTACGTTGTGTATTTTTATAAAACCAGCTCTGGCAGCGATCAAAGCTTGACAGGTTGTGATCAACGACACGCTCGACTTGGAGAACTTGGCAGACTTGGTGGGCACCGTGGTTGCTCACGTGGCCTTCTACACCTTACCAACCGTTGAGTGATATGTGAAGCGCCCGGGCCTCACCATGATGGCTGAGCAACTCTTCTTCATTGCCTATTGTGCCAAGTGGTGCAAGGCGCAGAGTGGGAGTTCAGCCCGCTACGCTGCTGCCCACTTCCACGGCATTGTGCCACTCATGAACATTACCGAGTTTTCAGACACGTTCCGATGTGCGCAAAAAAGTCCCATGAATCCGACCGATAAGTGAGCCTTCTGGTCGTGACTGAGCGGCTTACATTGCTTGCATGCTTTGCATGTGCATTTTGAATATGACTTTCCGATCACACTATCATTGAAAAAAAAAGCTAGAATGAAAGCTCATAGAAACGAAGAAAATGAACGCTCTTGGCTTTTTGCGAGTGTTTTTTTTAGCGTGGAGGATTTTGTATTATAAATAAACAGTATTGCATGTGCGGATCACCCTAACTTCTTGAACATGTGGAATGGCTGCTTAAACTCAGTGTGCTCATCAAATTGTGTCTACTATATGTTGGTTCATAAGATTTATCTTTATATGCTATTTGGTCCTTATGATTGTACTCCTAGAGCGCTTAGAAACAGCTTCCATTCTTGTCCTGGGAACAATAGAATTCTAGTTATACCTGTGTAAATTTATGTCTTGAACATTGCTTTCTTAAGACGACCTTCTGTCATACTCCTCTATTCTGTTGTACATGTGTAATGTGCCCTGCTGCGAAGGGTTGAGAAAGGTACCAGATATAGACGGATTTAACAATGCCACTCGCGTAATGAATCGCTGCGGCCAGATTCCTTCATTCAAGTTATGCTGAAATTGTAATTATTTATTTGAAGCGCGAACACGCCATGGTAGATCAACCACCTTTGTGCTATGAGTTGTTTGTTAGGCGTGCTCTGATGTACCACCAGAATTCGACACACATGGTTCGAAGCCGGTAATCACGCCGTACCAGCACCCACACTGACATTCGTGAGTCTTGGCCCTACAACATGAAAAAAGGAATTCTCTTTATTTGGACTTGTTGCTTTCACATTAATAGTGATTTGCAGCGCTAGAAACACACGCACGTAATAAGAGACGTGGGGATCTTATGTAGCCACATGTAGCACTTGTGCGTTGCTTCGTGTCTTATGTTGTAACCGTGATTGCTGTGCTAGAAACTGTTTAGTGTAATAACAATGTTCTCATGACCGATTGCTATTTTACTCTCGGCCACACCACACTACATATAATATTGTCGTTCTTTTGCCGACGTGGGTAGCAAAGCGGATGTCGTCTGGTTAACCTCCCTGCCTTTCCTTGCATCTTTATCTTTCTCTCTCTCTCTCTTTTGCCGACGTGACGCCTGTACAGGAAATTTTTTATTATAAATACGCACGCCCCAAGGGGGCTCTGTGGTGGAGTATTCGTCTGCCATGCCGACAGCCCGGGTCTTCAAGTCACATTCGATCATGGAATTATTTTTCTGCGAAAGCTGCTATGAGATCACAAAACATAGCTGAAAAACTAAAATCATTTTAAAAATGTTCCGCAGAACCACGTACCTCAGGAATCGATGTTGCGCGAAGAACGGACGCAAGGTGATCATGTTGTAATTTTTTATTGAGTGGCAGGTTATGAAATTACGTAAATGTACGTACAAATGTTCCACACACAGACAAATGTTTTTATGTCAATTGGCCACGCTTCCTTCGAAAAATGGTCTGGGGCAGTGATCGTTGGGACCTTCCTTATCTCTCGCATAACAATTCTGATTAGCGCGGCGGAGGGACCATGCTCCGTGGAGGTGGCACTCTCCGAAACACGAGAGGCAACGCCAACGCGCGTGCTCTTCGCGCCATCTCGCTACTGTTAACAAAAATGCGCTTAAACTGCGGAGCTCTAAGGGTCGCCAAATTATATATGATGTATATAAAAGGCTTGCCACTAGCGCTTTTGCCAAAAATGAACAAAGTACAAGTTTTGGGGGGACATGATTGATTAAATGAAGACACTCACTCCTTTAACGAAACCGAAAATGTGACCGGCAGCGCAATATTGACTTCAAAAAAAACATTGCCGGTTTTCGCGAGCCTCACACCACAAAAAGAAGCTTAACAAGCATATTATAAGCTGATAGACAAATCAAAGCATGTTTTTGTGTTGTGCTGGCGCCAAAAAATTCGAATAAACATTGGGTCGCATCTGTCTTCGAGTGAAATATAATGCATGCCCGATGTCTAAGTCTGCTTATTTTTGTCGAAACATTCCGTTCTCCTGCATCGATATGCTCAGCTCAACATCAAGAGAAGAGAAAATTGAGAGTCGCCTAACTTGCGATGGGTTTAACACTAAGCCATAAGTTGTTTATGCATTCATAATTTTGTCTTGAGACAGGCTACTGATTTGCTACAGTAGATATTTATATATACTACATTGTATTTAAAGAACGGTATTACCGTTTCCGCACTCCCGAGGTTAAACTATGCCCACTGCATGATGAAGGTTCTCGCAGTGATCGCTGCGTTTCTTTATTATGCTCAACACGACTTTATTGCATTTCATGCCTGTGAAAATGTTCATCTATTTACGTAACTCTTCCTTTCCCCTAGACTTTGTTTCACATCCCTTGGTGTTTACTCTGTTGCTGATGGTGATTAGTGGAGTTTTGTGGCCCAAGGGTCATGGGTGGCCAAAGAGCGTCATGTCTTGAATGCGATCTAAGCAATGACCAATGATTGCGATGGCAGGGTGTAATACGGCTGCATTAATGCCTAAAGTCACGTACTGTATAGAAGCATAAATTGTGTGTATAAAGTATGAAATTATGACAGTGGTGCGCTGATTGGACGCATAGGTGTAGGATGAATTACAACTGACCAAGGTATCTGTAAGTGAGCGCCTGTGAAATAGCAAGAATGCCTCCTCTACCTCTTTGAAACCAAAGGATGAGAGGCAGGTGCTTATCAGAGTAGCTACTGCAGCAACAACTTGTGCGAAAAGGTTATGCTACGGACGTTTTTTGTAGATGATGCTGTGGCTTTAAATTTCACCTAAAACGCAAATAAGGACATATTGAAAAAGTCTTTTTTTTGCCAATAAATATTCCAGGATGTAGCACAATGTGTTCAAGGTAAGCTAATAAAAAATGCTTTTTTCTAATAGAGTCTAACTCAATGCATTGTATGAGATTGTGTTTGAAGGTGAGTCATTTGCCACATCTATCACACAAAAGTGGATCACCACCGCACAAAAGGTATGAGTGTATGCTGTGTATGTCCTGTTCGTAGCCTTGTACATGTGACTTCTGTGTGGCGTTATTTTGATACAAGCTTCCAATGACCAAGGAACGGCTTGATGAACTGTAACTTATTTTCTGTGTGGCTCTCCCATGTGCTCTGCCCATAAGCTTGGAGCTTTCTTTTAAGATATGAGTTCAGGTAAGCACTGTCGTGGACAGATGCGGCCAGCTGATCTGCCATCACGTTACCTTGAATTTGCGGTGTCCTTGTACCCAGCACACTACAACATGTTGTTTAAACTTGTACACTGTGCATAGTAGTGAATAAAGCGTAAAAAATACAGAGATTTTGTGTTTTTTAAGAGTTTTCAAAGCCTTTACGGCACTTAGAAAATCTTTGTACATACCTGCCTTTTGTAGTTTTGATTGTTTGATGTGTTTGACGCCCTCAAGTATCGCGTAGGCTTCTGCAGGGAAGATGGTTGTATCAGGATGCAGTAGGCCGGCCTTCGAAAAAGATGTGCCGACTGCTGCGTATGACACAGAAGTGTGAGACTTGGAGGCATCTGTGGAGAAGTCAGGACAATTGTATTTTTGTTGAAGCTCTAGGAATTACGTGCAAATATGAGCCACAGGTGCGTGTTTCGTAACTTCATCGAAATGTATATCATGTTCTATGAGCTGCCGTTGCCATGGTGGCAGATGCCGGGCTGGAGCCTTCACACACTGATCAAGAAGTGGCACTCCGGTTTTCTCAGCAAGACTTCTCACTCGAAGCTAGTAGAGCTGTCGAAACAAATGACGGTTACGATGTAGTGTGAAACTGAAAAAATCATTGATTACAGAGTTTGAGGAGTGCATATCGTCTGCGTTTGCTTTGAGTTAATTCACAAAAGACATGTAAGCCCTCTGCAGCTGCAATGACCACTCGTCGAACTCGACGTAGAGGCTTTCTGCGGGACTAGTGCGAAAGCACCCGTAGAAAGTCGGATGCCCAAGTGATGGACTGGCTCAAGCATTTTCAGGGAGATTGGTGTGGCAGACTGATAGGCAATCGCTCCGTAATGTAAGCGCCTGCAGATGAGGCTTTTATAAAGATTTACGAGCCTTTTTCCATCACTCTCTCATGATGTCCGCGACAAAACCTTGAGAAAATACGTACCTTTCAGGCACTTGTTTTTGAGATTTTTCAGGAGGGGAACAAATGTTAATTTCTTGTCTACAAGTAAGCCTCGAAATTCATGTTCACTTTTCACAGCAAATCGCTTCCCGTTGAGGTCAATGACCAGATCGGCTTGAAGACCTCTCTCCGATGTAATTGAAACACACATTTTTTGCGGGTTAAGGGTGAACCCATTCTCATCTGCCCATTTGGCAACCTTATTCAGACCAAGTTGAAGTCGCCGCTCGCACATTGCGAGGTTGTATAACACATCTACGTATGTGCAATAGAACATATTTCATGGAATGCAGGAATGGAGGGTATTCATTTTTATTATAAATAGTGTGCAAATTAGGACAGCTCCTTGCTGTACTCGAGTTTTCTGGACAAATGTTAGTGACAAGAAGTTCCCTACCCGGAGAAGAAAAGTGCAGTAGGATAAATACTTTCGATTATGGTCAGCATGTTACCCCAGACCAAACTGTGAGCGGTCTTGCATTATGCCGATGTGTTAGGTGGTATCGTAAGTGTTTTTTATATCGAGAAACAGCTAAAAGAAGAATTCATTATTAACAAAAGCGTCTCTAATTGGCGCTTCGATTCGTAACAAATGGTCAGTAGTGGATCTACCCTCGTGAAATTTGCACTGGTATCGGTCCAGTACATTGTTTTTTTCTAGAAAATGTAAAAGCCGATAGTTAATAATTTTTTCCCAAAGTTTACACAAGCAACTTGTCAATGCGATTGTCCTGTAACGTCAAACAGAAGATCGGTCTCTTCCTTTCTTTAGATTTGGAATTACAATTACAATATACAGATGGGCTCTGGCTGGAAAGCCAAATGGCATCACACAGGTGGTGAAGGTATTTTTGTGTTTCAGTGATCAAGTGCTTTAAAATTTCAAATACTAGACGGTCAGAGCTTGGGGCAGTGTTATTGCAGCAAGTTAGTGAAGCCTGTAGCACAGCTAAAATGTAAGATTTGTTATATGCTTATTGGTTTGTGGATTTGCGGTCTGTTTTCTGTTTTTCGATGAATGTTTTGTGTCACTGGAACAATGTGGTATAGTGCAACGAGCTGGAGACCTGTTTGAAGTGTGCCTCAAGAGAGTTCAGCTTATTCTACGAGCTGTCGCTTTGTGTGTTCACAAGAGGGAGTGGGTGAGATTGCTGTCCCACTACCTTGCCTACCGTGTTCCAGACTCTCGCCTCATGTGTACGCGAATGGTTTCGGATAAAAAAGTTATGCCAACTCTCACTTCTTGCCTGTCTGCGCGTTCTTCTGCCTTGAAGCTTGATGTTCTTAAAATTGTCAAGGTTCTTGGCTGTTAGTGAGCTGCAAAGCAACCTCCATGCCCTATTTCGCTTTTTTGTGCATTTCGACAATAACTGTTCTACCAAGGGACGCATCGTTTGGTGGGCAGTCCAGTTTGTGCGATACAATTTGTGGCAGCTTCAATAAGAGCTGTAAAGTACTCTACAGCTGCATCTATGGTTAAGTCATGAATATCAGACCAACCTATGTGAGTAGCTTTTTGAAACTGTTTCCAGTCAGCCTTGAAAATCTGCCATCTGGGAATCTGTGCAGGACTATTATAAACTATTCATAATAAAATAATTGGAAACGCAAACCAACGAGACACAAGAGAAGAGACAAACAAGCGCTTCTCTTCTCTTGTGTCCCGTTGGTTTGCGCTTCCAATTATTTCGTTATGAATTTGTACCAAATAGCCCGCCTGTCAACCCTTCTGCATTATAACCTAATTATGTGCTCAGAATTATCAAAAAGTGGTCACTTCCATAAGGATTGTTAATGAATTTTCAGGTTAAATGGGGTAGAAGTGTTGGAGATGTGATGCTAAGATCTATGAAACATTAAGTATTTTTAACCAGACTATATTATGTTGGCTGATTAGGTTTCAAGAGACACGCACCCGAGAAAAGAAAAGAATTGTTCGATTAGACGTTCTCGTGAGTCGCATCAAGGCCCCCCCCCCTCCCCCATATTTTACTATGTACATTGAAGTTCAGTTCAGTTCAGTTTATTACCTTAAAGGTCCCCCTTTCCAGGAGGGGCATTACATAAGGGGTGGGGTTGTATTTAGGTTAACAATAAGCAGTAAGAGTTGGTTTTAGCATTGAAGATGATCAATAATGCGGTCTTGAAAGGCAGATGATGAGGCCAAGTTGGCGATGTCCCGAGGGAGGCCGTTCCAGTCCGTGACTGCTCGAAAAAATAATGAGGCAGAAAAAGCAGTGGTGGGCGAACATGGGCGGGAAACCTGAAGTGGATGACTGGTTCGATGAGATATGCGTGCTGCGGCTACTATATAAAGTCTCCGACGACCAGACAAGTTTCTGGTAGCCAATGTATAAAAGAAAGAAATTCATGCTTTTCAAGAGGTTGTGGGGGGAGGTGTAAATGAATTCGTCACCATAGAGCATTCGGTGACGAATTTATTCAATAGAACTGCTTGGACTGCCAGTGCCTCTAGCAATGTTAGTAGCAGTACCTGAGTACATGCCACTCCTCAACTAACAATTATGTCTACACCTCAAGATGACGCTACAGTATCATCTATGTCCTTTTGGTAGATGACATATTGACGCAAAAATTTTATATTCTTGGACTTTAGGTGTGTTTCTTGTACACACAGCACTTTCGGAGAATGTATAGGAGTTCCTGTACATCGTCGGGGTTTAGAAGGAGCCCTCTGACATTCCATTCTATAATTTGTGTCTCCATAACGGAAGTTCTGTGTGTACAAAATAAGCGTGGGTCGTGTCTCAAAAAGGAAAGTTACTTATTTTACAGAGCGTTTGGGAGGCCCTCTAGTTACAGTTTTCTCCTTTTTATAGTGATCAAGGGGACCTCATCGCTCCTTTCGCGCATTCTGCGCTGGTGCACCAGAGGTGTCCATCGCCTCAGCAGAGAGGCGCCAGACAGGACTGTTCTCGGTGTAGGCATCGTCGTGATGAACGGACTCGAGCTTTTTACCCCACCGGGCTGGAGGTCGAGAAGACCTCTTTAGTTTGTTTGGTACCCTGGCTAGTGCCAGGTTTTACAGGAGCCTTCGGTGGTGCTGTGTTGAAAGAGGAAAGGGCAGCCGAGTCTGCTCCCACCAAGCGGGCTTGCGGTGTTTGCTTCGGCACGCTAGGCATGATCCATGGCATTGCCGAAAACTGTAGTGGTGCTGAATCCCCTCGCACCACTTCGGTGTACGACGTGTTCCTTGCATATTGCGGGGAAACGTGCTGCTGCGCTCTAAGGAAGCATATGTTCAGTTTGAACTTTGTGGTTATTATTTCTTTTTCCCTTTTTCAGGCCACGCATGACCTGGAATATGTGGGATGATCACCATCACAGTTTGCGTAGTGGACTTCTGAATTGCAATCACCATCAGCGGAATGACCTTTGCTGCCGCACTTCGCGCAGGTGAACTTCCCTCGACAGTTCTGCGAGCCATCACTAAAACGCTGGCACTTGAAGCAGCCCTGCTGGTGTAAGGCGTATGGTCTCACTGGCAGTTAAATATTACCTGTTTTTATATCTGTGGGGAGTGTGTACGATACGAAGGTGAGTATGAGGTGTTTCGTTGGGCTTTCTGTGTCATCTTTTTGAATCTTTATGCGTTCCACATGGATGGCACTCTGGTCTTTCCAGCCTATCAAGAGTTCTTTATCGGAGAGGTCCATCAGATCATCATCTGACACGACTCCTTTCACCACGTTCCAAGTACGATGCTGCGTGATGGTTAAGGACTGATCAGCGAATGCTTTTAAGCTATGCAGTGTCTGGTACCGTAAATGCTTTTTAAGTTCTAGCAGGAGATCTCTACTGGCAGTCTTGGTCGCTTTGTATCCGACGCCCAGGGTTTAAATAAGGCACTTTAGCACTAGAAATGGTCAAATACTTCTGGCTTTCTTCTTCGCTTTCATTGTGACTAGTGTGTTATTGTGGAATGCTTTCTTTGTCGGGACCAATTAAAAATGACATCGGTGCGCCACCTCGTTGAGGGGAGTTCAGTCGGGTGAGGGCTAGAAGATCTTATCAAGATGTGTAATTTGTTCGGCTTACATGCCAGCCACCCACCTTCGAGCCCAACAATGAGACGCTGTGAGACTCGAAGGAAACACGAACACCAGCTATACATGCCCACAACTACGAAATATGAGATAACTTAGGTTGGTTAACCCACACAAGGTTAACCCTTTTCACCAGAAAAAAGAAGTGAAGTAGGTGGAAGAGAGGAGAGGACAGGAAAGAATAAAAGTGAGAGAAAGCCAAAGATCTTAGAGGACAGGAAAATGCGACTGCCGAATTTTATCTATCTATCTATCTATCTATCTTTCTATGTACCTATCTATCTATCTATCTATCTATCTATCTATCTATCCATCTATCTATCTATTTATGTGTATGTCTGTCTCTCTGTCTGTCTGTCTGTCTGTCCGTCCATCCGTCCGTCCGTCCATCTGTCTGTCTGTCTGTCTGTCTGTCTGTAGTATGTATGTTATGTATGTATGTATGTATGTATGTATGTATGTATGTATGTATGTATGTATGTATGTATGTATGTATGTATGTATGTATGTATGTATGTATGTATGTATGTATGTATGTATGTATGTATGTATGTATGTATGTATGTATGTATGTATGTATGTAAGTATGTATGTCTATTTATCCGCCTACGACATTTAGCCTTTCCGGCCGTTTCAATACTAGGTCGGTACCAAAATTCTTATTCATGGCATAACGTGACTGTATAGCGAGAATAACTGACCAGTCATCACATAAAAATCATGACTTATATCTCATGAATGTCAAAATTTACTTGGTGCAGATGACTGAGGCGCAAAAAGCATTTCTTGAAACAAAAAGAGCAAGAGAGAAGAAAGAACAGCGCTCTTCCTTCTTCTCTTCAGCTTCTCTTATTTCAATAATTCTTTTTGGGCCTCAGTCTTCTGCGCCAAGTATGCACTAACTTGCCAAAAAACAGGTCCTTTCGGTCGAAATTTACATTTCATGGTCTTGTTGCTCTTGCAAGTTTCATTCACATGACATGTTCCAAAACTGGTATGGTATGACATGACTGCGTGGCGAACACAAGTAAAAGACCTTTAAGTGGAAATTATACCATGCATTTCATGTAAGTCATGACTCATGACTCCACGCCACACTCATAAAGCACTCGCGGTCGTTTCGATAGCTTCACTTATACGAAATTCAGTGTTCCTAGATGTGAATTGATGACAAAAGTATAAAACTGGTGCAAGCATGATAATCCTGAGAGGTGTGTCATGTAAGAACATGACTGCGTGCCACACTCATCGTGCGCTCGTGGTCATTTCGCTGTCTTCACATATACCAAATTTGGTATTACGGGGATGAAAAGGATGACAAAGATATATCACTGTTGCAAACATTATAATGATGAGATGCGTGTCATGTAAGAACATGCCTACATTTCACACTCACGTTGCACTCACGGCCCTTTTGCTAGCTTCAGATACACAAAATGTGATATTACATCACGTGAATAGGTGATGAAAGTATGGGACTGGTGCAAACATGATTTTTATGAGATGCTGTCATGTAAGAATTTGACTACATGCGTCACTTCATCCTGCACTCGCGGCCGTTTTGCTAGCTTCACATACACAAATTTTGATATTACGGGACATGAACGAATGACGAACGTATGTGACTGATGCAAACATAATGATCATGAGATGCGTGTCATGTAACAAAATGGCTACATATCAGCTCATTATGCACTCGCGCCTGTTTTGATAGTTGCACACATACTAAATAAGGTATACCTTGACGTGAACAGACGTCGTTGGTAAATGACTCGTCCAAACATGATAATTATGGCATCGAAGTCATATACGGCATAATTTACCTCACCTGGTAACGTTGTACTTATTTTAAAGTCACACATCAACACTCCTAATTCGCGCTTCACATATAATCAATTTCCACTGTACAGGGGATCTGCCTTTTTTTTGCGCCAGGACTGCAGCATCGGCCAGCTTATTACCAGTTCTCCTTTGTTTTCACTGTCGGTGCTCTTATAGGGTTGTGCGGGGCATATCGATGCAAAAAATTTCGGGAGAAAGTGATGCCAGCGTGCTCGGCGCCGCGTCTGCGACTAAGTAGTTGACGTCACTCACAACGCAATGAATGGCACGCGTGCTTGGCTACGACACAGAAAATGGCGTAACGGATAGGCCAGTCAAAGAAGACCGCTCATGACACCACTGTTGGACAGTTTTTTGTTTCTTCTAGCCATATGCAGCTTTTTCTATAAAAGCAGCGGCATAAAGTAGCTCTAGAAAACACCCAAGATAATTTGCTTTGCACCAAATAGTCTTCACTTATTTCTTTTGTTTGCCGATTCTAATTGACATTAGTTTTTTTGCCTTACCCCAGCAAAACCCTAAAATTCTTTACTACCATTGCTCTTCATCTAGCGCAATATTGGCAGAGTTAGGTGATGTCTCTTGATAGGAAAGCGCCTCGGCTTTTCGACTGTCCATGCCAAAGCCGAGACACTTTTCCCATTATTGTGGCTTCCTGTTTCTTCAGCTAAGCATTGAAAACGTCTTAGTGATTCTTCCATGATTTTCATAAGTGCAATGTATCTCCTGACAGCAGCATAAGAGATTAGTTCGAACACTGAAGACTGCTTTCTAAACCAAGAAAATTGTTATCGAGCATTCACAGACAATGTTTTATTGTAGTTAAAAATACATTGGACTTACAGGGCTGCCTTGACGCACTGAACTCGCAGTATAAATGCAGATAAAGAAGTCTTGTTGATCATTAGTTTTGTACTACTTTACCGACATGCCAGGACAACAACGTCTGCCATTATCTTACCAACAATATTATGATCCAAAGCAGCAAACAACGCAGGTTTGCTGACAGTACTCAAGTGATTGCTTAAGTTTTACCAGTGTGCGTTCTGTATGTTCGATGTTCACTTGATCACCTCTTTATTGTAGGTAAGAAAATAGCTTACAAAGGGCTATGTGGTACTCTATTCCTTATGTCAATTTACAGAGGTCTATGTGCTGTGAGCAGGAGTCAGAATTTGTTTATACAAATTTATAAATAGAAAGTAGTTCTGGTTGCAAAACTTTGTTAAAAAAACACAGGAAATGTTCCAGAATTAATCTTTCTAAAGGACTGAGGTTTCTTTATACCATGGCTATCCGACTGTATAATTCGTAACCAAATATAAAATATTGCACTACGGTTTTCTACACTGTTGGAGGGCATACGTTTGAGACTGTGGAACCAATCATTAGCCCTGAATTACCAGTTTCCACATTGCTTTATATAAATGTTTTGAAGGGATGTTGAAATCACCTGCTCCTTTTTTATAGATCTGTAACTATTTTTGTCAATCTCTAATATTTAATTTTTGCCTTGATTCTTTTTATTCTTTTTAAAAGCCGTAAGCGATCAAAGTATTTCGTCAGAACTACCCTGTTCTTGGCCAGTCCCCCGGTGTAGGTGGTGATGATGATGATGTGGACCTCAGATAATTAATGCTCATCTACAAAGAGGGAGGCGCCAAGAACCGGGTGGCAGGATACCTAAATAAAGCTAAAACCAATCTGAAAAATTAGTTTGCAGATGAAACTGCAAATAAACAAAAATGGTTGCTGAGCAAGCGATCAAACCCTCTCTTGTTCCTGATAGACATAACTACGAACTATAAACTAAGCATCTGAGAAGTTTAGGACTTATTGGCACGGTAACCTTTTTGTTGCTTTGGTGTAGTCAAACACAGTAGAGCATACAAGTCACAGTTTCTAGGCTTCTTGTTCTTACTCTACTAGTTATGAAATGCTTGCGGGCAGCTTTGACTCGCCATCACTTACGGCAGCACAATACCAGCATCCCTTAGCTTTAGGCGCGGTGATTAATGAGAGCTTGCGTCAACATTATGTGAATTCACTCTAAAACTATGTGCAAAGATATAAGTATTTTGTGTATAATAAGCGTAAAGTAGCTGCCTGAGTGCCAGAAGAAAGCGGGAGTACCTAAGGCCTAGTAGAGGACGTCACGAAGAGGTGATGTGTGACCACATACCGATGTTCCTCCCCTCGCGAGGCCAGGATAGTCGTTCACCCGAAAATCAAATAAAGTCTATTCTCTCGGTCGACCCTAAGTTACCACTAAAAGAGCATAATCACGGCTGGCCGCTTCTGCCAGCGGGTAATATTCGTCCTCCAAGGTTGTTATCATCATATGAACCATTCTCTCTCTTTAAACCCACGTCAGTGGTCGCCGGTGAGCGTAACTCTTTCTGTCTTCAAGAACGCTCCTTCCATAAGCACCGAGAAAGGACCTCGCCTCCTGATCATCGTTTTGTTTTCCGGAAGCTCCACACGGACTCTTCTCAAGCATAATGATGTGATCTATTTTCTGACTGACTTTTAGAGATTTTAATGAGCAAGCAGCGCATTCTACACACAGTACTTTGTAACGAAACTGCCATTCATAAATTTTTATCGTAATGTGGTTTCAGGGTCAAACAGTGCGTATGAATTATAAAAAATCACTCAGTACTAATAAGCCCTAAAATAGCATAAATTTAGACGTGTAACGAAGTGGGAGGATTCGGTGTAAGAGCGTATGTAAGGAAACAGCAAGTTCTAGCTGTCATCACGCAAACTAACGACCAAAATCATAGCATTTGTGATAGTTCCACTGCGTTCAGATACGGCTGATGCATACATAGCGACAACGCTTGGTGCAGTTTTACATGCTGAAAAACTGAGAGACCTAAAAGATAAGCATATACACGCGGAAATATTATCCAGCATTATCTAAGACATTCATGTAAAATTTTGATTACGTGGCCAAAAACAAACCTTATTGTCCGAAATATTTTAGTGAGCGCAGCAAGAAACAAGTGTTTTGGCATTCGTATACAGTTATGAAAAATTCATAAAGACAAATCAGAGATTACCGGAGAATGCAGACGTTACTCTTTTTGTGATGGCTTCCGTGCATCCTTGATTCACTGCTTACAGAAAGGTCATCGCCTTGTATAATAATGGAAGTATATCCAATATCATTCTCAATGACATAGCCAGAGAGTGACAAGAAAGGGGAGGGGAGCTCAACGCTCTCCCAATTTTTAAAGTGTATACAGACACATACAAACGCACGCAATAACATACAAAAAATTGGTTATACAAAGCCCAAAAAATATACATGCGCTACTAACTAGTACCAGTTAACTTTCACTCTTGTTCATTGAAGATGCCCTATAACGTCGTGAAGCATCAGTGTCGTCAAGTGTGGGGGCCGCCGATTTTAGAAACAAACATTCCTAGATCCTATCGGCAGTTCGCTGTTGGTGAAGGAACCTTCTTTATTCCCAACGATCCTTAGAGCGCAAACTTATCTTGTCGCTTTGTCACTTCTAGGCATCAGTAGCCCAGCAAGAAATATTTTTGGCCAGCGTACACACCGATGAAAGGACGATAGACGACCCCCAATAATAGCAGCAAGCCCCTAAAACGTACACATCTACAATACATTACAACCTTAGAGTAAACAAAACCACAGTCTCCCGAACACGGGCGCACTTGCCACTTATCTGTTCAAAAAAGTCGTGGTAGGGCGTTTACATTTACGCCTTAACTACGTTTTCATCAGTAATGTTTTTATTACGCACACGTATAAATTGAATTGATTTGACTTTGTTCATTTTGTTTAAAACAAAAAGGAAGCATACACTAGAGGTCCTGTAACCTGACGAAGGCTTCTGCTCCTGCGAAAGTTTGGCACGCAGGCCATACGTAGCACAAGTCAATACAAAATATATTGTACATACATGTAAAACTGAATAGTCACGAAAATAAAACTATGCAGGCGTACAAAAAAGTAGGAAAGTGAGAAGAATAAATTCAATGTTCCTTGTACGCTGTGTAATTTGTTGGCTGAGACATGGTGTCTGAATCTTTGCTGTAATTCAATATAAAGTCCTACTTTTTATTTGCAACCCAGAGATACTTGTGCATATCAGATAATTGCGGATCCGAAATACGTGAACAGGATTCAACGTTATGCAAATGAGCAACTGTGACGGAAATAGGTATGTGCGCAAATTCTTTGTTGGGAGAGTGATGGCTGTGGGCGGGGCATTCGGCGTTGTAACTGCATAATAATATGCCTCAAGTGTGAAATAAAATTATGACATCACTTCTCATTACTAAAACCATATTTAGTTATCAGATTTAGTAACACGACAACGACAGTTTATTTCACTAAAATCCTGGCATCGTCGTTGGTTTCAGCGTTGTTGATTGAGGCCAGAAAATCATAAATGTTCGGGATGGAAAAATTGAGAAATATGCAAGTACAACAAGTGGCAAAAGCGTTTGATGGGAGAAAAAATTGAACCCAGGTTGCAGCGTGCTAAGCAAGTGTTCTACCACAGAATCATTTGATTACTTGAAGCTGCTACAACAAAAAGCACTAAGATAGGTATTGTAATGGGAGGAGCCTCCTCAACGCATGTTATATTGCAGCACGAAGCGTGAAATCGTACCAGGCGTAAAAACTTGTGAATAACGAAACCAATGTGCGTTTTACGCGCACGTTCATTAAAAGAGCTCAGGTATACTCGATGACCATCAGCAGCAGCCAAATCATCAATGAAGTGAGCAAGTGTGTAGGTTAGCTTGTACCATAGAGGACGCTTCGTAAGCCTTTGGCTAATTTGAAAAAGAAAAACATTATAGTGTAAAGTGCTCTAAGCAACTGTACTTGCAGTAGGCAATCCAGGATACTTCGAAACAGCCAATCTTTTCCGCACAGACGTTCGTTTCTTTGTGACGCGCTTGAGGCATGTACCGAGAACTGAAACGAAGCTACCAACTGAGAAGGCAATGCGTGCGGGCCTTTACTACGCGACGGCGTTGTACTCTTCTAGTTGTGGCGCCTTTCGACTTTTTCTTGGGCACCACACGAGAAGAGGAAAAGGATGGCGTGGCCACAGTGAAATTTTAACGAATTCTAACTGATTATTTTACCATTATCTTTAAAGGAATTGAGTTAAAGCCAACATCTGCTCCAGACACGCTATCCTTGCAATATCAAGCAAACTGGCAAACAACACTTAACAGCGCATTCTTTTCTCTCACAAACACACTGAAGAACCACTGCATTTATCAAATCGGAGAATTTTCTAAAAGGTTACACAACATAGTTCTAACAACCAATGAAAAAGAAGATCTGGAAGATTTCAAAGAAAATTAATAGAAAGAATTGAGGTACAAGCAGAATAACAAAATGATATCAAATCAGGGAGCCCTCCTTCAAGCATGCATTCAGGTCACGCAAAGAACTTACCGCACAAACAGAGAAGTACCAAGCACAGCTGACACCTCCATACAAATCGAAGAGTAGTGCAATGTCGTAGACATTTCAAGGTCCTTTAATCAGGAGGAAATGAACATCCTTAGTAATAAGGGCCTGAAATTTTGTCGAACCATCAAGACAACAAACGAATTCGAGCTTCACAAAGACCGCACAAATTTCTCACGACGAATGCGCATTAGTCATAATTTTGCCGAAAACGACGGAACAGGAACAGGTAATGTAACACTTAGAGCTCAGTTTACCTGGACCCCTAAACCAGAACAAGCAGTTGAGCTTGACCTAAAGCTCAACTGCTACGTATTTATAACATGTTTATGATACGGGGACATGGGCAGCACAATCGACATAAATTCACTTCATTCCTAAACTCATTTCATACAACAATAAAGTTGACCTACGATACTTCGAAACAGCTCATCAACTTTCTAGACATCTTGAAAATGGCGTAATAAGACAACTTCGTATAAAAAACCATTTGACAAGCAACATTATTTAGATTATACAAGCCACCATGCGAGACGTGGTAAACAGGGCATTTTGAAAGTCAGACAACAAGGTTACGCCGCATATGCATAGAAAATGAAGTTTACGTAAACAGACTTACCGCCCTGAAGAAACATTATCAGAAATAAACCATCTTAATACATTTCTTGACAAAGCCTACGGACGCACTGAAACCGGACCACAATGAAGCACCCAAATGACGCCCTAAAAGCACAACAGCAACTACGCCTCTTCTCACTACAAAGTTTTCTAATGCACTCCCGAAGATTAAAAATACCCTCAGGAAATACGATCCAGTTGAACAACCAACCATAAACAAAAGAAAGTCTTTCCCGAACCGCCTAAGGTCGCCTACAGGCGCAGCGCTAAATGCTTGTTCATGCAAAACTTAAAGCAAAGACTAGGACAACGTCTGCTCCCTGTGGCTGGCTCAGATGCTTCACCAGCAAACATACACAGCCGGCTGCCAGCGTGCAAAGCACCGCATCTGATTACATTCTCAAGGTGTCATTGAGCTTCACTTGCACTTCAAACAACCTCATATACTGTGTTGAGTGCGCCACCTGTAGAAAACAATAAATAGGTGAAACTGGGCAGCCAATTCACGTAAGACTGTACGGCCACCACGCAGACAAAAAGCTCAATTTACCAAAAGCCGTAGCCGGTCACTTCAATCAACAGGACCACAATTTCAAACAAGCAAAGCTTCACGTTGTACAAACTAATTTCCGGCTACGACGTGAGCGGAAATACATGGAATAATATTTGATACACGAATTGAATTCGCTACACCTATCAGAAATCAATGTAGCACGGGGCAATTTGGAATTGCTGAAAGCCATAGCATGAATTCATCAATATTTACAGAAACAAGATGCGTTTAGCCTTCAAATAAACATGCCTGGTATTACATGAAATCGCTACTGTTGTATATATTGTACTATTACTTTTATCATATAATGTTTCAATTTTAAATATAGATTGCTTGAGTTTATATAGAAGTATGAACTTTTTATTTTCTAGAACCTCTAAGCCGGTGCTTTCTGTCCTCTTTCCTCGCTTCCAAAACCCCTCCTGCCACGCATCGTTAAGGTCATTGCAAACCCAGAAAGTTCTCTACGTCTCCTTTTTTTTACGTCTGTTGGCCCTAACGTCCCACCTACCGCCGTCCAACCTTTTACTTTCATTTTGTCCTCTCTTTCTGTGTTTTCCCCTTTCGTCCTCTCTTTTGTGTTTTCCCCTTTCCCCTTTTCTCAACCAACATGCCGCCAAGTTTTTGAGACAATTCCGCTGAGCGGGCCACCTACGAAGGCACCGAAAGCATATTTTCTTCAATGACCTTTCCCACTAAATACGTGCTCTTCCGACCCCATCCGGTATTGCTTACCTACGACCTCTTGGCACTTAAAAGTACACTGCCTGCTTCTCCCTCCTTTTTTGTAACCGCCTTCTTGTTATGCGCCACTCTTAGTTGTTGGGAAAACAGGCGTAAGCCTTTGTGTTGGCCGGACGTGGCGACCGTCTGCTGACTTCAAACTTTCAAGCCCTTTCCTTTTTTTGTGTGCCTGTAGCAGAAGCTGCTTTAAAACGCATTCCTCCTACTTTGCGTGTTTCTTTTTTTCTTTTTTTTCTTTTGCCACTTCCCTTTTTTCTTTTCTCTCCCATCCTTTGAGAACGTTTTCAACTTCAAATGAAGTGAGCACTGAAGTCCTCTGCCTTATAGTTTTTTTTTTCAGACGGCGATTGCCAACAGGAACACGCGCCACCACCAAGAGATGATGTCACTATTAACCTCCAAAAAACTCACGCGCCAACGATGACAAGGTGCCTCTGACAAAGATAGGCCCTTCTATCGGAACGTTCGCCAGCCTGCCTGAGGCACTTCCACTGCTCACGCTGACTAACCCTCTAGGTGTTTCTATCTGTCGGCTTCCATCTAGACTTTTGAGAGCAAGTAGTGCGACATACTGCGAATAGCCATCAGACTTTCGGTAAGTGGACTCTGATAGCGCTGGTACGAGGAGCGATTGGTCCTCTCACCAGCACTTCTCTGGTACATTCTTCACTTTGTATGAAGAGGGAACGAACGTGAGAAAACTTGAAAACTTGCTGCAGGCGACATGTACCTCAAACTTTGTAACAAGCACGAGGTCGAATATATTAGCGAGCATGTCACACACCGAGTTTGCGATCTCTAAATCAAGGTGCTGATTGCGTCGGGAGAACCCTCACGCGATTGCCTGAAATATTAAAGTCTTTGACAGTTTGAAAAAAAAACAGAACGCTGGATACTCTACAGATGGTAGTGGCTTGTTCCTTGCGCCCCGCGCTTTTTCAGGTTTATCAATAGTGCAGCGGTGGTATCTAGCACGCTATTCAGGACTGCACCAACTACTGCGTAACTACGACGTTTTTGTGCTTACACTATGGTACCTAAGCTCACTGAATAAGGTGCCGCAGTGCTCGTTAAAGACCCTCTATGTATCAAGAAATTGAAATGCCAAGGTCCGTGATCTCGCTTGTGCTGTGCTTGCGACGCGCGAGCGCTGCGTGCGCCCCGAAATCTGGCCTTAGCCAGCTTCAAATAGGACTTTAGAACGGCCTCAAGCTACGAGGTGATTTCGAGTAGTACGCGTGTCCAGAATTCTTTTATTCTATGCGTTCGACATGAAGCGACTACTCCTTTCTCACCTTCACCTATTTCAATGAATCATGTGCAGGTTTGGCAGATATCATTCTGAATAGAAGCCCTACCACTGGTTTTCCAATCACCCTATTATTTTACTTGCATGAGAAAACTCTTAGGACGGATCACGAAATGCACCGTACTTACAAGGTTGTTCTTATATTCTAACTTTGTTCTTATCGTAGATGCCATATCTCGTCCAGCAGCTAGTTTTACTGGACCTAGACTTTCTAAAGGAGAATAGACTGGTGAATGTGAACCCTGTGAAAATGACGGTGCGCGTATCTCTTGACCTTGGAGTGCAAGTCGTAATTGCCATGTTTTTCAACACAAAGTACTTCCTTAATGACCATAGAGGCATGCAGGTACATAAAGATTTGCTCCATTTACGTTCATGTGCAGTAAAGCAAGAGAATCGGTACATGTGGCTACTACAGGTGGGATGGTAGTTCGGAGGAGAGAAAATTGGATTTCAGGGATCGGATACGCATGACCGCGTATGCCTTTTTTTAACTCGGCCTAAAGTATACTGATGATCTGGGTATAACACTATCTAGTTTGGTCAATTGGTTTGTTCAATAGCACTGACCCATTACCAGGATGTTGGGAACGTCTGGAGTGTTAAATGATAGTTGACGCTCCCACACCAACTCCGGCTAGAGCCGCTGGTTTCAGTACAGGAACATAAACGTGGTGGTAAATATTGTGCTTTCAATGATTTTATAATCGCTGCTCTGCTAAACGGAACGTATTTAGGAACTAATCACAAACTTTTTTCGGCTAATAGGCATATATTTACAACAGTAGGCAAAATGGACGATCTCCACGAAATGAATCATAATGGAATGCGATGCAGCCGCGGTGCGCACGGTGTTGACTCGGCTGAAATGTGTGTCGACACGGGTGCTATAAGAATGGTTTGAAGCGAAACTCGGTGAAGCCTTTATTCAAGTAAACGCATTTTTGGAACGCTAAGACACGGGAGGCGGATTGAGTAACGTGGCAGTTTCAGCGCAGATAAATGAGGTAAAAAAGTGTTTTCACTCGACGTGTGGTCAAACGTTGTGGGCGGTGTAGAGCATATTAGAAAACTCTATGGTGGAGAGGGTGAAGCGAGAGAGAAGTGTGTTGCGGGCAGGTGGAGGGGCAACAACACCTCGATGTGTTGGGAGGAGCCAGCCGCTGCTGCACGTGAGAGAGATAGTGACGTCAACGTACAACAGTGACTTGACTTACTTGGCATTTTTTAACAACTGCGGCGAGAAAAACGCGGTGCGCCGCGTTGGTACGAAGAAACGGACGGACAGTGTTACACAGGCTAGTCAAATAGCTGCTTCGTATCGAAAACGTAGTTATAATGCAAGCAAAAACCACCTAGTGCTACTGTCTTGCAAAGTTGAATGGCAAGCGATTTGTGGTTCTTTGGGTGCAACCTTTCATATCTTCTTGACTCCTGAGCACAGGCTCTTGTTCTCGTGAAAAATTCATGAGCAAGCACCGGTAGCATAGCCCTCACCCCCTTCCCCCTTGAAAACGTTTTCGCCATGGCACACAAATACCATATCACCATATGTCTGCCTAGCCGGAACCCGAAGTGAACCTGAAATGGATTTCGCGACTTTGTACAAACATATTGGGCCGGTTGACTAAGTTATAAGGGTAATTTAGAGACTGATTTGAGGTCTCCGAATAAATTGTGATTTATTAGAACGCTTTGAGGCTGCAAATTGCTAGAGATCGGTGGAAATATCAACGACTCGGCAAAATACGTTTTTAACCACCCGTTATCAGCAAGGCCACATGCTCTGGTCATTTGACGTCACACTCTAAGGAAACATTGCCCGAAAAAGGAGTAACGGAGCCCAAAAGGCGTGCGCGATTAACGGATAGACCGTTGAGGAGCAACCACAAAGGAAAGCGTGGAGCGCGAAGCGAAGGGATGAACCACCCGGGCATTGCAGGCAGCACGAAAAGCGTTGCCAAGGTGACCAGGCCTCCCTCTCTTCCTCTGCTGGCTGCGTGTTTCCCCGTATTTTGCCGGCGACGGTCCGCAATGCGTCGCGCTCGGAGTGCTCGAACACGGCCGCCTCGATTCGACGATCTAGTAAGCACGACGTGGTGCTTGTGTGTACGCTTGGATGAGTGTGGGCTGCTGCTTTTGAATTTCGCTGCACCCATGAAGTCTGGAGCAAGTCTCAACACGTCACCACATCGTGCTGTATACCACTGTCTTCAAGATAGTCACGACCAACACAAGACAGCAACAGTTGGAAGGCCAACATGGCGGCCGAGAAGAACAGGACTATCGAATATATACTTCAGTCCGACTCAGGGCAGAAAACAGCGATGAATTCTAAGGCAAGTAGGTTATCATTCTTTATTATACTCTACTTGTCGCATGTGCGATACGGATCGCGCTTGCCGGTAGCGGGCTCAGTCGTGTTGTATATCGCACGCACGAAATGTATCGCGAAGGTCAGCTTCGGCGTCTGCAGTTCGCCTGTGCTTTGCGAACACCTGGAAATTGGCCGCCATTGCCGTCGGCCTCGCGTACGCTCGCTCATCGAGTGCTCGCCTGTTTTCGTCGCTGTGATGAGCTACGGGCCGACGATATTGGGCTGAGACCTCGTAGCTGTGTTGAGAGTCGTCGAAAACACGTTACGGGTTCTCGTAAAGAGCTTAGTTGTAGTATGTCGTGCGCTTTAAGTGCACCAGCACGGGCTTGCGGGGCTTTCGCTAGCGTCAGAACTCACTGAAAATTGGTCGCCATTACACTTGGCTTTCCCGTCAGCCGGTCGCAAGAAGCTCGGCATGGTCCGCTGGCCGCGGTGGCGGACTCGCGTTTGCGCGCTGCACTAGTTCGCTCGAGTTTGTGGAAAAGGGCCGCATTATCGTCGATTTCTTCGGCGCTAGCTCCAATCCAGCTCGGTACTGCTCGTGGCGGCGGCGAAGCGTACGCTGGCCCTCCTGTTCGAAGTTCGCTTGCGGCAGACACTCCCCATGCAGCACCGTGTTTGGTCTCGCGTTCGCTTGCTCGAGCTGAACGACGTCGCTCGCTTAGGACTCGCCGTCTTGTTAGCGGCACACTGGTTCGCGGAGTTGGGACTGCGGCCGCCGCTCCTAAGCTGTTGCACTACCGGGATCGAAATGAATCTTTGACGTTGTGTGACATCACGGTGAAATTAATAGCATGTCATATCTCCCGAATGATTTCATTTCACCTAGCACGTATTTCTCATATGCATTTCTATTCATTCTATGTATCGTGTGACACACTATTTTACATAGTCATTGTGCAGCCGTGGGCACACCGTGCTGAAGACTGTGCACTGGCGTCTGCGATGCCCGTCATTCATCTCTTTTATCAGAGCAGCTTCAGAAGGAATGTGCGAGATGTGAAGGTAAATTTATTTGTGTGTCATATTTTAAAGCTTGTTTTTAAATTATCGTGCACGTTCTTATTGTATGTGTGCATCTTCATCTTCCGTGACATGTGCCTAACTATTTTTACTACAATATTGTACGTGCAGCCGTGGGAACACAACAGGCAGAAGGCTGTTTGCGCTGGCATCTGCAATGCCTGTCATCTATCGCTTCTGTCGGAGGAGCTCCCCAATAAGTCAACAAGATTTGACAACGAGACTGGACCTGTACAGTTCACTGAGAATTCACTTAAAACAATTGAGAAACTTAATGTGTATGTACAAAGAAAAGATTTCCATGTCTCCCATTTGTCTTTCGTTGTTGCCGGGACTGTGAAAGCAGTTACACATAGGTGGCTAACTACTTTTTCGGGTGTTCCTTTCTGCGGAATTTGTTGCTCACTGCCCAGAAAAACAGGCGAAAAAAGTATTAGGCCTGGCGGAAATTAAACAAAAAACAATGTTTGAACCCGGGAAAAAAAAGTTTATCCAATTGGAGTAGTTGAGTGGATCAAACGTTTATTCGGCAAGGTGCAACTGCGAGGTCTAACGGTTGCCCGGTAAGGTGTAAATGTGGGGATTAACAGTTGCTCTATAAGGTGTAAAGGTGAGGTATAAATGTTAGTCCTTTGGGGTGAACTGTGGGACAAACAGTAACTCTCTAAGGTGTAAATGTGAGGACTAATCTTAGTCCTTTGAGGGGACTAAGTGCTAGACCTGATGACGTTAGTCCTTAAAAGAATTAATGATTATGGCTGCATCATTTGTCCTCAAATGGACGAACCACGCACCCTTTTAACACCCTTTTGCCTTATAGTGCACCACGGCCGAAGATCGACAGGTAAGGTGGGGGCATACTTCGGTGCAGATATGAACACTTCGTGATCTTCGTCTCGGTATTCAGACAAGTGCGGGCAGCTGGGCGCACTGTGTGATGGCCTCCGAGACTGCACGCAACCTGTGGGCTTGTGATCTCGGAAGCTTACACTCTAAGGTAAAAGGGTGTTAGTAGGGTGTGTGGTTCGTTTTTTTTGGGGACTAATGGGGCTGCCACTGCCAATAATCTCTTTAGGAACTAACGGCATCCAGTCTAACAGTTAGTCCCCTCAAATGACTAACATTTAGTGCTCTCATTTACACCTCAGAGAGTTGCCGTTAGTCTCACAGATCACCCTAAAGACTATCATTTAGTCCTCACATTTGCACCTTATAGAACTACTGTTAATCTTCACATTTACACCTTACTGGGCAACCGTTAGTCCTCACAGATGCACCTTGCCGGAGGAACGGTTGATCCACTAAATACTCCAATCGGATGAACTTTTTGTCCCCAGTTCAAACGTTTTTTGTTTATTACCGCCAGGCATAACACTTTTTTCGCCGGTTTTTCTGTGCAGTGAGCGACAAATTCCACCGAAAAGAACACGCGAAAAAGTAGTTAGCCACCTTTCTGTAACTGCTTTCACAGTCACGGCAACAACAAAAGACAAAACTGGGACATCGAAATCTTTTATTTTTTTTACCTACACATTAAGTTTCCCCATTCGTTTAAGTGAATTCATGATGAAGTGTACAAGACTAGTCTTGTTGTCAAATTTTGTTCACTCCTTGGGAATCTCTTCCGACGGAAGCGGTAGATGACAGACATTGCAGATGCTAGCGCACGCAGCCTTCTGCCTGTTGTGTTACCACGGCTCCAAGAACAATAATATTGTGAAAATAGTTAGACACACGTCACAGAAGATGAAGATGCACGCATATGACAAGTACGTGCAAGTCATTATAAAAACAATCGTTAAAATATGACACACAAATAACATTACCTTCACATCTCGCACAGTCATTCTGAAGCTGCTCTGACAAAAAAGATGGATGACGAGCATCGCAGACGCCAGCGCACCATCTTCAGCACGGTGTGTGCTCATGGCTACACGATAAGTATGTAAAATATTGAGTCACAGGCGACAAAGGATGAATACAAATGCATATGAGAAATACGTGCAAGGTGAAATGAAAACATGTGTGAGATATGACATGCTAATCACTTCACCGTGATGTCCCACAACGTCAAAGAATAATTTCGATCCCCGTAGCGCAACAGTTTAGGAGCGGCGGCCGCAGTCACAAATCCGCGAACCACCATGCCGCTAACAAGTGGGTGAGTCTTAAGCGAGTGACGTTGTTCAGCTCGAGTAAGCGAACGCAAGACCAAACACGGCGCTGCACGTGGAGTGTCTGCCGCCAGCGAACTTCGAATGGGAGAGCGGGCGTACGCTTGGCTGCCGCCACGAACAGCACTGAGCTAGTTTGGAGCTAGCGCGAAGAAGTCGACGGTAATGCTCCTCTTTCCACAAACTCGAGCGAGTGCAGCGCGCAAACGTGAGTCTGCCGCCGCGGCCAGCGGACGGTGCCGAGCTTGTTGCGACTGGCTGACGGGAAAGCCAACTGTAATGGCGACCAACTTTCAGTGAGTTCCGACGCTAGCGAAAGCCCCGCCAGCCCGTGCTGGTGCACTTGAAGCCGGCGACATACTACAACCAAGCTCTTTACGAGAACCCGTAACGTGTTTTCGATGACTCTCAACACAGCGACGAGGTCTCAGCCCAATATCGTCAGCCTGAAACTCATCGTGGTGGCGAAGCCAGGCGAGCACTCGATGAGCGAGCGTACGGGAGGCCGACGGCAATGGCGGCCAATTTCCAGGTGGTCGCAAATCACAGGCGAACTGCAGACGCCGAAGCTGACCTTCGCGATCCATTTGGTGCGTGCGATACACAACACGACCGAGCCCGTTGCCGGCAAGCGCGATCCGTATCGCACACGCGACAAGTAGAGTAGAATAAAGAATGATATCCTACTTGCTTAGAATCCAGCGCTGTTTTCTGCCCTGAGTCGGACTGTAGTATATATCCGATAGGCCTGTTCTCGGCCGCCATATTGGCCTTCCCAACTGTGGCTGTCGTGTGTTGGTCATGACTATCTTGAAGCCAGAGATATACACTGCGGCTTGGTGACGTGTCGGGACTTGCTCCAGACTTCATGGGTGCAGCGAAACGCAAAAGTAGCAGCCCAGGCTCATGCAAGCGTACGCACAAGCACCGCGTCGTGATTCTTAGATCGTCGAATCGAGGCGACCGTGGTCGAGCACTCCGAGCGCGACGCAACGCGGACCGTCGCTGGCAAAATACGGGGAAACACGCAGCCAGCAGAGGAAGAGAGGGAGGCCTGGTCACCTTGGCAACGCTTTTCGTGCTGCCTGTAATGCCCGTGTGGTTCACCCCTTGGTTTCGCGCTTCCCTCTGTGGTTGCTCCTCAAAGGCCTATCCGTTAATCGCGTGCACCTATTGGGCTCTGTTACTCCTTTTTTGGGTAATTGTGCCTTAGAGTGTAGAGTGGCAAAATCTCACATCGTTAAGTGCGCTCATGAGAGTTCTGCGATCGCCAGTGATGCCAGCATACATGATGAGTTGAGGAGCCCAGGCTTAGGCGAGGAGGGCATGATATGTTTGTTCATAGTGGCCTCGGTACGCACGTAAGGTCCCTAACTAAAAGAAGTTTTCAAGGTAGCGTCAGTTCCTGTTTTCTGCGCCATCCTCCTCACTCTTGGGCCTACTCCTCCATTTCTTCATCTTCTGTGTCTGTGAGTGGTGAATTAGTTGCATATGCCGTTGCCAATGCATAGTGGTGACATATATTACTAAGCAAAAGGTTGAAAACGAGTGCGCATGTGCGTATGGTTGCAATCGAATTCTTGGCGCGATGAAAAACGAAAAAGAAGCGTTTCAATTAGCGTAAAGTTGGCTAAAGGCCAAGCTATCCTAGAGAGCTTCAACGTGCATTTCACACAAAGGATTCCGTGCAACGCCGTCGACGTACGTTGAAGCTGGTCGGCGAGGTGAACAAAACGCCTGGAACACCTCTTGTGCATGCGCATTGTTACAAATCAATATCTGTGTTCCCGCACATACAATTCTATGCAGCTGAAGTGTTTGATGAATGCCTTCTCGAGAACATTTCACGCCATATCAGCCGAGCGCGTGAGCCACTAGATCTAGAACGCGGCTTAAAGGAGTTGAAACACGATGCTTCTCAAGCCCCATTGGAAGCTACATGCGCTAATATATCATGAGCCCGAGCGGACCACCATGGACGCTTTGCCTATCGAACAACGCGGAAATCTACGGCATACCAAGCACGCGCAAAAAGCGCTCATCGGCATCTGTCATACGCGATCCACGCTCCACATGACCACTGTTTAATATGACGTCAGCTGCAGAGTTCGAGCTAGCACCGATTGCGTATGGCAAAGCTGCTGATGGGTGTTTGAATTGCAGGTAGTAGTAGTAGTAGTAGTAGTAGTAGTAGTAGTAGTAGTAGAAAACTTTATTATGGACATATTCCAGGAACACGCAAGTACCGAAAAGTTCCGCGTTCCTCGATAGGCAAAGTTTTACTTATGATGACGTCGCCAAGTTATTGCGTATGGACGCCGGTGGTTTTGCATTTTCGTTTTATAGTGAGCATTTCACGACCCCTTTAAGATGCCTACAACCGCATTGCAGTGCCGCGGTCTTTTCTATAACCAGTCAGAGAAGACAACCTGCAGCGCGATTACCTGGCATCATGATTTCGTGTCAATAAAACTGTCATTGCCACGCTACTATTCATAGCTTCAATTATTCGGTTCAGTCTGGCCGCGGTTTTTCCCAGCGTGTGCACAAGCCGGCCATAATCGCTCTTCGCAATCTCACCACAAGACGCTGCCATGTGGCCAGTGACAGCATCTAGCAGGAAGCACGTTAAATGTGCCACAGCATGTACACAAACAAAACACACTTGGTGAACTCGATGAACTACGACAAAGGAGGTTTCGAAAAAGTTGCTGGAGTGGACATTCTTGCCCACGATTGAGGCCATGCCAACCGTAAAATGGCGGCTGCGGCAGTCATTTTACTAGGGGCATCATGAGTTGTGGCGTTGGGTGATTGAGAAGGAGCGTTTTTTTCCCAGGCTCAACGGCATTAACGTGGCAGACTTTTCGGGTCAGACAGTGCTCAAAGTGCGTCTTTGTGTTGCTAATTTGAGGCAAATTTTATTGGAGATTGGGTTACCAACACTAGTCTCTGCAATTTATTTTTTCGGAACCAATTATCTATTATATTATAATTAGAGTAGCTTTTAGACTAACAAATCAGGACCGGTTGATGTCTAAGTGGGCAACACCAGAAAATGGCATGTGTCTGAGATCTCTGGTGGAAAAGCTGGCTTCACTACTGCTGACAAAGAATTGCGGGAGCTCCCACTCAATCACGTTTTTTTCTACCTCCTTGACTACGACATACCGTGTGAGATGCCGTGGGTAATGGTGTAAAATATTAAACTTTCAGAACGTTGCCAGTTGAGTAACACGCTTTCCGCTTTTTGTGTTGCACCATTTCTGTTCAAATAAGTAAACGTTTATTCCACGTCTCTCTCATTCCTTTTAATTGGTCGTATTTTCATCTATTCGCCGATGCCGCCGGGAGAAAACTTCTCTTATTATTGAAGTTGTGAATCTTTTAGGGGGCACTCCAGGCAAATAGGCGAGGAGAAAAAGAGAGGGTGTCACTACTTTGTAAATTCGTTTTATCTAGGGCCCTTGGGTACACGACGTGTTACTAAATTGCAGAGCATATGGTTAGGCAATGCATTAACCTAAACAATGACAAAACTTCGATAAATTATTTCAGGGTCCCCTAAAGATCGAAATGACCCCCCCCCCCCCTGCAAAAAAAGAAAAAAAAAGCACAGCCCCGGCTAGCTTGGATAGCTCAGGTATTCTACGTTAAAAGTGTGCACCACATGTACTGCTTTGACTGGGTTCTTTCAGAGCAGTCCTCCTTGTCCTGATATCGCAATCAAAATGTGTTATTTTGGATGCAATCATTTTCGAGTCAGGGTTTCTTTCGGTAGAAAAAATTTAATTCGTGGTATCCCTGCTTAAGCGCATACATTTAACATACCATCACTCTACAGAAGTACAGTTCTCTGTCTGATTGGGACAAAGGAAGCTGTGAGAAAAAGGTATGATTATTTTCTGTTAAGCTGTACATTTGTGTCTAGTCTGTAGTTATTCCTGTGCTTTTACGCTAATGCAAAAATGTTTTCTTCTATCCACATGTATTTGAAATGCAGTACATGGAGCCTCAAAAGCAGTGTCATTTGATTCGTTATAAGATAGAGACTTTTCGCGTTTACCTTTCATGCACTCCATCAAATTGCCTGTGACGTATACGCTCAACGCAACAACCATATGAAATTAGCCGACTAGCTCGCGAAACAGAAGTGCGCAACTGGACAGTTGACAGGAAACGCCAAAATAGAAGTGCGACCACTCAAAATTAGCAAAGCTCCAATATTGCAGACGAATAATAACAAACAAACAGTGTAAAAATTGGTAGAGGAGAAAATAAATGCCCGAGAAAAAGGGCCACCGAAAGCGCTACGCCGACCTTAGCCGACAAGGTCAGAAGTTCAAAACCGCACAGGGTGGGTTGTATAAAAAAAAGACTTTCAGACCAAAGTTTGAAAGAAAAGGTCACGTGACCTACGAGTGATGTGAAGTTGAGAGCTGCTAGGTGGTCAGGCGGTATTTTACAGTGCTGTGAAAGTGCAACAGATAGCTCTACTTAGAGCTATCGTAGCAGACTAAAATGAAATGCAGATGCTGGACCATATCTGATTCTATATTTACATAAAATGCGTGATAAAAAATCACTCAAAAAGAAGTCGAGGGTATGGCGTCACTGGCAACCACTTTTCTGTAATGCATTCTCTCACAAAGGCAGGATTTGGCGCATTGGTACGGTACTTGGTACTTGGCTAAATGAACGTACCGATCAACCCTTGACCCTCAGTAGCTAGCGGTAGCGAAGCAACCCTCCAAGGCGGCGGTAAAGCCTTTGACACCGCGGAGGGTGATACGAATCTCTGGGTCCGGACAGGCCGCCATTAGAATCTGAACTTGGCTACGTTCAACTCGAACGCTATTTAATGAGGCCAGTGTAGCTGAGCTATTGTAGGTATAAAGGGTCTTAAACGGTATTTCATAGGGCTTAGCGATGTTAAGAGGACACTACTTTTAAAGTGCAGAAGAACGGGCACGTTCTTCAGCACTTTAAACTTCTAGAGGAGTTTACAGAAAACAATAAGGGGGGAGGCTTTTTTATACACAAGAACATCACTGGTAACATAGACGAATACTATAGCATCAGTGAAACATGACAGGTATCGTAATTAGGTTTACAAAAGGTACAAGGCGAAGTATGTACAGGCCTTCGCGCCTACACTGAGCCACGGTGATCATTTAGTTGAACGCTTCTATGAAGGCGTAGGGTCAGATAATAACAACGTATTGACGAAGTATGCTCTTCTTAAGGTCATCTGTGATGTCAAAGTAGGCATTATCAGGCCGGAGAACATGCAGTGGGGGAATATGGCATCGGCTCTAGAAATGCCAGAGGGGTGTAAGTAGCAGAGTTCACAGTACGTAATAATTTCTGGAGTTTAAATACCTAACCGTCAATGGACGGGGCGAAGTCATATTGGCGAAACTGAAAATAAAACACATTTCATTCTGTGTGCATGCCCAGACATTGTACAAGATGTAGAAGTAGTTGGCAAGATTCGATGTAGAAATCTTACTATGAGAGCCTGTGTTAACACATAATTAAAAAAATGGCAGCATATGCACGGAGCGAGTGATGGAGAGTGGGGCGAAGAATTCGTCCGTCCATTCGTTCTTGCTTCCGTCTGTCCATGCGTCCGTCAGTGTGAGCGTCCATGCGTCTATCAGCCCGTCCGTGCGTGCGTCTGTTCGTGCGTCCGTCCCTGCGTTCGTCCATGCAGCCGCCCCTGCGTCCGTTCATGCGTCCATCCATGCATCTGTCTTTGTGTCCATTCGTCCATCTATTCAACACTCCAAGTACCACCATCTCACATCTTTTCATCATATATTCTCCATATAGAAGCACTGCCATCCAGCGGACATTCCAAGGACTAAACGAGAGATGGCACACGCACACTTCCTTACGGCTTGCGCTTCGGGTCCACTTCCCACCTTTAACCACCTCGAGTTCATGGTATATACTAGTTCACTGTATTCATGGCACTGTGGCCGAACGCTCGCTAAACCGTTCGAAAACCAAGGAGGTAACGCCCAGCGAGTATGACGTAGCCAACTTTTTCAGTCAGATAGTGCTCAATGTACATGCCAATGGCTGCTAATGGGAAATGAGAGGCGGAGAATTCGGCTTTTACTTTCTTACGGCTTGCCCTTCGTATCTACTTCCCATTTTTAACCACCTCGAGTTCATTCTTGGTTTATACAAGTTCATTGTATTCATGGCACGGCGGCTCAACGCTCGCTAAACCTTTCTAAAGCAAAGGAGGTTACACCCATTGGGTATAACGTAGCAACCCTTTCTTGTCAGATAGTGCTCAATGTACATGCCAATGGCTGCTAATGGTGATCGCAGCCTGCGCGTTAACTAAAAGCCGAGTGCTCCTGTCTCTCATTCCCCATTAGCAGCCATTGACATGTACATTGAGCACTATTTTTTATTGTTCAACAACGCACAGAAGAAGTCTCTCACCGGCACCACCTTGGAGATCAAAATGTTACACTTGTTACGTATTACGGGGGACAAACGGGTGCCGCTATAAGGAGCTTTGCCCCTAAAAAAGCACAGGCATAAACTGATACCAAAAAGCCATATAATGAGCTATCGATGAGAGGAAAAGACAAGAATAGAGCGCAGTCAGTCAGATAACAAAGTGGGGTTAAGGTTATCACAGTTGAAATATAGACTAAGAAAGAAACATAGGTAAGGCACGTAGTTCGTAAGCAGGACAACGGCTGGTCATTAAGAATAACTAACTGCATACCCTGAAAAGTATAACGTACAAATGGGATACAGAATGTTAGGTCGGCCGATGAGATTAAAAAGTATGCTAGTATAAAATGGCATCTAAAGCACTAGACCGCGTTGATTGCGGATTATGAAAGAGGCGTTTGCCCGGCATTGGGCGTAATCCAGATGACGGTGAAAATGATGATTATCATGACAAGCGTTCGTTTCTCCTCGTACTTTAACAGCTTTATTCTGTTGAAGACCAAATGAAAAAAAAGGCAGATTCTACAAACAGTGGAAAATCGACAATATGTGAAGCACGAATGAGAAAGATCAATATGTCACTTCAAGATCAGCACAACGTTAGGAGGTGGAGGTAAATGATGTCTTACATGATTTCCCTGTCATGAATATCATGTTCAGATGTGTCATTTGCCTTCGTCATCTGTTCACGTCATGTGAAACCAAATTCATTTTATGTAGAGCTCACGAAACGGCCGTCAGGAGGCTGTGAGCGTGGTATGTTGTCATGTTTTTAGACGACACGCGTGTCAGAATTATCATCCTTGCACCAATCATATATTTTCGTCATGTATTGACGTCACGTAACACCAAAATTTGTATATGTGGAGGTACCAAAACGGCCGCAAGCGCATCATGAAGGGCCTTATATACCCAATTTGCGTCAAAGCAACGCAGCGCGGCGCGTGCCTGCAAGTATATGGCACGACCGGTGCCTGGTGTGGCAACGCCGGCGTGACGCGCCGTAATGAATGCCGGCGAGCACGCCCACCACGTCACGTCGAAACCTATTGACACCTTGACTCTGGCATAGTCGTGTTCTCACATGACACGCATCACATGATTATCATGTTTGCACTAGTCACATACCTTCGCCATTCATTGACGTCATGTAATACCAAATTTGGCATACGTGAAGATAGCGAAACGGTCGTGAGCGCGTCATGAGTGTGGCATGTAGCCATGTTGTTACATGACACGCATGTCGTGTTTATCATGCTTCAATGCGTCAATTACCTATGTCATTCATTCAAATCGCGTAATACCATAGTTGATAATTCTGAAGTTAGCAAAATGACAGCGAGCGCATCATGAGCATAGCATGTAGTCATGCTGTTACATGACACGCATCTCATGTTTATCGTGTTTGCACCAGTATCAAACTTAGACATTCATTCACGTCCCGCAATACCACATTTGGTGTAAGGGAAGCTGGTGAAACTGCCGAAAGCGCATCATGAGCGTGGCATGTAGTCATGTCGTTACATAACACGCATCTCATGATTTTCATGCCCGAACCAGTCAAATACCTTCGTCATCTGTTCACGTACCGTAATTTCGAATTTAGTATGGGTGACTCTTGCAAAACGGCCGTGAGAGCATCATGAATGTTGCATGTAGTCATGTTGTTACATGACACGCATGTCATGATTTTCATGTTAGAGTCTGTCGGTTGCGTTCGCCATGCAATCATGCCAGTTTTGCAACATGCCGTAAGAACGAAACCACCGCAAGAGCTGCAAGTTCATAAAATGTAAATCATGACATTCATGACAAACATGTCATAATTTTCATGTTATGACAAGTCAAATATGTTCCTCATACAGTCATGTTATGCCATACTAAGTTTGGTATTGATACCATAATCGAAATGGCCAGGAAATCTAAAGGTAAAAGTGGTTAGACAAACAGACAGACAGACAGACAGACAGACAGACAGACAGACAGACAGACAGACAGACAGACAGACAGACAGATAGATAGATAGATAGATAGATAGATAGATAGATAGATAGATAGATAGATAGATAGATAGATAGATAGATAGATAGATAGATAGATAGATAGATAGATAGATAGATACGCTCAAAGTTGTCGAAGTTCGGTGAGAAATGCTTCTGTATTTAACAAGAATTCTCACATTCCATTATTGCGTCTCATTATTTTTCTAAAGATTTATTATTCTCTTCAAGCAAGAAATGCATAAACTACGCATGTCATGTTAAAATATTTTCATCTTGTCACGTGTCACCATTGGCAACGTCAGAACCCAGTCGCCTACCTAGATGGCTAACGTCACTGCATTGTCGAAGACGTAGGGCCATTCATGTGCGCACGTAATGCCCTCATTCTTCGAGCGCGTGCCGGCAAAAAGATGGGGGAGCAACGTTCATCTCGAAATTAGGTCCATTTGGGTGGCGCGTAGCGTTGCAAATTTTAGTAGATGTGATCGTGAAGGCCTGATCTCCGCATTGCGCGTGTGAGCACAAAATTGTCAAACCTGGTCAGTGGCCTTTTAAAAGGAGGGAAGTGCTATTTTGGTTTGAGAGAACATTGATTCTTAGGCGACGTCGTCAGCCACGCAGATGTTGGACCTGACCCGGGCAAAATCGACGCTGTTGCAAAGTTGCCTGCACACAATAACGAAAGACCAGTGAGGCGCTTCTTAGGCTTCTGAACCTATTACCGACGATTCATCGCCAACTTTCCGTCTGTTGCGGTGGCTTTGCCACGACTCACACGACTGGATGTCACCTTTTTTTGGGTGAAAATGAACAAAACTGCATTCAAGAAGTTACCCCAATGCCTCCGTACACCTCCACTACTTGCGCACTTTGACCCGGTAGCGCCAACAGCACTGCACACCAACGCCAGCAATGTAGGCTTAAGAGCCGTACCGACACAGTGACAAGGTGACTCCGAAAAAGTGATAGCCTCTGCCACCAAAACTCTCTTTCGCACGGAGAAGAACTACTCGACTACCAAGTAGTGCGTCGCCGTGGTCCAGGCTGTTCTCAGAATATGACTGCATCTTTACGGCCTCTCATTCAAGGTCTTTACCGATCACCACTCTTTGCTGACACACTAACTTGAAAGATTTGTCCGGCCGTTTGTCACGCTGGTGCCTTCTACTTCAAGAGTTTGATATGACCGTAATTTATGAATCAGGGAAGAAGCATACTGATGCAGATCGTCTCTCGCGGTCATTCGTCTAACCTGCCATTCCTAATGACAAATCCATGGGCGCCGCATTCTTGGGAGTTGTCAACGCGGCCACTTTTTTACAAGAGCAGCGTAGCGACCACACCCTGCTTCCGCTTATTGACCTCGGTCCAAGATCAGCATCCAAGAAGTTCAGCTCTTCTGGCTGTCACAGTCACAGCACTTTCTCTGGCCCTCCTCTCACAGTTTACTACAACAGCTACTACAAGCATCTATACTCTCAATGGTTTGTTTGATCACTCTGAATGCACGTTAGCAGTCGATATGCTGATGTTGAATACTAACAGTCAATGTGGATGCATCAAAATTAAGTGGTACTGTAGCTATCAAACACCAATGGGCATTGTTAAAGCTCTCTTACATCGATGCATATTGTGCTGTGATTTGAGTGCACGTTAAAGAACCCCAGGTGGTCGAAATTTCCGGAGCCCTCAACTACGGCGTCTCTCATAATCATAAGGTGGTTTTGGGACGTTAAGCCCCACACATCAATCAATCAATTGATGCATAATAAACTACTTCTTAAGGAGACGTTTTACCTTCGTGGTTTATCGATTCTTATGATGGAAGGATCAACCATGTTTTAGCCGACTCTTACTTTTTAAACAACGTTCGATGACCGGTATGCAGACGCCGGATCATGGCATTCTTTTGTTCTTTTTGGAGGTTCGCAATTTTGCGCACAGCCTATAGCTCCCTAACATCGTGACTTGAGTGGGCTGTATTGAACGTCCTAGGTTTAGGAAAACGTGCACAAAAGGTTATTTGCAAGGAGAAAATATTTTTTTATTGCTTGAGAAGGAAAGCAAGCTGTAAAGATGAAACTCACAAGTTTTGTGCTGACTACACCACGTGGAAAAATAATATTACCTAAACCGTACAGGGAAGTCAGAGACAAAAGCGCTTCTAGTATCCCTGACACGTCGCAAACACAGACGTACGATAATCACAAATATTCAAACACGAAATATATGGTTCCAAGTGGCGTTAACGCATCACCACAGTACAAACATAGGACATGTGTGCAGTCATTACTTGAATCAAGCTGATCAAAGTAAATAGGGCGTCTTAGCTGTTGGGCTCAGAGTAGTGCTTAAAAAAAAGGTTAAGCAAAACAATTGGCAAATAATGCAATTTCTTTATTTTTGCGCAATTTAAATTCTGCAGCCTTTTTGAACAAGAATAAGTCGTTTGTTCGTTTTTATAATAGGGTTTTTTTCTCTAAAATAACATAATTTAAAAATTGAGGTGGCCTACCATGTCACCATTCTTACGTAACAACGGATTCCTTGCAGTTCCGCCATCATAGCAATACGAAAAATTTGCAGGTAAATTAATGATTGATTTGTGGGGTTTAACGTCCCAAAACCACCATATGATTATGAGAGACGCCGTAGTTGAGGGCTCCGGAAATTTCGACCACCTGGGGTTCTTTAACGTGCACCCAAATCTGAGCACACGGGCCTCGACATTTCCGCCTCCATCGGCAGGTACATTAAGGAAAAAACATTAAGAAAAAACTGGGTCCAGCACTGCGAGAACGAAAAAACAAAGGCATCAAGCTGTCTTTCAGGAAATCTCTATCTAGTCGGCGTCGTCTCAGTGGTGTGTCTCAGGACATTAGAAATGAAGTTTTGGGACAATTCCAAGGTCCTGGACAAGAGCCCAGCCGAGCTTTGGAAATACTGCACCTGAAACTTCCGCATTCAGTTGCATGTGACGATGCCCATGGAGGTCAGACGAGAGGTGGAGACGCTGACAAAGTATGCATAAGAAAGGGTACAAAGTATCGAAAACGTGCAAAAGGAGCGTCGGAAGAATCCATCTACGACTGGCTATGCGAAAACCCCGTAACGCCGTTGAGCAACATTGTGCGCACCCCCAAGTGGCTGGCGGACCCGGTATTTCGGTTTATTCGCCTGGACGGCAAGCGCCTTCAACGAGCCATCCAAGTGTTTAATGATGAGATGTGTTTGCACTCCACCCTCGACATCATTGAAATGTACAACAACACGCAGCCACTCTTTGACGCCCCACATGGCGACCTCGCTACCTTTTACATGGATGTGCCCGCGTCGTTTGATGCCATGATGGAACTTTTAAACTTTCAGTTTCATGGCATCCACGAGGAAGTGTCCGCCTTTGTCAACAACTTGTACAGCCTGGTCGAGTAGGCGATCCCCCGAAAAATTGCATGGAAATTGTGTCCCCTCCGAGTGCAGGCAAAAACTTTTTTTCGATCCCGTTCTTTCATTTTACATTAACTGCGGTACTATTCGCAACTTTGACCGCTACACTAGCTTTCAACTACAGGACACCATGGGCCGTCGCATCCTGGTATGCAACGAGCCAAAGTGTGAGTCATCCGCTTTTGATACTGCAAACAATTTTCGGTGCTGACGTAGACTCGGTGGCTGTCAAGTACACTGCTGACCAGACCATCTCCAGGACACCCGCCATTGTGCTCTCAAACAACGAGGTGTTTCCAGATGACGAGGCCTTCAACCACCGCATATGGCGCTACAAGTGGCGGGCGTGTCCTCCACTGAAAAAAATACGACAAGAAAATTCACCCGGTGGCCCTGGTGCTCCATTTTGATACGTTTCTCATGGAAGAAACATACGTCGGCACGCGTCAGCTTGATCAATAAACAGTTTTTGAACCTAACATCATGAGTACTTGGTCAATGCTTTGCATTTACTGACTACATCAACGACAAACGCGACAGCTGTCAGTCACAGTCAGTCAGTCAGTCAGTCTGACTGAACAATGACAAGCGTGACAGCTGTCAGTCAGTCAGTCAGTCAGTCACAGCCAGTCAGTCAGTCAGTCAGACAGTCAGCCACAGTCAGTCAGACAGTCAGTCAGTCAGTCTGACTGAACAACGATAAGCGCGACAGCTGTCAGTCAGTCAGTCAGTCATTCAGTCAGTCAGTCAGTCACAGTCAGTCAGTCAGTCACAGTCAGTAGGTCAGTCAGTCAGTCACAGTCAGTCAGTCAGTCACAGTAAGTCACAGTAAGTCAGTCAGTAAAACATCACTGACTGACTGTGACTGACAGCTGTCGCGCTTGTCGTTGTTCAGTCAGTCAGTACGTCAGTCAGTCAGTCAGTCAGTCAGTCAGTCAGTCAGTCGAATAGAGGCGGCTAAAAATAGAGGCGGCTAAGGGTGTAGCTGTCGTCGATGTCGCTACCGCTACACTGACTGTGACTGACTGTGACTGACTGACTGTGACTGACTGACTGACTGTGACGGACTGACGGACTGTGACTGACTGGCTGATTGTGACTGACAGCTGCCGCGCTTGTCGTTGTCGATGTAGTCGGAAAAGGCAGAGCATTGACCAAGTACTCAGGATGTTAGGTTGAAAAAATGTTTATTGATCAAGCTGACGCGTACCGACGTATGTTTCTTCCATGACAAACGTATCAAAAAAGGAGCACCAGAACCATCAGGTGAATTTTTTTGTACTTTTTCAATGGAGGACACACCCGCCACTTGTAGCGCCACATGCGGTGGTTGAAGGCCTCGTAATCTGGAAACACCTCGTTGTTTCAGAGCACAATGTCGGGTGTCCTGGAGATGGTCTGGTCAGCAGTGTACTTGACAGCCACCGAGTCTACGTCAGCACCGAAAATTTTTTTGACAATATCGAAAGCGGATGACTCACAGTTTGGCTCGTTCCATACCAGGATGCGACGGCTCACGGTGTCCTGTAGTGGAAAGCTAGTGTAGCAGTTAAAGTTGCGAATGGTACCGCGGTGAATGTAAAATGAAAGAACGGGATCGAAAAAAAGTTTTTGCCTGCACTCGGAGGGGACACAATTTCCATGCAATTTTTGGGGGGATCGCCTACTCGACCAGGCTGTACAAGTTGTTGACAAAGGCCGACACTTCCTCGTATTTGCCGTGAAACTGAAAGTTTAAAAGTTCAGTCATGGCATCAAACGACGCGGGCACATCCATGTAAAAGGTAGCGAGGTCGCCATGTGGGGCGTCAAAGAGTGGCTGCGTGTTCTTGTACATTTCAATGAAGTCGACGGTGGAGTATGAACACATCTCATCATTAAACACTTGGATGGCTTGTTGACGGCGCTTGTCATCCAGGCGAATAAACCAAAATACCGGGTCCGCCAGCCACTTGGGTGTGCGCACAATGTTGCTCAACGGCGACACGGGGTTTCCGCGTAGCCAGTCGTAGATTAATTCTTCCGACACTCCTTTTGCACGTTTTCGGCACTTTGTACCCTTTCTTGCGCATACTTTGTCAGCGTCTCTACCGCTCGTCTGACCTCCATGGGCGTCGTCACATGCAACTGAATGCGGAAGTTTCGGGTGCAGTATTTTCAAAACTTGGCCGGGCTTGTGTCCAGGACCTTGAAATTGTCCCAAAACTTCCTTTCTAATGTCGCGACCCCAATCGCTTCCTCCCACTTTAACGAATTCCAATAGTCGGGGCTGACTATTGAGGTACTGGACGAGATTGTAGAGGTCCCATGCGCTGGCGTTTGTAGACCAAATTGATGAGCGATTTGGTCGTCTGACGAAGCCAGCGAAAATAACACAGCGGCATGTGCCGTTGGTCCAGCTGCAGTCGTGTAGGACGTAGACGTGTGGTAGAGTGGTTCCTCGTGTGCGGAGTGTGACGGCTGCGACTCCGTACTGAGTGGGTCCTTGTTCAAATCCTCTGACAATGCCATTACAAATGTTCTGAGCTTCTTCGTCGTCTCGAGCGGGAAACACATCGTGCACAAGCTTTCTTCGTTTTGCAATTGAGTGTAACTGCAATGCCCAGCGTGGAGGGGAATGTAAACTTTTTCCATCTCCTCTAGACCCTGTTGCTGGTTCGGGCACGTTTGAATTTGATACTTCTCTCACGCCTCGATCAGGCTCTGCAAGTGTCGCATTGGTTTCATTATTGTCATAGGCACGGTTCACGAGGCTCGAACCAATGAACTCTGTAGTTTGTCCCTGGGGATATAGACGGCGTCACTAAAAAGCACTTCCAATTGGTAATATAGTGGTACCTTGTCTTCTTGTTCATCATGCTGGCGTTTACGTGGTTCTGCCATGGTCTCTATTCAAAGAGCAAAAAAGCAACCATTCAGAGTATAGTATAATTCCGTAAAAAAAGGATCTTACCAAAGGCGTCTTTCATTTTCTAGTGTACGCGCGCATTTGCCTGGCGCGGTAGTGCTGCAATCCTAATTATTTCTTTGCTGTTCAGCCTTTGCTGTTTTCATTTTTTGGTGAGTCCTCGTCTACAGTCCCACAGTTGTAGCAGGTGCGAGTCGACTACTGGTTTTTTCATATAGTTAGTGTAATTTTTCTGGTACAAGCTTCATGGCTCCCTTTAAGGCCCGTTGTTCCACGCTTTCTGGCGTAGTTGAAGGGAACGGGTAGTTGCGATATAATGGCCAATTCATTATAGACGCGATCTCTTTGATAGAGAAGCTAAGTTTTATTAGCACCCGTCTAGTCAATTTAAGGAAAAGGCGAGGTCTGCGCACTTATAAGCACTTACGCTGTTTTTTGTCCTACTAGGACTGGAGGACAGCATTTCCAGCTGTCGGCCTGTATTGTCTACGGCATGAACAAGTAATGTTTCTTGGAATGTATCTCTTTTGTAGCCTCCATTTATGTGTTTTGCATTAAAGTAGCTCAAAAAGGTTGTTTTGTCTTTCCTCTGAAGTGCCCCACGGCATGGGTAATTATAGGCTTGAAATCCATGCCTCATTTCTTAGGGGGGTATAGGAGTTTGGGCCGGCCTCATTTTGTTGGAAGGAGTTCCTCTATATGATGTTGTGTCTGACTGCCAGAAGGACACCTAACGTTCGACGCGATCTCTTTGATCACTAGGATTGTAATCTTCGGGTAATCCGAATTGTAATGCGCAATTTAACAGTCCACATACCCATTTCTTGTACGCATGTAATGTCAGGCATAACAATCTCTGTGTCGACGTAGCACTGTAAGGCCGCCGCTTTGTTTTGGAAAGTGTCATAATTTAATTGCCAAATTTTAACGGTGTCTGTCGTTTTAGTCTTATTGGTGACCATGGTTTTTATCCTTCCCTGCATACATGGTGTCAGAGACTATATACTGCGTTTGACTTTTCGAAGTGTGGGTGTGCTGGGACTATCTTCGGAAAGATAACGATTTAGTATTTTTTATAGGTGGCAGACTCGTTGACTTGCTCTTTTAATTTTTGAAATGTCGTTATGCAAATGGTTCTCAAAACTGTGCATAGCTTGCCTTTGCAGCATCATTTGATGTAGCATCGCTTGTATGAGATTTTCATAAGGAAGATTTTGTTCCGCGTTTTTGGCTTTCGGTTACTCTACTTTTGCCGTTTGTTTATTGTGCCTTCTTTAAGCAGCTATTTCCTGTTTGATTTCATCTAGCGTGTGTTTCAGCATGCTATTTGCTGCCAAGACTCTCTGGTACTCAGGATTTTATGTCATGAGAGTCCCGGTAGTAGCTGTCCTTGCACAGCCAACCTTTGTATGGTCGTTGTTCTCCGTGGTTTTTCCTGGAACCCTGAACTTATGTTGAGCCATAAGGAGTGGGGTTTAGGGTTGGGCGTTATCACGACTGCGTCTCTTCTCTTGAATCGTGGTCGCAATCGGGAGCCTGATGTCGCCTAGGGCATCTTTGGGCTTATGAATGGTTGTGATCGAGACTAACCCCGGGGTTTTTCCTTGACTCCTGGGTGCAGTGAGGGCCATTCCTTGTCTTCGCTCTCCGGGTCATCTGAGGTGAGCCATCTTGGTCGAGGTGGTGATAGCTTGGCTAGTTTCTCCAAGGGTTTGTGCTGGATGTCTTTAGGCACATGCCGGAACGTGTTTGGGGTTTTAGTCTTCCTTTACATTCTTTTTCTTCCGCTGAATGTTCTCTCCCACAAGAGGTGCAGGTTGGGAGGCAATCAGGGTTTGCCTGGGGTTTTCGCATGTCACACTTGCGACACACTGGCTGATCAAGCTGTGTCAAACGTGTGTGCGGTGCCCGGTTTGCCGGCACCAGGCTTACCAGAATGCAATAGTCACCTAATACGGGCAACACGGCAACTCACCTCTCATGTAATATACATATTGTGGTATGACTCGCCTGTAGAAAGTAATGAGAGCGGTCTTCCTATGGGCTTAGTAAATCGACTCTTAGTAAATCTCTTAGTAGATCGACTCCTTAAGAGCGAATTTCTAGGTTCGCACGCAGCGTTTCAGCAGGGGTGCGAGGCGTTGGGCCGTGTATTAGCACTTTTCCAGTTCCCTCTCCAGTGGCCTTGTATGCATTACCTGCATGCTTTTTTTCATGAACGCTGAGCTCTTATGCGACGAATATGGTCCGCGTGGCTTGGTCCGGCGTCAAGGCAATAAAGATGTTTCACCCTGCCTTTAAGCGTAAAAGGAACTTGTACCCATTTACATGGCTCCGGCAGGCTGTTAGATAGGTTTAGCGAGTTGCAGGCTTGTAAAGTTTCTCAGTGGTAGTTCATGATGCGGGCCAATTACCACATTAACCCATTAGCGCCCAGCGTACTTTACAGAGTGCACATCGTTTTTCGGGAAGCAAAATTTTACATGACATTATTACGATCTTGCTAGTGCAAGTTTCGGACGTCATAGGTCCCGGAAAGACACCCCCAATCTGGCATTGTCACTCTCATCTCTGTTCTCCGTTCTATGAGTCATGAAAGTTCCGGAAAATGGGCGCCCATGAAACACGTGCAGTGAATACCAGTTTTTCTTTGTTATTTGAGGTTTTTTGCTGTAAATGTTGAAAAATCGGACTAATTACGCATCAGTGAGAACAAAATAATTGCTGAAAAGCGCAAGAAGCAGATAAGGTGCATAGTGTTTCTCTGGGGCGTTGTTAAATGTTTGTGTACTTTGTGTTATACAGTGGGCCTTCGTGGGAGCTTATATGCGCTTCTTCTTGTAGGTTGCCTCAGAGATGGAATCACGCATTTTCTTTGAAAGAAGACCATTTGGTCGGTAGTCTGAGGCCCTCAAGGCTGCAGCAGATGTCGCTGGAGACATTGATTGATGAATAATTTCTGGGGTTTAACGTCCCAAAACTACTATATGATTATGAGAGACGCCGCAGTGGAGGGCTCCGGAAATTTAGACCACCTGGGGTTCTTTAACATGCACCCAAATCTGAGTACACGGGCCTACAACATTTCCGCCTTCATCGGAATTGCAGCCGCCCCAGCCGGGATTCGATCCCGCGACCTGCGGTTCAGCAGCCGAGTACCTTAGCCACTAGACCACCGTGACGGGGTGCTGGAGACATTGACGAGCCTGTGGATGTTGTCATTGTCCAACCTGACCCTACCTTGCACACTGGTGAGGAGGAGGGGGACGATGGCGGTATGACAGATGTGGTTGTGAACGACGTCTCAGGTGTTTACATACATAATTACTAAGATCGTGCGTCTTTTATAGAAACTTAAACGATTATATTCCCTTCTAGGCACGCTGGAGTTACACTGCGATGGAGGTGACGACGATCCAGACGATGCCACGGCGCGCAAGAAAAGAGCAAAGGTTGAGGCCCCACGTTGGCGGAACAGCGACCTAAAGTACACCTGGTCAGCATCAACTAATAGGCCTGAAGAAGAGCAATGAAAGCTAAAGTATGAGTTTTCTGGAAAGTCTCTAAAAGAGTTGTTTAGCTCAATGCTTGATGAGAAAATTTTGATGCATATTGTGATGCAAGCCGGAAAATACTCGAAGCAGAACAATGAGCACGGATTTGTTTTCGGCATAGAGGACCCGAAGAAATTTATTGGAATTGTTTTGCTCAGTGGGTACCACAAGCTGCCCAGTCAGCGCATGTACTGATTCCTCGACGAGAACGCTGGCGTTCCGTTGGTAGCAAGTTGTTTGAGCTGACAGAGATTCCCCGAAATAAAGCGCTTTTTGCACCTAGCCGACAATTATTAGCTTCAGAGTACAAACAACAGAATGTTCAAAGTGAGACCACTGATGGAGCTCTTGAGTTCAGACAACACGGCATTTTTCACGAAACTTTGTCCATAGATGAATTCATTATAAAATATTTTGGCCACCACCCATACAAACACTTCATCAGAAGAAAGCCTATCCGCTTCGGCTACAAAAATTCGATGTTGTGCAGCGCTGATGGGTACTGCTATGCTTTCGACACTTACTGTGGCAAGTCGATCACACCAAACAAAGGGCCACTGGGATCACGAGTGGTCTTTTCTCTTCTTGAAACCGTGCCCACACCCAGTTACCACAAAGTATTCTTCGACAATTTTATTACGAGTCATAGCCTCCTTATTTCCTTACATGAACTTGGTTTTCGAACAACAGGGACTATACGAGAGAATCGATTGAGTGGATGCCATCTGCTGAAAAAGAAGATCGAGCAAAAAACGTGGGGAATTCCGCTTCTATTTTGGTCCAGAAAACGACGTTCTCTTCGTAAAGTGGAAAGACAACAGCATTGTTACAATGGCGACGCACTACGACACAGTCAAGCCGCTATGCTCTGTGAGCAGATGGTAATCTTCTGAAAAGAAAAAAAGTAAAGGGGCCGCAGCCACACCTGTTCAACAGCTACAACAGCGGTATGGGAGGCGTTGACCTCCACGACCAAAGCATTAATAACTACAGAATCTGCATTCATGGGAAGAAGTGGTGGTGGCCCCTATTCACCCAGATGATCAACATGACCGTAGTCAACGCATGGAAGATCTATCAATTTACTGGAGATTCGCGGCTGGACTTACTGTCATTCGTCCGCATTATAGCAAGGCACTACCTGCGCTTTGGTGTATTCAACAGAGCTATCAAGAGGTCTCCAGCATCTTTTGCCATCCATAGCCCTTGATCCGCACGTACATTTTCACAAGAAGCTTGAAAAACAGTTGAGGTGCACTGTCTGCCACAAATGATCAAAGTGGTGTTGCGAAAAATGTAATGGTACGCTGTGCATAAAACTTGGGTGCTTCAACGATTTCCATGCACCAAAATAAATCTGGCATTTGTTCAGCAAGAGCCTCGCGTGCTATGTTTTTGCCCCGAACTAACTTGTGCATTGCTCTGGCAAGACCCCAGCGTACTTCCTAAAGTGCAGTATCGTTCCTTAAGAAGAAATAAACGGAGCTTCAAGAAACTTGGCAGATGTTGTTGTCTACTTTATTTAATTAGTTGCGCTCAATATAAAAAATTCTGACCCCTAGTTTTTTTATGGTCCTTAATGGGTTAAAATCTTCGTTCCGTAGCGGTGGAAGTTTCCGGGAGAACGGTGTTCGTCTAACGAACGGGGTCATCTTTGAAAGTTGTGGCTGGCGGATGTTGCCTTAGTTTTCTCTGGCGTTGGACTTAAGCTTCTTGCCTTGCGCCATGGCTATCTTCTGACGTAGCATTAGCACCGTTTTCCAGCCACCTTCTTCACAGCATGTATTGGATATTCAGCGAACTGGGAGTGCGGAGGTAAACACAGACACAAAGCAAAGAAGAGACACACAGCATGAGCGCTTGTGCTGTGCGCCTCTTTTTTTTCAAGTGTGAATACACTTTCTAGGCGACCCCAAACCATCCACCGCCGTCGGCGGCGTCCACAGTCTTCTCTCTATCTTTAAAAGAAAGAGGACTTGGCGGGCCGCAGCGCAACGCTCTACCGAATGAGCCACGGACGCGACGCTGATATCGGTGTCAGTAACGCGCCTTATATCTTTAACGCCGCTGTGCGCGTCCCCCTCCCCCTTCGCTCGCTCCTCCGCTCTCCTCGCTCGCTGCAGCTGCGCCAACACCGACTAAAATGAAATTTAGTCGGTGTTGGCTGCGCGCACCCATCTCTCGCGCACCGGCCTTCTCTCTGTTTCCTGTCGAGAGCGGGTCGTGCGATGGATGTCCCGGAGGCGGCGCTACCATCAACAACGAATGCAGTACAACCGAATGCCAGCACTGCACCCGTCGTTGGAGGTGACGGTACCGCGGTGGTTTCGCCGACGTCGGAAGACAAGGCGGCGCTGCGAAGGGCTCGTGAGACCGAACGTAAGCGGAAGAAGCGTGCAGCGGATGCCGAACTGCGTGCTCGCGAGGCCGAGTGCAAGAGGGCGAAGCGTGCAGCGGATAGGGGGAGTAAAGTTAAAATCCGTTGGCATTCGCCAGTGAGTTTACGTAAACTCCCCCGTGTGATCAAATTGCGATTCCCAGGAACCATTACACCATAAAGGCACCATAGTGTGATTAATAAATATAATAGTGCCAATTAATAAATACCCCTCATAGCATCACCCCGTGCATTCGCACTTAACCATGTTCACCCTCGGGAAAATGCTTGGGAGTTTTTTGTGCCGTGTTTACCCCCACGCTGCCAGTTCGCTGAACCATCATGAATTACACACTTGCCCACCTTGTCATCCTATTGCAATATATTGGATATATTGGATTTTCTTATTCACAGGTTTCTAGAAAGTTGGCGTACAGACGCATTTTTACATGACAGCTCTGAGCAACACAAAATATGAAAGGGTCAGCGAATGCCAGTGAGAGAGCTCTCAGTGCACAAAGGGCGAATGTGAACGCACTTCTCGGGTAGCGTTTTTTTATTCGACACGGACTACATGGCACAGCAACACCGATGCGCGTCCCCTGAAGCGCAGAAGTCTTTGCGTTCCTGCAAGACAAAGGCCGCGTTTCGAAGGTCCGCCGATGAGGGTCCCTTGCCGGGCGGGTCCTTGTACTGCCAGTGCTAACAAGTACGAGTGTCGATTCGATGAAATACGGTGAAATAATGTGAAGAGCATTTCTTTCCTATTTGCTTTTCGTTGCGGCCTCTTTCTTTCCGAGGCTGGGGTGAGCTGGCTGATAAGTTTTATGGAGAGCTAATTGCTTCTTAGGGGTGAAGCCCTTCAAAGAACCACTCAGCAGGTATGAAAATTTTGAGCTGAGCAGTGCAATGTGTAGATTGGGCGTTCATGATCACCATGACGTTCGTCCTCTACGTAGACGACAGTGCTCGGACTTTGCCAACAGTGGCACGTGACATGGCGAAAATTATTTACCACGATATGCATTGTTTTTGTAATTTCTTGCATAAAAAGAAAAATAAAACTTCAGATAAAAAATTGGCAGATCCCAATTACAGTGGGAATCGATGATATGCGAAGCACGAATGAGAATTGCTGATATGTCGCTTTATACTCAGCAAAACGTTACGAGGTGGAGTTATATGATGCCGTACATGACTTCCGTGTCATGATTATGATGTTTGGATGTGTCGCGTACCTTCGTCAGCTATTGACGTCCCGTGATACCAAATTCAGTATATCGCCCCGCCGGGGTGGTCTAGTGGCTAAGGTACTTGGCTGCTGACCCGCAGGTCGCAGGTTCGAATCTCGGCAGCGGCGGCTGCATTTCCGATGGAGGTGGAAATGTTGTAAGCCCGTGTGCTCAGATTTCGGTGCACGTTAAAGAACCCCAGGTGGTCGAAATTTCCGGAGCCCTCCAACACGGCGTCTCTCATAATCATATGGTGGTTTTGGGACGCTAAACCCCACATATAAATCATTCAATCACCATCAAATTCAGTATATGTGGAGCGAGGGAAACGACCGCGAGCGCGCTAGGAGCGTGGTTTGTTGTCATGTTCTCACATGACGTGCATGTCAGGATTATGATGTTTGCACCAGTCATATATTTCGTCATTCATTGACATCACGTAACACCCAAGTCGGTATATGTGAAGCTAGCGAAATGGCCGTGAGCGCCTCATGAAGGGCCCATATACGCAATTGTCGCGTTGAGCGCGCGCACACTGGGCACAGCGACACTACGTTAGCAAAACACGAGCACTCTATAGTCTGACGCCAGGTGCGACCAGCGTCCGTCGGCGCCGTCCGACGGCAACCGGCGCAAAATGCGACGTGCTGCATTTCACTCCGATGCGTTACCTAGATAACACTGCTTTTTCCTCTATGCATGACGGAAATACGCATGCATGAAGGTAACGCAGTGCGGTCCGAGCCTGCGAGTATGTGGCAGGACCGGTGCCTGGCGGGGCAACGCCTGCGTGACACGATGAAATGAACGCCGGTGAGCACGTGCACCACGTCCCGTAGAAATGTATTGGCGCCTTCACTGTGGCAACTAGTCCTGTTCTCACATGACACGCATCTTATGATTATGTTTGTTTAAGTCACACACCTTCGTCATTCATTGACGTCATGTAACATCAAATTTGCATATATGAAACTATCGAAACGGCCGAGATTGCATCATGAGTGTGGCATGTAGTCAAGTTGCTACATGACACGCATGTCTTGATTTTCATGTTAGCGTCTATCACTTGTGTTCGCCATGCAGTTCTGTTATACCATGCCAGTTTGGCAACATTTTATGTGAACGGAACGACCGCAAGAGCAGCAAGACTATGAAATGTAAATAATGTCATTGATGACATAGATGTCATGATTTTCATGTTATGAGTAGTCAATTGTGCTCTTCATATAGTAATATTATGCCATACCAAGTTTGGTATCGATGCTTACGACTTTTAGCTCTCCTGGCCGTTTTGATAATGGTATCCATACCAAACTGGGTATGGTATAACATGATTATATGAAGAACATTTTTGACTAGTCATCACATGAATATCATAACATGTATCTCATGAATGACATGATTAACTTTTCATAGTTCTGCAGCTCTTGCGGTGGTTTCGTTCACATCGCATGTTCCAAAACTAATTTTACATAGCACGATAGCATTGCAAACACAAGTGATGGACCCTAACACGAAAATCATGACATGTGTGTCATGTAACAACACGACTACCAGCTACGCTCATGATGCACTCGCGGCCGTTTCGCTAGATTCACATGTACCAAATTCAGTATTACGTGACGCAAACGGACGACATGGGTAAATGACACAACAAAACATGACAATCACGACATGCATGTCATGTAAGAAAATGACTACATGCCACACGGATGATGCGCTCGCGGCCATTTCGCTAACTTCACATATCCTAAATTTGGTAATACGTGACGCCAGTAGATCACCAAGTATGTGACTTGTGCAAACTTGATAATCATGAGATGCGAGTCATGTGAGCACATGATACATGCCACAGTCAAGGCGTCACTACATTTCGACGTGACGTGGTGCGCGTGCTCGCCAGCATTTATTTCTTCGCGTCACGCCACCATTGCCACGCCGGGCAACGGTCCTACGATATACTCGCAGGCGCTCGCCGCGCTGCGTTGATTTGACGCATGCGCGTTTCAGCGCGTCGGGCACCCTTCCGTCACGAAACGAGGGAGACGCTGTGTTGTCTGGGTTACACATCGGCACGAAATACAGCAAGTCGCATTTCTGGCAGGTTGCTGTTGGGCAGCACCGACGGACGCTGAACGCACCTGGCGTCAGACTATAGAGTGCTCGCGTTTTTCTAGCATTGCGTCAATGTGCCCAGCGCGCGCTCGTGTCAACGCTACATTACAGTATATTTGGCCCTTCATGATGCGCTCGCGACAGATTCGCTAGCTCCACAGATACCAAATTTGGTGTTACGTGACCTCAATGGATGACTAACTATTTAATTGGTGCAAACATGATAATCCTGACACATGTGCCATGTAAGAACATGACAACATACCATGCTCATAGCGGGCTCACGGCCATTTCGCCGCTTCCACATATACTATATTTGGTATCACGTGATGTGAATAAATGACGAAGGTAAACGACATGTCCAAACATAGTAATGATGACACAGAAGTCATTTATGGCATCATTCACCTCCACGTCGTAACGTTGTGCTGATTCTATAATTAGATATCAACATGTCTCAGTTGTGCTTCGCATATCATCAGTTCACACTGTACGTGGGATCTGCCAATTTTCGCTTGGCTGACGTCTCTAAACTTTTGTTTACCAACCGCGATACAGCCATATGTAACTGGTGCACCTTTAAGACCCTCGTGACCAAAGCGTTTAGACAACCACACTGACCAGCGTCTACGCCACAAGCCCAGCAGCCTGGCGAGACGCTTACTAGTCATATTGACGATTTGCTGGACCTCTGCAGGCGTGTTAACCAATCTATGCCTGAAGAAGAAAAAATTCCACAAGATGGCGCATTCCAAGCAAGGAGGTTATACTAAATCTTCTGGAGTGGCGGTCCCGCATACCCGCCCATGTCTCGAAGTGAAGCCGCGGCGGCCATATTGCTCAGGGCAGAAGGAGGCGACGCCTGTTTTGAAGCGCCGTGATGCTTGCCGTGCGTTTCGTTATTGCTACTAAAGCACCTGTTTATTATTTTTAGTAGGCGAACGAATGTGGAAAGGACTTTAATGCACATCTGCTTTAATTTTTCTTGGACATTTGGCGTTTCAAGCGTGTAAAAAAAAAGAACACGCCAGACCTGCAAGAAACGCGCATAACAGTCACAGCGAAAGCTGGGAGAGTGGTCTTTCAAAGCCTTCTCTAAAAACTCTTTGGGATGCTACAAGAGCACTGCTGGGTACCCACAGTGCCATAAATAATCATAAATTTTCTGTAGTAGGCCAGCAGTCACTATGCTATCCTTCGTCATTCATTGGAGAATCGTACGCGGTATTCGCTACACACTTGTTTGAAGTTTAGTGCATCTTTTTATGCAGTGGCTGATGACGATGAAGAAATATGCGTGAAGTGGTTATGCACCACAGTTAATAGGTGATCAAGAATAAGTTTTTTAATGGATGGAAGCGTTGGACGACCAAGTCGTCAAGAAATTCGCATTGTGTGACGCCTCGCTGTTCCTTGATGGTCTAAAATGCTTTATTACTCATATTAATGCGACTCGTTTCCAGACATCAAGCCTGCCTAAAACCAGTTTAGAAACAATTTCCAGCGCTGGCGCGGCTCAGTGGTAGAATGCTGGGTTGGCACGCAGCGGACCCGGATTGGACTCTCATTGTGTCATTGATATTCTTAACTTAACGAATTTTTTTTTGTTCGATACTAATTACGAGTGGCGGCGGCGGCGGACACGGCTCTACGCATGACCCGTGTTCTGATCTCGTAACACCTTTCACTATAAAAAGAAATAAAAGCGTACTCAGGGATATCACACACACACACACACACACACACACACACACACACACACACACACATACATATATATATATATATATATATATATATATATATATATATATATAAAACTCATCCCCTGATGAAGGGAGGACCCCTCCTGAAACTGTTGGGAAATAAATATATTTATCTTTGTTGACAACGCTGCCGTTGTGCCATATCCCATACCTTCACGAAGACTAACTGGCCCATTGAGTTATTACTCCCACTATATATAGCCTACAAACATTACTACAAAAACATAGAGCCTGCAAAAAATTATTCTTAGTGTCATTGTGCCCCCGGACGCCAAAAGAAAATTTATGAATGCAGTCGCATAGTCGCTAAAATATGGGAGAATAAGCGAATGAGCGAAGCATGCCTACTTAAACATCGAAAGCTGAGCCCAGTGTCCACCTCACACGATTCGGGCAGCCAAATACTACCCAAGAGCCCAACATCGTTGTCTCAAAATGTGATCACAGACGTGTTCAGAAGCGTCTTGTTCAATTAGAGGCATGATACGCAACGTTACTAGCACTAAATCAACACGAAAGCCACGCACGCTAAAATGCGCCCATCCGTTTTCTGCCCTGATCAATATGGCGGTGTCGGCTTCAGCTGCGGAGCCTCTCCGCCACCCCAGAAGTTTTAATATAACCTCCTTGATTCCAAGTGTTGCTGGCGAAAAGCCTGACCACGGTGGCAGTTTTCGTAAGCCTGTGCCAGAGCTTCGATGAATTGCACTCTCAGCGTTCCGTCGCTCGAGAGAGTGTCCCACCACCAGATTTGATCTCGGCCTTCGTACACGCAAATGATAACGTTCGCCAAAAAACTGTGTCCAACCAGATCCAAAACTTTATCAGTAAGGAAGTCGCCCGACAGCTTTCGTTGCTGCCGCATAGCGACGCACCCACAGCAAGCCTGCCTCCGACACTACAGCAGGCTATACGCATTGAAATTTGCGATGCCCTCCCTATAGTTCCGGCCCTTTACCCATGCACTTCGGTACCATCTGATATCTGAACTGCCGGCTACACACCACCTGCGCCACCTTCACCTCTCAGCTACGCAGCAGTGGTCGCGCGGGCATCACCGCATCCAGTCTCCTTATCGGCAACATCTCCTCCGGCCTCGCCTATCTATCTATCTATCTATCTATCTATCTATCTATCTATCTATCTATCTATCTATCTATCTATCTATCTATCTATCTATCTATCTATCTATCTATCTAGCCGCCTACGACTTTTAGCTCTCCTGGCCGTTTCGATGATTGTGTCGATACCAAACTTGGTATGGCATAACATGACTGTATGAAGAACGTATTTTACTAGGTATAACTTGCAATCATGAGATGAGTGTCATGATTTGCATTTCATAGTCCTGCAGCTCTTGGGGTGGTTTCGTTCACAAGGCATCCTGCAAAACTGGTATGGCAAAACATGATTGCATAGCTAACACAAGTGAGAGACCATAACATGAAAATCAAGACATGTGTGTCAAGTTACAACAAGAATACATCCCAAGCTAATGTTGCGCTCGCAGGCATTCGCTGGTGTCACATATACCAAATATTGGTATTACGGTCCGTGAGTGGACGACGAATGTATGATACCAGTGCAAACTAGATCAACATGAGATATGCGTCATGTAACAACATGACTACATGCTACGCTCATAATGCAATCGCGGACTTTCGTTAGCTTCACATTTGCCTATCTTGGTATTACGTGACGCGAACGGACAACATAGGTAATTGACACATACAAACATGATAAGCATGACATGTGTGTCATGTAACAACAGGACTACATGCCACACTCATGATGCGCTCGCGATCGTTTCGCTAGCTTTACCTATGCCAAATTTGGTACTACGTGACGTCAACAGATTGAGAAGGCATGTGACTGGTGCAAACAGGATAATGAAATTCGTGTCATGTGAGAACATGACTACATGCCTCAGTCACTGCGCTAATACATTTCGACGTGACGCGGTGCACGTGCTCACCGGCGTTCATTTCCTCGGGTCATGCCGGCGTTGCCACGCCAGGCACCGGTCCTGCCACATACTCGCAGGCGCGTGCCGTGCTGCGTTGCTTTGACGCATGCGCGTTTCAGCGCGTCTGGCGTTGCTCCATCACAAAAAGAGGGTTACGAAGTGTTGTCTGGGTAACGCATCGGCATGAAATGCCGCACGTAGCATGTCGCGCCGGTTGCCGTTGGGCCGCGCCGCCGGACGCTGGTCACACCTGGCGTCAGACTATGAGGGCGCACGTTCTGCTAACGTAGCGTCACTCTGCCAAGCGTGCGCGCGTGTCCAAGCTAAATTGGAGTATATTGGGCATTTCATGATGCGCTCGCGGCCATTTTGCTAGCTCCACATATAGCAAATTGGGTGTTACGTGACGTCAATGGATGACGAGCGTATATGACTGGTTCAAAAATGATAATCCTGACACGCGTGTCTCGTAAGAACATGACAACATACCGCGCCTATAGCGTGCACGCTGTCGTTTTGCTAGCTCTACATATACTAAATTTGGTATCACGTGACGTGAATAAATGACTAAGATGAACGACACATCAAAACGTAAAAATCATTACACGCCATTCATGTACGACATCACTTACATCCTCGTTGTAACGTTGTGCAGATTTTAAAGTGACATATCAACCTTTCTCAATCGTGCTTCGTATATCATCAATTCCCACTGTACTTAGGATCTGCTAATTTTTTATGTCACTTCAAGATCTCATACAAATTCTTCAAAAATATTACCTTTGTCTTGAAAGAGAGTATCATTAATCACACTACCTGAAGCTTGTAAAAGTTTGGTGAGTCTTAGTAATACAGTCGGTAAGATATCTACAGATACCTATTACGCTGGTTGTCTTCGCAGATAATCCAGGCATACTGAAGAAGGCTACTGATTATTAGCGATGTTTCATCCCGAGACTATACGTAAGTTTATTAGTTGGTGCGTGTACTTACGGTAGCTCTACATATCACCATCATGTTTGTATTTATAGTGTGCGTGAACATCTTCAATAAAGGTAACAAATCAAACTATAGCCGCTTCAGTCCCAAAAGGTACACTTCTTTGGTGGGTTCATGTAGTCGCCAGGCTTACAATAGAACGCAGTTGAGAACTCCACCATATTCATCAAGGGCACGTTTCAACGGGCTCTGAAGCTTGCATAGCGAGCAAAGGGAGGGGGGCTACGTTCGTTACCGCAGCGCAAGACGGCGTGGTTAATGAAGAAAAGTTGGTCTGCCGTCAAGTTGAGGCCGGGCAATCTCCTAGTCCGGCGGGGCTCGGGCAACAATCGGAAGGCACGGTACGATGTCATCAAACCCACGAAGTCTGCCATATTCTCCGAGTCTTTCGTGTCGTCAAACACATCTTCCTGCCGGGCAGTGGGCCCTGCCTGCGAATAGCGGTGGTGTACCGGTTGAAAAAAAAGAAAGAAAAGCCCTAATGTAGGCAATTGCTCCTTGTAAAACTCATGAGGCTGCGTATTCTGTGTTGTGTGGCTATACATTCAAGGTTTGTAGCACTGAATTCCGTCCCGTGTATTTTGTTTGCCGACAATCACGAAGAAATTGAGTACGGTGAAGCATATAGCATTATTTATTGCAAGAGTGCACCTCGCAAACTGTGACAGCAAGATCCGTGGTTCCTGGTCACACAACGGCAAACCATTTCCCCGCCTTCTTCGGCATTTGAATGGGAAGATCACAAAAGCCACACGCATGAACAGGTCATGTGCAGGCCAGGTGACGTCTGCATGACGTGCCCTAGCAAGCCCGAGCTACTGAGGTAGCGAGCGCTGTTTTAAAAGCTTCTTTCTTATGCTCGAGCCTCGTCCTTCTATCCCGCCGTAATAGCCACATTACCTCTGGAGCAAAAGACAGGGTCATATTAATACCTATACATCAATCTGGCGCTGCGATCGTGTACCATCTTTAGAATTACGAGAAGTAGAGGCTTCTCATTGCACTGCTCTAGCTAGCGAACTCTCTTCGGATCGATTAAATGTGAAGCATTTCTTAGCGAACTTGGGCGACGTTGAGCGTATCTATCTATCTATCTATCTATCTATCTATCTATCTATCTATCTATCTATCTATCTATCTATCTATCTATCTATCTATCTATCTATCTATCTATCTATCTATCTATCTATCTATCTCTATCTATCTATCTATCTATCTACCTATCTATCTATCTATCTATCTATCTATCTATCTATCTATCTATCTATCTATCTATCTATCTATCTATCTATCTATCTATCTATCTATCTATCTATCTCTTTCTGTCTGTCTGTCTGTCTGTCTGCCTACGACTTCTAGCTCTCCTTGCCGTTTCGATAGTGCTATCGATACCAAACTTGGTATGGCATAAGAAACCTGTATGAAGAACGTTTTTGAGAAGTCATGACATGAAAATCATGACACATATGTCATAAATGTCATGATTTACATTTAGGATCCCGCGGCACTTGCGGTGGTTTCGTTTACATGGCATGTTGTACAACTGTTATGGTATGACATGATTGCATGACGAACAGAAGCGACAGACCCTAACATGAAAATCGTGAGAGGCGTGTCTTGTAACATGACTACATGCCATGCTCATGAAGCGCTGGCGGCCGTTTCGCTAGCGTGACATATGCCAAATTTGGTATTACGGTACGTGAATGGATGACGAAGGTATGTGACTGGTGCGAACATATTAATCATTAGATGCGTGTCATGTAACAACATGACTACACGCCACGCTCATGAGCTGGCGGCATTTTCGTCAGCTTACTTTTACCAAATTTGGTATTACGTGACGTGAATGGATGAACAAGGTATGATACTAGTTCAAACATAATATACATGAGATGCGTGTTTTGTAACAATATGACTACATGCTGCACTCATGATGTGCTCGTTGCCGTTTCAGTAGCTTCATATTTACCAAACTTGGTATTACGCGATGCGAATAGACAACTTAGGTAAACTACACATCCGAACATGATACTCGCGACATGCGTGCCATGTAAGTACATGACTACATGTCACACTCATGATACGCTCGCGGCCGTTTTGCTAGCTCCACATAAGCCAAATTTGGCATTACGTGACGTCAATGGATGACAAAGGTATGTGACAGGTACAAACATGATAATCATGAGATGCGTGTCATGTGAGAACATGACTACAAGCCACAGTCAAGGCGCCAATACATTTCGACGTGACGCACCGTACGTGCTCGCCGGCGTTCATTACGCCTGGCGCCAATCTTGCCATATATTCGCAGGCGCGTGCCGTGCTGCGTTGTTTTGACGCATGCGCGTTTCAGCGCGTCTGGCGTCCCTCCGTAACAAAAAGAGGGAGACGCAGTGTTGTCTGGGTACCGCATCGGCGCCAATTTCGCCCCGGTTAATAGAGAGTTTTAGTACTGCGTGCGCTGCGTACGTGGCGGCGTTGCGTACGTAAGGACGCCACGTTCTGCGTAGTGCGCAAGCGCAGACCACAACGCGCACGTATCGCGTTACGTACGAAGCCGCTACGCACGCACGCATGAGATTCGTGCGTGCGTACGTATGAGGTGATCGCGCCGCTCTCGAACAAGTTCGCGACAGCGCGAGACTTCGTTTTGCCATTGGCGGCATCGAAGGCAAGCACTGACCGGCTCTGTGGCTTAAAATATGGCCATAATCTGGCTATAACACTTGGATTGGCTCACATTGGCTGTCAACAACACGTGCTTCTATTTTGATCTACCAGATGGCGCAAGACGTTTCTCGCTCGTTACGTACGTGGGTACTACTGCGTACTATAAGCCGATTAGTGGCAAAGGACGCCACGTAACGCAAGTTGCTTGCGTGATGCGTACGTAGCACCATTCCGCTGTACTAAAGCTCTCCATTGTCGGGCCGTGCCGGTCGCGCCTGGCGTCAGACTAAAGAGTGCTCGCGTTTCGCTAAGGTAGCGTCGCTGTGCCCACCGTGCGCGCGCGTTAACGCTACATTGGAGTATAATGGGCCCTTCATGATGCGCTCTTGGCTGTGTTGCTAGCTCCACATACACTGAATTTGGTGATACGCAATGCCAATAGATGACAAAACATGTGACTGTTGCAAACGTGATAATCCTGACACGCTTGTGAAGTAAGAACATGAAAACATACTACGCTCATAGCGTGGTCGCGACCGTTTCGCTAGCTCCACATATACTAAATTTGGTATCACGTGACGTGAATAGATGACGATAGTAAACTATATATCCAAACATGATAATCGTGACACTGACGTCATGAACGGCATCATTTGCCACCACCTCGTAGCGTTCACTGATTTTAAATTGACATATCAAAATTTGTCTTCGTGCTTCACGTATCAGTGGTTCTCAATGTACGTGGGGTCTGCCAATTTTTTAAGGGCGAAGCTCCTTCAAGCGGCACCCATTTGACCCTCGTAATAGTCGTAGTCGTAGTGTGTAACCAGTCTTACGTTTTGACCTGGAAGGTAGTGCGGGTGAGAGATTTCTTCGGTCTGTTGTTGAACAATAAAAAATTCGCAGCATGCGCGTTACCTAAAAGCCCATTTCTCCTGTGTCTCATTCCCCATTAGCAGCCATTGGCACGTAGATTGAGCAGTATCTGTGAAGAAAAGGTTGCTACGCTACACTCGGTAGGCGTAACCTCCTTGGTTTTAGAAAGGTTTAGCGAGCGTTGAGCCGGAGTGCCATGAATACAGTGAACTAGTATATACCATGATCTTGAGGGGGTTAAAGGTGGGAAGTAGATACCAAGCGCAAGCCGAAAAAAGTAAAAGCTGAATTCTCCTGTCTCTCATTCCTTGATAGCAGCCATTGGCATGTACATTGAGCACTATCTGACAAGAAAGGGTTGCTACGTTATACTCACTGGGCGTAACCTTCTTGGTTTTCAAAAGGTTTAGCGAGCGTTCAGCCGCAGTGCCATAAACACATTGAACTAGTATATACCATGAACTCGAGGTGGTAAGAGGTGGGAAGTAGACACGAAGCGCAAGGTGTAGAAACGTGTGCGTGTGCCACCTCTCGTTTAGTCCTTGGAATGTACGCTGGATGGCGGTGCTTCTATATGGGGAATATATGATGAAAAGATACGAGATGGTGGTGCTTGGAGTGTTGAATAGATGGACGAACTGGCACACAGACAGATGCATGGATGGATACACGGATGGCTGCACGGACGGATGTACGCATGGACGGACGCAGGAGTGGATGCATTGACCAACGCAGAGACGGACGCTTAGATGGACGTGTTGACGCACGAACAGACGCACGCACGGATGGGCGAATGGACGCCCGGACGGTCTTACAGACGTACGCATGGACGGACGGAAACAAGAACGAATGGACGGACGGATGCTTCACCCGACTCTCCAACTCTCCATCATTCACACCGTGGACATGATGCAATTTTTTCAATTTTCAGTTTTGTTCTTCACGCAGTGTTGGTAGCGGGTGAGGTGCAAAGCACTGAAGCAGTGCTTTTGTATTTGAAGGAGGCTGACAACAACTAGGTCTGAAATTTGCTACAAACTTGAAGGTGCAATAGTTGTAATACAGTTTAAGCGAAGCGTCGTCAACTAACCACTGTGCATAGATGTAGCGTCCCAAGCCATGCCAGGATATTTCTTCAAGGTAATGTTTTTCCTAACCGCTTTTTGTTAAAGCTCTTTTAAATCGACTGGATAACGACTTGATAACAAAACGAGATTAGAGTTGCGGGCAGTACCCTCGAACAGATGCACCTGGCACGCAGCAGACAATACGTTAGGCATTACTCATTTAAAAATGTACTGTTATTTCAAATCGGGAGTATTTCTTAGCAAACTTCGGTGATTTTGAGCGTATCCATCTATTTACCTAGCCAGCTACGACTTTTACAGTCGGCGACAACTTTCTTGGTCCCGCCATGGTGGTCTAGTGCCTAAGGTTCTCGGCTGCTGACCCGCAGGTCACGGGATCGATTCGCGGCTGTGGCGGCTGCATTTCCAATGGAGGCGGAAATGTAGGCCAGTGTACTCAGATTTGGGTGCACGATAAAGAACACCAGGAGGTCGAAATTTCCTGAGTCATCTACTACGGCGTCTTTCATAATCATACGGTGGTTTTATGACGTAAACCCCCACATCAGTCAATCAATTTTTGAGGCGGAGCCCCTGCACATGTAGCATTACGCGAAGTTGTCCATCCAGGCACACGTCTCGTCACGCTAAGGAAAGTGACGGAGACGCACTATCAGCGTTTCACGCAGACTAAGACGTCACTTGGTGCTTGAGGTGCGCCTAAAAAGGCTGGGCTTTCTCGTGTGTTCAAAAACGTGAAGTCACAACCAATAAGTTAATCTAAATACGACGATTCTAATGATAAGAGCTGCGTCCTGTCTCATATTTATTTATTTTTTATTTATTTAATACATACTGCAGTCCGTAGACCAAGCAGGAGGGGCACAAACAGGGAGCATAGCGAGAAAAAACGAACAAGTTATACAGCAAGTTAGAATACACAAGGCTACTGAAAAACAAGTCATACTAAATAGAATGCTTAGTTATACATATCTAAAAAAAGCGAAAAAACTTATAGAATAGTTTCAAGCAGAAAAAGTAAAGCTACACAGTTGAAATAATAAAATGAGGTAACCTAGCATTGAAATATCAACAGTGTTGATTACACAAAAGATGCATGTAGTTTTCAAAGTCGGGAATGCCACGTTCAGGAAAAACACTTGAAGGCAGTGCATTCCATTCGCCAATGGTTCTCTGAAAGAAAGAATGTTTGAAAAGGTTAGTATGTGCAAAGTAAGGTGTCAGATCATGATTGTGAGCATGCCTGGTTTTCCTGGAAGAAGGGGGAGAGATGTCTTTACTGGGATCGATATTAAACTGATGATTACGAAGCAGGAAAAGAAACTTGAGTCTGGCGATAGTTCTAAGCTGTTTCAAGAGCGGAATGTTGTTGATAGCCATAAGTGACGAAGGTGAATCAAGACTGTGATAGGCATTATAAATGAATCTTACCGCTCTCCTCTGGACCATTTCAAGATTATAAACATCCTTTTTAAAATACGGGGCCCAGGCTACGCATGCGTACTCTAGACGGGGTCGAATAAATGTATTATATGCAAGAAGTTTGATCTGAGCTGGCGCGTTTTTTAGTTTGTGTCTAAGAAACCCTAGCTTTCTAGAGGCGGAGGAACAAGCGTCGTCAATGTGGTTACTCCACGACAGTCGATTGGTAATATTGACTCCCAAGTATTTAAAATTTCTCACTTCGATCAACGAATTATTATTTAAGGTGAAGCGTGATGCAAAAAAAGTAATTTTATTTGAGATACGCATATAGACCGATTTTGTCTGTTGTACTTGTGACTTTCATGATTTGACGCTTCTTAATGAGTTTCTTTGTTTCCTGGGAAAGCTTGCCAGTGTCCTGTCTAACTACCCTGCCTCCAACTTCCACTGCACACTCCGTAATGATACTCGTCAGATTATCATTCATTGTATCTATGCTAAGGTTGGTTTCCTCACTAAGAGCCGAGTACCTGTTCTGAAGCGAGACTCTGAATTCCTCTACTTTTCCTCTCAGTGCTAGCTCATTGATAGGCTTCTTGCGTATCAGTCTCTGTCGTTCCTTCCTCAAATCTAGGCGAATTCGAGACCGTACCATTCTATGGTCACTGCATCGTACCTTGCCAACCACTTCCACATCCTGCACGATGCCTGGGTGTGCACTCGTTATAAAGTCTATTTCGTTCTTATTTTCGCATTAGGGCTCCTCCATGTCCACTTGCGGTTTCCTCGTTTTCGGTAGAAGGTATTTAAAATCCGTAAATTATTGCGTTCTGCTGAATTCTACTAGTAGCTCTCCTCTAGCGTTTCTAGTGCCCGATGCCATAATCTCCTACTGCCTGGTCTCCAGCCTGCTTCTTGCCTATCTTTGCATTAAAGTCGCCCATCACTATGGTATACTGTGTTTTTATCTTACTCATTGCCGATTCCACGTCTTCATAGAAGCTTTCAACTGAAGCATCATCATGGCTGGATGTATGCGCGTAAGCCTGTACACCTTCATCTTGTCTCTCTTATTCAGTTTAATTACGATACCTACCACCCTTTCATTCAAACTGGCAAAGCTTTCGAAGTTGATTAACAGGCGTAAGGTATCCGATGTAAGAAGGTATAACATAGAGAGGATTGAACACGCTCCGAAAAACGAGGAAGTGTCAAAGCAGCGGAAAGGAAACATTAGGATAGGCAAAAATCGGATGTATGCACTAAGGGACAATAAAGGCAAAATAACTACTAATATGGATAGGATAGTTAAAATAGCGGAGGAGTTTTACGGAAATCTGTACAGTAGCCGCGACAACCCGGCCTTAATACTATAAGAACTAGCAGTAACCCCGCACACCCCACCAGTATTGATAGAAGAAGTCAAAAGCTTTGGAGAGCACGCAAAGAAGGCAAGCTGCTGGTGAGGATCAGGTAACATCAGATCTGCTGAAAGATGGAGGACAGATTGTGTTAGAAAAAACTAGCACCCTGTTTGCGAGGTGTCTCTGACGGGAAGGGGTGCCAGAGTCTTGGAAGAAGGATAACATATCCTTAATACATAAGAAAGGAGATGACAAGGACTTGAAGAATTACAGGTCGATCAGCTTGCTCTCTGTAGTATACAAGCTATTTACAAAGGTAATTGCTAACAGAGTAAAGAAAACATTAGAATTCAATCAACCAAAGGAACAAGCAGGATTTCGAACAGGCTACTCAACAATCGACCACATTCATACTATCGATCAGGTAATAGAGAAATGCTCAGAGTATAACCAACCACTATACATAGCCTTCATAGATTACGAGAAGGCGTTTGATTCAGTAGAAATATCAGCCGTCATGCAGACACTGCGGAATCAGGGTGTAGATAAGCATATATAAACATCCTGGAAGAAATCTACAGGGGATCAACTGCTACCATAGTGCTTCATAAAGAAAGCAACATAATACCAATCAAGAAGTGTGTAAGGCAGGGGGACACAATCTCCCGATGCTATTTACCGCGTGCTTACAGGAGGTTTTCAGAAGCCCAGAATGGGAACAGTTAGGGATAAGAGTTAATGGAGAGAACCTTAGTACCTGCGCTTCGCCGATGACATTGCCATTGCTGAGTAACTCAGGGGACGAATTGCAACTCATGATTACGGAGTTAGACAAGGAGAGCAGAAAGGTGGGTCTAAAATGAATCTGCCAGAAAACGAAAATAATGTACAACAACCTCGGAAAGGAGCAGCGCTTCGAGATAGGTAATAGTGCACTTCAAGTTGTAAAGACTATGTCTACTTAGGGCAGGTAATAACTGCGGAGCCGAACCACGAGATTGATGTAGACTAGAAGAATAAGAAGGGGGTGGAGCACATTTGGCAAGTACACGCAAATAAAGACAGGTAGATTGCCACTATCCCTCAAGAAAAAGTATATAACAGCTGTATCTTGCCGGTACTTAGCTACGGAGCAGAAACCTGGAGACTTACAAAGAAGGTTCAGCTTAAATTGAGGACGACAGCAGTGAGCAATGGAAGAAAAATGGTAGGTGTAATCTTAAGAGACAAGAAGAGAGCAGAGTGGATTAGGGAACAAACGGGGGTTAAGAATATCATAGCTGAAATAAAGAAGAAGAAATGGGCATGGGCCGGGCATGTAGCGCGTAGACAGGACAACCGCTGGTCGTTAAGGGTAACTGACTGGATTCCCAGAGAAGGCAAGCGGGTTAGGGGGAGACAGAAGGTTAGGTGGGCAGATGAGATTAAGAAGTTTGCGGGTATAAATTGGCAGCAGCAGGCACAGGACCAGGTTAACTGGCGGAACATGGGAGAGGCATTTGTCCTGCAGTGAACGTAGCCAGGCTGCTGCTGCTGATGATGATGATGATGATAAACCGATTTACTAATGTTTAACTCCATCGACCAGGTATGGCACCGATCGGAGAGAGAATTTAGGTTGTTCTGCAAGCACTCTTCGTCCCTTCACTTTTAATTGGCTTGTAAAGAATGCAGTCATCTGCAAAAAGCTTTAGGCTTATGGCGGAGGTGTCAACAGATGAAACGATGTCATTGATAAAGGTGAGATACAAGACAGGGGCCAAGGACACTGCCTTGTGGAACTCCCGAGGTTACAGCTAGTACCCCAGAGCAGCCAGCCCTCGGCCTGGACAACTGTTTGCGGCTGATAAGGTAGGAGCGGATCCAAATAATTACAGTAGTGGGTAGGCCGATGTTTGAAAGTTTCGTGAGTAGTTTACTATGGCAAACACAGTCAAAAGCTTTTCTAAAATCTAAGAAGATGGCGTCTATTTGGTCGCCCTTATCAAGTGCCATTGCGAAAGTCGTGAATTGTGGTGACAAGGTTGAGTGTAGTCGAGAGGCCCTTTCTAAAACCAGCCTCTTTACGCTTAACGTAGAAAATGAAGGGGGTTCTTTATATTTCACGGTGAAAGTACGGGTGCTTTTGTGAACTACATTCTCTGGCGGTAGGATGCCGCTGATTTCACAATGCATCCTTCGCTCCAATGCCAAAAAAAGTTGTCGCCGAGTAAGCTCTCTTGGCCGTCTCGATAATCGTATCGATACCAAAATTGGTATGGCATAACATGGCTGTATGACAAACATATTTCACTATTCATAGCATGAAAATTATCGCATGAATGTCATGCTTTACAGTTAATAGTCTTCCTGCTCTTGCGGTGAATTCGTTCACATAATATTTCACAAACTGGTATGGTGTGACATCACATCACAACGAATATAAGTAACAGACCCTAACGTAGGAATTATGGCATGCATGCCATGATTTTCATGTAATGACTTTTAATAACTACATGCCACGCTCATGGTGTGCTAGCGGTTGTTTTGATAGCTTCATGTATACCAAGTTTGGCGTTACGGGACATCAATGTATGGCAAAGGTCCATGACTGGTGGAAAGATGATAATATTGAGTTGCGTGTTACGTTAGAACATGACTACATGTGATGCTCATGATACGCTTGCGGCCGTTTAACTAGCTTTACATATACCAAATTCGTTGGTACGTGATGTCAATGCATGACGAGTGTAAATCACTGGTGCAAACATGACAAGATACAACGCCCAGGATGTGCTCGTGGCACTTCTGCTAGCTTCACATATCCCAAATTTTTGCTTTAGGTGATGCGAATGAGCGGCGAAGGTAAACGACTCGTCCAAAGATGATAGTAGTGACATGCGGGTCATGAAAAACATGACTATCTGCTACGCTCTTAGCACACTCGCAGTTGTTTCGCTAGCTCCACATACACGGAATTCGGTATTACATATGTGATGTGAATGGACGACGAAAATATATGACACATCCGAGCAGGATGATCTTGGCATGCGTGTCATGTGAAATACGACTGCATGTAACGCTCATAGCATGCTCGCGGCCGTTTCGCAAGCTCCACATGTACAAAACTCGACATCACGTGGCATGAATAGATTACAAAGGTAAATGGCACGTGTAAACATGATCATCGTGAGATGCGTGTCATGTGAAACATGATTACATGCTACGCTCATAGCATGCTCGCGGCCATTTCGCTAGCTCCACATATACGAAAATGGGTATTACGTGATGTGAACAGACGACGAAGATAAACGATATATCGAAGCATGATAATCATGGCATGGAAGTCACGTGAGGCATAATTTACGTCCATCTCGTAACTTTGTGCTCATTTTTAAGTTACATATCAAACTTTCACATTCGTGCTTCGTATATTATAGATTCCCAAAGTACGTAGGATCTGCCAATTTTTGATACATACAAAATGCGTGCTTTTAAGGAGAAAATAGGAGTGTTTGTTTTCTAGTGTTTTAAAATATTTTGTTTTATCTTCATGCAAAATCTGGAAAGCTTTGCATACCCTGCATACCCTGCATACAGAGCTATGCATACCCTGGTGGTTAAATTTTTCCAGGTTTCACTTTTACCTCATGGTCCGGCAAACTTCTTGTAATAAAATTTAAGTAAAAAAGGGTGAAGCAACTTCAAATAAATATAACTTCACATTATTTTGTTTTACACTCGGGAAAACAATCGTCGTTTATCTCAAGAACGGGATCTATTCGAAGCAGATCCAAAGTCTGTGCTTCCCGTAACTCTCAAGAGGATACAAGCGCCTTTCAAGGAGTCTACTTACACACTAGCGCCAGGTTCCTCTCTAGGTATCAATGTATGAAACTCTATGATCAGAACCGAACGCAATGCGCGGATGTGTCTTGCACGTAAGAGCTCATTGTGCAAATGACGTTACGTCAGCAAAACGTGAAGCTCCGACGCGAGATACAACCGGCCAGCGTCTGTTGGCGCGGCCCATAGTCGGTACCGTTCAAAGGCACGGGTCGCTTTTGAATTCCGGTCGAATCCGCCTATTTTCTTGGATTGAAGGGGTACGGGGGGAGATGGTGCAACACACCTTTGTCGGGGTCAAGAAGGTTTTCAAAATGTCATTGAAGTGAAAGCCCTTGCAATGCTTTTCCAGCATTAGTGAGCCAGCATTTTCCCTTCATTGATCGCAGAAACATGCTATTTCTGGAGGTGCCCAGTTAGGCATCAAGATGGACTTTCACCTGCTAGTCTAAAGGCTACTTTATTCATTATTAAAAACTAAAAACAGAAAGTAAGCCTCGAGCGTCACTGGTCGGTGGTCTGATAATAAACAGGGAATGATGGTAATGTTGATACGTAAGAAGATAGCGCGCTCGGTATAGAAACGATCCAACCGACTAGACGACGTACTACGTCGCCAAGTCCAGGCATACTGTGGTCCATGCACTAGTCTGTACGTATCTATCAAAAAAAAATATTGCACCAGGCGACGCAGCTCTCGCGCGTTCCAATCAGAACGACCCATCCTGGACCTTGCACACCAGGTCGCGTGTCTAAAACACAATTAAAATCTCCAGTGAGTATGACATGACGACCATCTAGAAAATACACGTCCAGGTCACGGGAAAAAATGGCAGCATATCCACGGAGCGAATGATGGAGAGTGGGGCGAAACATTCGTCCGTTCATGCCTCCGTCTGTGTGACCGTCCATGCGTCTGTTCGTGCGATTCCTGCGTTCGTTCATGCATCCGCCCCTGCGTCCTTTTATGCGTCCATCCATGCATCTGTCTGTGTGTCCGTTCGTCCATCTATTCAACACTCCAAGTCCCACCATCTCGCATCTTTTTATCATATATTCCCCATATAGAAGCACTGCCATTCAGTGGACATTCCGAGGACTAAACGAGAGGTGGCACACGCACACTTTCTTACGGCTTGCACTTCGGGTCTGCTTCCCAACTTAAACCAGCTTGAGTTCATGGTATATACTAGTTCACTATATTCATGACACTGCGGCCAAATGCTCGCTAAACCTTTCTAAAACCAAGGAGGTCACGCCCAGCGAGTACAACGTAGCAACCTTTTCTGTCAGATAGTGCTCAATGTACATGCCAGTGGTGGTAATGTGAAATGAGAGACAGGAGGATTCAGCTTTTAATTTCTTACGGCTTGCGCTTCGTATCTTCTTCCCCTTTAACCACCTCTAATTCATTCATGGTATATACTAGTTCATTGTGGTTATGGCCCTGCGGCTCAACGCTCGCTAAACCTTTCTAAAACTAAGAAGGTTTCACTTTTACCTCATGGTCCAGCAAACTTGTAATAAAATTCAAGTTAAAAAGGGTGAAGCAACTTTCAAATAAATATATCTTCACATGATTGTGTTTTACACTCGGGAAAACAATCGTCGTCCATCTCAAGAACGGGATCTATTCGAAGCAGATCCAAAGCCTGTGCTTCCCGTAGCTCTCAAGAGGATACAAGCGCCTTTCAAAGAGTCTACTAACACACTAGCGCCAGGTTCCTCTCTAGGTATTATTGTATGAAACTCTATGGTCAGAACCGAACGCGATGCGCGGATGTGTCTTGCACGTAAGAGCTCATTGTGCAAATGACGTTACGTCAGCAAAACGTGAGCTCCGACGCGAGATGCAACCGGCCAGCGTCTGTTGGCGCGCCCATAGTCGGTACCGTTCCAAGGCAAGGGGCGCTTGTGACTTCCGGTTGAATCCGCTTATTTTCTTGGATTGAAGCGGTACGGGGGAGATGGTGCAACACACCTTTGTCGGGGTCCAGAAGGTTTCAAAATGTCGCTGAAGTGAAAGCCCTCGCAATGCTTTTCCAGCATTAGTGAAGCCAGCATTTTTCCTTCAATGATCGCAGAAACATGCTATATTCTGGAGGTGCCCATTTAGGCATCAAGTGGCTTTCACTGCTAGTCTAAAGGCTACGTTAATCATTAATAAAAAAAATCGCAGATCCCACGTACAGTGGGAATCGATGATATGCGAAGCACGAATGAGAAAGGTTGATATGTCATTTTAAAATCAGCGCAACGTTACGAGGTGGAGGTAAATGATGCCGTACATTACTTCCATGTCATGATTATCATGTTTCGATGTGAAGTTTACCTTTGCTATCTGTTCACGTCATGTGATACCAAATTTAGCATATGTGGAGCTAGCGAAACGACTGCGAGCACGCTATGAGTGTGGTATGTTGTCATGTCCTTACATGACACGCATGTCAGGATTATAATGTTCGCGCCAGCCATATATTTCGTCATCCATTGACGTTACGTAACAAGAAATTTAGTATATGTGGAGCTAGCAAAACGGCCACGAGCGCATCATGATGGGCCCGCTATACTCCAATGTAGCGTTGACGCGTGTGCACGCTGAACACGGCGAGGCCACGTTAGCAAAATACGAGCGCCCTGTAGTCTGACGCTAGGCGTGACCGGCGCGACAAGCGTCCTACAGCGCGGCTCGACGGCAACCGGTGTGAAATGCGACATGCTGCATTTCGCGCCGATGCATTACCCAGACAACACTGCGTCTCCCTCTTTTCAGGACGGAGGGACGCTGGACGGGCTGAAACGCGCATGCGTCAAAGCAACGCAGCGCGGCACGCGCCTGCGAGTCTATGCAGGAGTGGCGCCTGGCATCACAACGCCGGCGTGACGTGTCGAAATGAGCGCTGGCGAGCACGCGCACAGTATCACGTCGAAACGTTTTGGCATCTTGACTGTGGCATGTAGTCATGTTCTCCCATGACACACATCTCATGAATATCATATTTGCACCAGTCACATACTTTCGTAATTAATTGACATCACGTAATACCAAATTTGTCATATGTAAAGCTAGTGAAACGGCCGCGAGCGTATCATGAGTATGGCACGTAATCATATTGTTACATGACACGCATGTCGTGATCATCATGTTTGTATGTGTCATTTACCTATGTCGTTCGTTCGCGTCCGTTATATTACCGAATCTGGTACATGTAAAGCTAGCGAAACGGCCGCGAGCGCATCCTGAGCGTGGCATGTAGTCATGTTGTTACGTGACACGCATCTCATGATTATCAAGTTCGCACCAGTTACATGCCTTAGTCACCCATTCACGTACCGCAATATCGAATTTCATATATGTGACGCTAGCGAAACAGGCGCAAGTGCATCATCAGCATGGTATGTAGTCCTGTTGTTACATCACACACATATCAGGATTTTCATGTCAGGGTCTGGTGCTTGTGTTCGCCATGCAATCATGTCATACCATACCAGTTTTGCAACATGCCATGTGAACGAAACCGCCGCAAGAGCTGCAAGACCATGAAATACAAATCATGACATTCATGACATCCATGTCATGATTTTTATGTCATGACTAGTCAAATGTTTTCTTCATGCAGTCATGTTATGCCATATCAAGTTTGGTATTGATAACATTATCGAAACGGCCAGGAGAGCTAAAAGTCGTAGGCGGCTAGTTAGATAGATAGATAGATAGATAGATAGATAGATAGATAGATAGATAGATAGATAGATAGATAGATAGATAGATAGATAGATAGATAGATAGATAGATAGATAGATAGATAGCGCTCAACGTCACCGAAGTTCGCTAAGAAATGCTTCGCATTTAAAATTGTTGTTTCTGACGAACTAACCGAGAGACGAGTATCGGTGACTTAATCTTCAGTAAAGCTTGCCTTTAGTTTGAGGCTTATTAAAGAAAAGTTTTAAAAGAACGACGACTTTGAGCACTGTATAACCAGAAAAGAGAAAAGTTTTCAACGTTAAACTCGCTGGGCATGCAAAGAAAACCCTCCTTCAATCCTCGGCTTTCACATCGTATCTGGCCAGGGCATCATTTGGAGCCCGGCGCATACGGGTTTTCGCGGTAATGAACGGGCCGACCGACTCGCTCGCTCAAGTACTATCGGCATCAAATGAAACGTGAACAGTGGTGCGCGTGGCACAAGCCTTATCAATGGCATAATGCACGCCGTTCACCAGTCATTAACACAGACAGGCCCGCACATCTGGTGTGGCAGCGCTTCACGATCCCTCTATAGTGCAATAATTCTGCTTTTGTTTCAGGTATGGTATTTGAAAGGAACAAAAAATACAGAGGTTAAACTACTGCAGCCGAAGGTGGGTATTGTAGCACGGTTTGTCATCACGGAGTTAATCATCACGGAATGCCTGGAAAATTCTATTTATAGTAGACAAAAGTCGGTTCAGAATGCTGGCAATTTCACGCTGTTTCACTTCATGCCGGTAAAGCGAAACAATTGCGCGCTCTCTTCCCAAAAAAAGCACTCGGCATTTCCAGTTAAAATGAAGCCTTTTCGGGTCGTTCTCTGAAAGGAGGGTTCTCTGAAGCAAAGCTGGCGAACGAGGTACGACAGTCGTTTGCAAATCAACCGTAAACCGTTGACATTTCTCTTTTTGTTATATTGTGCCAAGACACTGATTGCACTGCGACATTGAAGCAAAAGCAAGGAATTGGCAGTGATACGATCAAAAGTGCTTGGCACGCCCACGATTATCACTGTGCAAAAACAAGAGCAGAAATGGAGATGACGCGCTCTAGGGAGATCACGAAGTGCTGCCAAACGGGATGTGCATGACTGTCAATGGTGATAACTAGATGGCCAACATTATACTGTTTTTAATAAATGAAACACGCACTCCGCTGTTCGGTTTTCATTTGAGACCCTACCGATAGTACATACTGAGTGGCGAACGCGCCTGAGACGACACCATATCCCTTAACTACGATAAGCGACCGAGTGGTCGAGCGGAAATTCTCGGAGCTCACGGGCTGAAACGACGCAACATGGCGCCACCTCACCCGAAACTTAACAGAGCACATTCGACAAATTGCCGCCGTCTTCAGACGAAATCGTACGCCAACCTACACCCACTTCCTAAAGTACACCCTTCCGAATATAAAAATTATCGCCCCTGGTGCGGAGGAGTATACACACTTACACACATCGCATACAGCTGTCCCTATCCAACTGTTACGCTAAACTCGACTCTTATCATCACACGCATGATTATATGAGGCGGGACCTGATTAAAGACGTGACTCTCGGAACAGATCTGGGGAAGTTAATCGGCAACCCTGGACCACGGCCGGGCTACAGGAGGGGGTTGGTGGTGTTGAAAAACAGCACGCGCACAATCTCTTACGGCGTGCGCACCCAAAGAGAAAACAATATGGCAGATTGTTCACAGCTTTTTGCCGGTGGGGGTTGGGCCACAGTGCCTTGAACTAGATGCGGTAAAAGTGGTAACTAGACAAGAAGGCCAGCCCTCAGTCTACGCCTTACTTTTAACCAGCCACACGTTTTTGGATTTGAATCGAGGAGGAAACCTGCACACGTTAATCATAAATTGAAACATACCTCTTTCTGATCAAATAACCTACTAAGACGATTATTGATTAATTATTTTCTAATAAATTTGGCTTTGAATTTTAGGCTTAGTTATGAAAACTAGTAACAAAAGAACGCACTTCGAACACTATCTGACCAGAAAAAGTCGCCACGTTATTTTGCTGGGCATTTTTTTTTAAATTTCCTTAGTTTTAGCAAGGTTTACTAAGGGTTAGGCAGCAGCACCATGAGCTAGCGGTGGTGAAAGGTGGGAACTAGACTCGAAGCGCAGGCCATAAGAGAGTGCGCGCATGCCGCTTGTCTAGTCCGGCCGTGCCTGGACCAGGCCCGGCGAGCTGCAATCGCCAGTGGAGAACTGGGCAGAGGGCCCCACCCACTTTCGTTACTGACCATACTACTAAACGTTTATTGTCTCTCTCTCTCAATCACCAAACGCAAACAGCTCATGATGCCCCTAGTAAGATGGCTGCCGTAGCCGCCATATTACGTTAGGTATGGCTTCACTCATGGGCGATAATTTACACTCCAGCAATTTCTTAAACCTCCTTCGTTGGCGTTTAACATCCTAAAATCTTCGCTGACCCTGAAAGAGCACGTCTTTGTTTGATGGTCGAGTGGATATACGCAGGATTCACTGTTTAGCAGATTTGACCTCTGGAGCGAGCTCCATTGTCGTTATTCACTTCCTGAATATGGCGTCATTTTTGTGTTGTGGCGGCATTCTCTGTGGTTTACTGGCTGTTACATTTATTATAGCAGCGTTATCGCAAGCCGGTGGTGGATGAAAATTTCGTTAGACGTGGGAGAATATATAAGCCTAATGAACCCTCGAACCTGTCTTAATATTACCGTTGTTGTAAGGGTCTGCTCGACGCGCAACTCGCGCAAACACGAGCGCATGCGGAACGGAGGAACATCAGTCCCGCATCTTGCTGCGATCCGCATGAAAAAAAGCAAAATAAACGCACACTGTTGTATTATATTTATATTTCTCTAAATTTTTCCTTAATATATTCAGGCAACAAAACTTCACAAACTACACTGTCGAATCAAGTAATTATCGCAGTGTCATGTGCTACCCTGGGCGATGTTAGAGCACAGACGTCTACGTTGAGACACGACGTGAAAACAGTGGAAATGGCTAGGGACATTCCTTGTCAACAGTCCCCTACTCCCCAACTCCCCATACCTCGCTGTGTATGAAAACCGCGCTCTTTTCACAAATTGCCCTGTGTAGACACCTAAGTGAACTTTATGGGCCCGGCAACTGACGTAATCGTTCCAGTAAAAGGCCAACGTCGGCCGCCCTCATGGAAAAAAAGAGGGGGGAAGAAGCGGCGTTCGATTAGGAACGTGACCCGTTTTCTCGGGGCGCAGCGTTCGAAACTTTGGCATACCTAATCACGAAAGGCTATTGCTTGCATTGCAATAATCAGCTCAGAATTGCCATACCTGATGATTTCTGGGATAAGGTGTTGCATGCGGCTAGTTAACGGGTAATCATGTGTATACTCCTATATTTCCACTGCCTTGTCTACATAAATTTTTCGAAAGAAGCTTCCTTCACGTAAACTTCGCTTTATGCGTTATCAATTGTCCTATATATAGATGCTTCAATCAAAGTTGGAGGGTCCAAACTGGCTGTGGATACTGGGTCCACAAAAAGTTTGCTCTGTGGAAACAGGCAGAAATATCATTCCATGCGATTCGGGGAAATGCATTTACAGTGCGCGAAAGTATTTGTCCTGAGGTATTAGATAGGTGACCTCTTAATTCAGAATGGGAAATAAAGTCACTTACGGCAACTTGATGAGCTCGACGCACACAGAGTGTTCTGAGCGTGTATTCCTTCAAGAACTTCTGCGTTGTCCAATGTTTGGTTTTACCTCCCAAGTCGGTCTTAATTCCCAAGACGTCGAATGCGTGCATTATTTCATGGCCAGCTGTCTAAAGAAATAAAATACGAGAAACTTGCATCAGCCAGTAGAAAAACAAGCCAAACAATTGAGTGATAGTATTGCTAATTGATTGTAGTGAACTCTCAGGTGAACGCAAGTTAACTCTCCAAATAGAAGTGTACAAAATATATTTGTTCATTCTTAAATATTAGTGTAAAGACGTTATTTATATCAATATCCATAGCACCTAAATGCCACGTACGCAACCGTACGTGCCATATAGGCGTTACGACTTCAATGGAAGTAGAAACGTATTCCTGAATCAGAGGCCGGCAATAAATTTAAAATTGCTGTTCGAGCAGTCAATAACTTGGTAGACCAATTTCATATTACGTAGTAGCCAAGCGCAGTTCTTCGGGAGTATAACATGTTTAATGTTAGCAACTTACAGTAGTAGTTAGAAGTTAGTATTCTTTAGTGCTCGAATAAGACATTGACATTATGGATGACGGTTTCGCGTAGATGGAAGCTAGCAGCCACCAGATATCGCTCGCTTCAACAACTATCAAAAGTATCAATGAGATCAACAAACAAACACTCAACAATAGTATAGCGTATGTTATTAGAAGCAGCTGTAAAGCAAATCTAACAAAACTTTACGAAAAGATAACTTGCCTTGGGCAAGGAGCGAATCTCCGACCTTCGCAAAACGCATCCGATGCTCTGACAACTGAGCTACGACGGCAGCTATCTCTCCATCCGCTTTATGTGCATCAATGTGGGTGCGTTAGTCAGCACCTCCAGTAGCCAGGACGGCGGCTGTGGAACACTTCTTTTCTGCCAGTTCGGCGTTTCCTAGTACGTGACTTTATCACCAGTTGGCAGCTGACCAACAATCTTTTGTATACTACAATTAGGATTCTAAATCTACCAGAATGAAACCCTTGCAATTTTGAAGGAAAGAGTTGTCACCTTAAAGTCTTGTTTTCTTTGTGAACAAATAATCTAACAAAGCGGGCCCTTTACTGTACATTTCTTCCCTTTACTAAAGAATGTTCATTCGGTAGCGCAAGACACTGTGGAATATCGTTGTGCATCAGCGAATAAGACAAGTAAATATTTTAGAGGGCAGAAATGTCAAACAAGTGTCCACCATGTGCGTGTTCTTTCTCTGTAGCTTTCGCTTGAACGTTCTATAAAACAGAAGTGTTCTATAATGAGAGAATGGCTCCACTGGGGCTGAGCGAAAAGCGGCGCGGGTAAAGTGAAAAGTGGCGAAAATTTGCGGTGGCGGTGCAGTCGCCGTCACCTACTCACCTGAATGTCAGGCTCATTCGGGCATAGAGTTCCCTCAATTTAACTAGAGAGGACTCTGGTGCCGAGATCTTTCCGTGACCATAGAAATGATGGGTAGTACATGGTTTCGCTTCGCCTGCGTACTTACGAGTTTCGCGCGCGCTTCTGGCTTTGTTTATTGTTCTGTTGTGGTTTTGTTTACAATAAAGGAACGAACCGTTTTGAACTTCACGACTTTATTCGAATTGGTGAGCCTAAAAGATTAAGGTAAGAAAGCGCAACAGCCGAACATTCGCTTATTTTGTTTCGTGACTGAACAGCTCAGAGACACGCCAAGCCAAACTGAGCCAGAAATACGAAGAATACACAAATCGTGTACTACCCATTAATCCCATGCATGCGGAAGCACCATGCATTGCAGCTTTTGAAGACACTAGCGCCCGAGTTGCGTCTAGTGTATATATAGGAAACTGTATGCATTCGGGATGTTGGGCTGTGGGAGCAGCGGACGGCCACACCTGTGGTGACTGCAAGAGCGCCGAGCTGTTATGTGCCTGGTGCGGTATCGCCTCCTAACGCACCGCCGCTCACGCATTGTTTTTGCCATTTGTTCGTTAGCTACTTACAATTTTGTTAGTGCGAAAAAAATTGGTTTTGTTTCCAATAAAAGAACGAACCACTTCGAACTTCACGACTCGATTTGGATATCGGTGAGCCTAAAAGGTTAAGGTGGTGAAGCGCAACAGCTCAACATTCGCTCATTTTGTTACGCGACAGAACAGCTCCAAGCCACGCGAATCCAAACGGAGCCGAGAGCGGGGTGCTTAGCGAAATAACGATGTGCATCCCGTTATTGGGATTACTCGCTAAACAGGCTGCAACGCCATCCCCAGTTTTGCACGAATGCTGCTGCAAAGCTGCGGGATAGGATTAAGACAACGCGACTCATGCGCGACGGCTGGCGACGCAAAAGCTGTTGCAGGTGGCCACCGCGCATGTCTTCAACCATGAGAACATCGTTGGTAACGTTGGTTACCTTCAGGTGAAGGATACGGCGGTGCCACCTGGATGCTCAGAAAAAAACATGCCCCAGCACGGAGTCCTGTGTAGACCCACTCTCCTATTCTAGTAGCTCTAATCAAAACTATGTTCATCAAGTGGTCGCATTCACTTTCCATACTACGCCAGTCGATGGCAAGTACCATCAGGGCCCTTCCACTGCCGAAAATAATTTTTAAAAAGAGCAGCCCATCTGTAGATTGTGCTACAATCATTGGAAATAATTACAGGCGATAAACTGCTGAGTGTGCAAAATTACTTAGACGCTGAACACCCGAATATCGTTGAGTGCAGACTCGCTTGTTATTTCAGACAGTGTCTAATGGAACTGTCAGTAAAATAAAGTGTTTGCTGACGTGTTACGTGTGTCGGTGCATGTGCCCAGATTGTCTAGTTTTGAATGGTTAGTTGCACGGGTTAGGATATTCAAACCTTTAAGCACGGCACATTAATAATGATTCTCACTGTTACCTAAATATCAGGTGTATTTGATCGTGCAATAGGCGGCGAGCTTGCAAACTTTGTTTTAGACGCTAATAATTGTACCTTTATTTTACGTCACATTATGTAGACAACACTCTCAAGTGGTGAGCTGACTGCTTGTAACACAAGGTTATCCAGGAAGCAAAGAACAGTGAATTTAGGACTCATTTTCTTTCGTTCAACACAAAACACAAACTAACAACAAACGATACTAACACGAAACTCACACGAAACGAAACACAAAATTATGCGAAGGAATTATAGGCCATGCTTGTTAGAAGTGATTGTAATGTGAGCCTGAAGAAGTGGAAGAAAAGACAAAAAACCTTAATTCGGCTCCTCTAGGACCGAACCTGTGACCTTCACTCCGATGGTTCACCAGTGACCTCGTTCCGGAAGACTTGATGTTTCAAAGTAGTATGCAAGACATTATTGGTCAACCAGAACACTTCAATAGGATCACGTGCTAGTTGACGCCAACAGACCCGAAAATTACACGCTTGAAGGGAGCTGTGAGTAGCTTGCGAAGCTGCGCATGCGTCGACTGAAAGTTCCGTTCATCACGGGCGCCTTGCCTGATGTTAACGCGTCCTTGCATGGGCAGCACAACATGAAGGTTCAAATTCTGTCGTTGTTTTTAAATGCGAAGCATTTCTTAGCAAACTTTGGCGACATTGAGCGTATCTATCTATCTATCTATCTATCTATCTATCTATCTATCTATCTATCTATCTATCTATCTATCTATCTATCTATCTATCTATCTATCTATCAAGCCGCCTCCGAATTTTAGCTCTCCTGGCCGTTTCGATAATTTTATCAATACGAAACTTGGTATGACATAACTTGACTACATGAAGAACATTTTCGACTAGTCATGACATGAAAATCATAACATGTATGTCATGAATGTCATGATTTACATTTCATGATCCTGCAGCTCTTACAGTCGTTTCGTTGACATGGCATGTTGCAAAACTGGTGTGGTATGGCATGATTGCATGGCGAACACCAGCGACTGACCCTAACATAAAAATTATGACATGCGTGTCACCTGACAACATGACTACATGCCGCGCTCATGATGCGCTCATGGCCGTTTCACTAGCGCCACATATACCAAATTTGGCATTACGGTATGTGAATGATTGACGAACGTATGTGACTGGTGCAAACATGATAATAATTAGATTCGTGTCATGTAACAACATGACTACATGCCGCGCTCATAATGGGCTGGCGGCCGTTTCAATAGCTTCACTTATACCGAATTTGGTATTACGGGACGTGAATTGATGGACAAAGCTATGATGCTGGTGTACACAAGATAAACATGAGATGCGTGTCATGTAACAACATGACTACATGCTACGCTCATGATGCGCGCGCGGCCGTTTCGCTAGCTTCACATGTACCAAACTCGGTATTACGCGACGCGAACGGACGACATAAGTAATTGACACATTCAAACATGATAATCACGACATGCGTGCCATGTAACAACATAGTACGCATCTCGTGATTATGACTACATGCCACACTCATGATGTGCTCGCAGCCGTTTCGCTAGCTTCACATATGCCTAATTTGGTATTACGTGACGTCAATGGATGACGAAGGTATGCGACCGGCACAAAAATCATAAGAAGCGTGTCATGTGAGAACATGACTACATGCCACAGTCATGGCGGCAATAAATTTCGACGTGATGCGGTACACGTGCTCGCTGGTGTTCATTTCGTCGCGTCCCGCCGGCGTTGCCATGCCAGGATACTCGCAGGCGCGCGCCGCGCTGCGTTGCTTCGTCATGACGTCAAAATACCAGGACACGGTCGATGGTGCCACCAGGCAAAACAAGGTCTGTATTAACAGAACAAAAAGCAGCCGCTTCGACGTCGTCTTCCTCGGAGCCACCGTGGGTACTGTCCACGCTCATCACTCCGCCGTCCTCTGTCTTCTTGGCCGGCCTTTAGCCGCGACATTAGCCTGTCAATCAAGAAAGCATCGTCCCGTTGCTTTATAATCAAAACGGTTTGTACTTGTTCGAAACGCATGAGATCATTCGGAGACATAAGGTTTCATCCGAACAACGTGCACGACTTCTGGAGCACACCTTCGACGCCTTAAGGAGTGCACAGTATCAGGAACAACCTCATAGTTAATGTCACTGAGACGTCGTGAAACTTTATAGGGCCTGAAGGTACCGTCTTAACAGTTTTTCTGAGAGGCCACGGCACCGAATAGGAGTCCATATCCAAACTTTCTTACTTGACTCGTATAAGACTAGTCGGTGACGAAGGTTGTACCGTCTTGAATCGTATTCCTGCTGGCGACTAATACGTAAGCGTGCAAGTTGTCGGGCTTCTTCAGAAAGCTGGGGAATATAATCAGCATCCGTCTCGACGTTTTCACACTCCTGCGGCAGCAGAGGATCCAGCATAGTGTTGACTTCACGACCATGAAGAAGGCGGAATGGTGTTGTTCTTGTTGTTTCTTGATGAGCCGTGTTATAAGCGAACGTGACATACGGCAAGATCTCGTACCAGTTTTCATGCTCCACATCGACGTACAGTGCAGAGCATATTCGCAAGTATCTTGTTGAGAAGCCCCGTAAGACCAATCGCTTGCGGATGATACGCCGTTGTTCGCCGGTGGGATGTGCCACTAAGTCTTAAAACCGTCTTTAATGGTTCGGCTGTGAATGCAGTTCTCTGTCAGTTATTACCACTGACGGAGCGCCATGCCTCAGCACCACATTCTCTACAAAAAATTGGGCTGCTTCACTTGCCGTGCCCCTCTCCAGAGCCTTGGTTTCGGCGTAACGAGTGAGGTAGTCGGTGGCTACTATAGTCCATCTGTGACCTGCCGATGAGGTGAGAAATGGGCCCAAAAGATCCATTCCGTCTTGAGCGAATGGAGCAACGGGCACGTCAATAGGGTGGAGGAGACCTGTTGGTTTGACAGGTGGGACTTTTCTGCGCTGGCAATCAAGGCACGTTCGAACATAGTGTTGAACGGTCGCCGTCAGTCTTGGCCAGTACTATTTCTGCCTCACTCTACAAAGCGTACGCATGTAACCTAAGTGGCCGGATGTTAGTTCATCGTGGCATGCCTGTAATACTTCATTCTTTAGAGATGTTGGCACGACGAGTTTGTAGTCGTTTTCGTGTGACGTGAAGTTCATCTTATACAGGAGGTCGTTACGCGAGCGAAATGAAGAAAGCCCTCTCGCAAACAGTCTAGGTACAGCTGAAGTGTGACCCTCCAAATAACGAAATAAGGGTTCTAGTTCGAGGTCATCTCGTTGCAGCTGTGCAACAGTAGTCATGTTTAGAACTCCGAAAAAGGCTGTATCGTCATCTTCTGCCGTTGCAGGTTCGTATGGCGCATGAGAAAGGCAATCGGCGTCTGATTGTCGCTTCCCCGATCTGTAGACCACCGTCATGTCAAATTCTTGAAGCTTCAGGCTCCAGCATGCCAACCGTTCTAAAGGGTCTTTAAATTTGTTAGCCAGCACAGGGAGTGATGGTCGCTGACAACATTAAAAGGAGGACCATACAGATATGGGCGGAATTTCATAATAGACCACACTACCGCAAGACACTCTTTTTTTGTAGAGGAATAATTTTCTTCCGCCCGTGAAAAAGTTCTGCTAGCGTAAGCAATTACTCGTTCAGCGACATCCTGCCACTGCAGGAGTACAGCTCTTAAGTCCACATTGCTAGCGTCGATGTGCACTGTTGTCGGGGCGTCATCATCAAAGTGTGCGAGGACTGGTGGCTTCTAAAGGTGTTGCCGCAGCTCGTCGAATAATTTTTGCTGTTCTTCATTCCATACGAATACGACGTCTGCTCTGGTAAGGCGGGTGAACGGTGAGGCAATATGCGCGAGCAGTTCTCAAAGAAGCGTCGGTAGTACGCACACAGTCCTAAAAACCGTCTTGCCACCTGTTTATCAGTTGGCGCTGGAAAATATGTAACGGCAGTTATTTTTTCAGGGACAGGAACACACCTTCACTACTTACAAGATGCCCCGGGAACGGAAGCTCTTCGAAGCCGAAGTGGCATTTTTATGGCTTAAGTGTTAGTCCGGCGGAACGGATAGCTTGAAATACTGAGTGCAGTCGCCTGACGTGTTCGTCGAATATGGCAGAAAATACGATGACGTCATCCAAATACACTAAGCACGTCTGCCACTTGAGGCCTGATAGTACGGTATCCATTAGCCGCTGAAACGCTTCTGGTGCTGAGCACAAGCCAAATGGAAGTACCTTAAATTCAAAAAAGCCATCAGGTGTCATGAAATCTGTTTTCTCCCTGTCTCTTTCATCGACTTCAATCAGCCAATACCCCCTCTTTAGATGCATCGGCGAGAAATAACGCGCATGCCGTAGTCGATCAAGTGAATCGTCGATACGTGAAAGTGGGTAGACGTCTTTTTTTTGTCACCTGATTTAGCTTGCTCACCTGAATCCACGCAGAGACAGTAAGGTGCCGTCTTTTTTCTTCACTAATACAACCGGCGAAGCACAAGGGCTTTTCGACGGCTGAATAACGTCATCTTCAAGCATCTGTCGCACCTGGTTTTCGATGGCTTCATGTTCCCGCGGAGCTACCCGCTACGGGTTTTGCCTCATGGGTCTGGTCGTGTCGTCCGTTATTATTCGATGTTTCGTCAGTAGCGTTTGATGGGCCCTGGACGTCGAAGAGAAACAATATTCAAACTGGTTAATAGGCTGCAGGATACTTTGCTTCTGTGCCTGCAGCAAACTTGGGCTAATATCAACAGATAGAGCTAGGGGGGCAGATCAGTTTAATTATCTTTCTCAAGAGTTAGGCAGTCGGTCATCTCGGCAAGCTCTTCCATGTACGCGACTGCCATGCCCCTCGTCAGATGTCGGCGTTCAGAGCTGAAGTTCGTAACAAGGACATGCGTGTGTCCGCATTCCATGCTCACGACGCCTCTTGCGATGGATAAACCATGGCTGAATAGCAGTGTTGGAATTTGCTCGGCGATGTTTTGAGAATCGCTCGACGTGTCACATGTCACAGCCACGAGTGCACTCTATCACGGCAAGATGGTCACGTCGTCGTCGAAGACGCGCAAAAGTTTATGCCGCTGGTCTGTACAGGGCCCATCTGAAACTTGACCTGGGGCCATCCAAAACGTAACTGATGTCTCAGGATCGTTGATAACGGCACCGTATTCACACAGGATGTCCATGCAAAAATTAGGTCTTTGCAGCACTCCGATAAAATTACGAGCGGTACATTCGAGCGGTACATTTGCCCGTCGACGTCACCTATTGACCCCCTTCAGTTCTTATGTTCGGGCCCGCCCATATTGTTCTGACTTTTTTGGGCAGTCGGCGAGTTTACGGCTGATAATAGAGAAGTCCGCGCCAGTATCTACCAGTGCTGTTACCGGGGTCCGTCTATACAAATGTCTAGATTGCCACTTACTGGTTTCCGTTGATGTCGGTGGCGTCGCATCGTCCTTGTTATCGTCCGTCGTACGATCCGTGGTATAATTCGTCGTATCGCGTCGTAGTGAAGATGTTAGGGGTGTGATAGCATCTCGACGGGCGGCAACCTTCCCCCCCCAAGGTCGCTGCTGTTAGTTTCCACGACGAGCGCTCGGGATCTGCCCCGGGCCACCTCGGCGTAACTGCGCCGCTGCGGCGAGTAGGTTCAGGTGAAAGAGAGCGGGGTTGACGATATAGCACATCAGGTTGCTGTGCTTGCGGGCCTGCACTGCTGTCCAGGGCGGTTATCGAAATAAGCACGAGAGGAGCTTTGTAGAAAGTTCTGATGTCTATGGTCAGGGTATGGCCAAATGCAGAAAACGTGACCGGCTTTTCCGCAACGGAAGCAAAGTGGTCGACGGTTGACGGTGCGCCACAAGGCCAGTCTTACGAATGAATGATCGACTGGTGGGCATTCTTTGTGACCAAGATGCAGATGTCGGCGGAGTGTACATCGGCGACGTTTGCATAGGTATCGTAGACTGTGGACACGGCAGCGGCGAATTGGAAGCTGGAGCCCACGGCTCGTTGTAAGGCCTTTGGCAGACGTCGCGATAAGCCAGTGGTGTCGAGTTGTACGTCACTGGAGTGGGCCGACGGACGGCCGATGCGTAGCTTACAGATCGCTGGTCTGCAAGCGATTCGGGCAACGAAAATGCCTGACGGAGTTCTTGCCGCAAAACTTCGGCAACGCAAGCCACGTTATATTCTTGTGGAGTCACAAGGAGGTTTCGGATCTCCTCACGAATGACCTCACGAATGAGTTCACGCAGAGAACACTCACTGCTGGCAGTCAAAGCAGAGAGGCTGGAGATGTGTTGTTTGTTTGGTTGTGGAATCGGTGCCGTTGCTGCAGTGCTCGCTCGATTGTTGTAGCCTCTTTGATAAATTCCGCTACGCTTGTTGGCGAGTTGCGTAGGAGACTGGCAAACAGCTCTTCTTTGACGCCACTCATCACATGTCGGAGTTTTTTACCTTTAGGCATCCCGTGGTCAGCCCGCCCAAATAGGCGGGTCATGTCCTCCACCAACGTGGCGACACTCTCGTTAGGTTTTTGAATGCGTGCCTCGATGAGCTGCAGAGCAGAATCCCGGTAGTCAAAGTTTGCGAATGTCCCGAGAATTCGCTGCCGAAATTATTCTCATGAAGGAAGCGTTGACTCGTGTTTCTCCTACCACGTACGAGCGCTGTATGCAAAGTAAAGTACAAGCGCGATAGCTTTTGTTCAGTGGGCCAGCGGTTGGCCTTGGCGACTCGCTCGTACTGAGCTAACTAGTCCTCAACGTCTTCATAAACCTCGCCGTGAAAGGTCTCGGGTATTTGAGGCTGCTCAACAGTAAGCTGTGAAGGCCCTCCAGCAGCCATTTCTCCAGGCATGGTGTCTTGCTGGAGAAGTTCGAGGGGGATCGCCTCGGGACTAAGGCCTCGCTGTCGGCGACTGTAGTGGTGGACAGGAGTATCCAATTGAGGAACGCGTTGCGGCGGTGGACTTGAAGTGCCAGGACGTGGAGGGGTCCCAAGCATCAGTTGGAGAAGTCCAGCACTTCCACCAATTGTCGCGACGTGAAAATAACAGGACATAGGACGACGGTGTGACCAGGAAAAACAAGGTCTGTATTAACAAAACAAAAGATCAGCCGCTTCGACATCGTCTTCCTCGGAGCCACCGTGGGTGCTGTCCACGCTCATCAATTCGTCATCGCCTGTCTTCTTGCCCGATAAAAATGAGATGCGTGTCGTGTAACAACATGACCCCTTTCCAAGCTCATGATGCGCTCGTGGCTGTTTCGCTAGCTTCACAGTACCAAACTCGGTATTACGCAACTCGAACGCACGACATAGGTAAATTACACATACAAACATGATAATCATGACATGCGTGTCATGTAACAACTTGCTAACATGCCACACTCACTATGCGCGCGCGGCCATTTCGCTAGATTATATATGCCAAATTTGGTATTACGTGTCGTCAATAGATGACGGAGGTATGTTACTGGTGCAAACATGATAATTATGAGAGGCGTGTCATGTGAGAACATGACTACATGCCACAGTCAAGGCGCCAATACATTTCGACGTTAAGCGGGGCGCATGCTCATCGGCGTTCATTTCGTCGGGTCACGCTGGCGTTGCCACACCAGACACCGCTCTTGCCATATACACGCAGGCGCACGCCACGCTGCGTCGCATTGACGCATGCGCGTTTTAGCGCTTCCGGCGTCAATCCGTCACGAAACGACGGAGGCACAGTGTTGTCTGAGTACCGCATTGGCGCGAAATGTAGCAAGTCGCATTTCGCGCTGGTTGCTGTCGGGCCGCGCCGACGAACGCTAGTCGCGCCTGGTATGAGTCTATAAAGAGTGCTCGCATTTTGCTAACGTATACATCGCTGTGCCCAGGGTGCGTGCGCGTCAACGCTACATTGAAATATATTGGGCCTTTAATGATGCACTCGTTGCCGTTTTGCTAGCTCCACACATACCAAATTTGGTGTGACGTGACGTCAATGGAAGACGAAATATATGACTGGTGCGAACATGATAATTCTGACACGCGTGTCTTGTAAGAACATGACAATATACCACGCTCATAGCGTGCTCGCGGCTCGTTTTGCTAGCTCCTCATATACTAAATTTGGTATCACGTGACGTCAATAGACGACGAAGGTAAGCGATATATCCAAACATGATAATCATGACACAGAAATCATGTAAGGCATCATTTACATCCGCCTCGTAACGTCGCGCTGATTTTAAAGTGACATACCAACATTTCTCATTCGTGCTTCGCATATATTGATTCTCACGTTACGTGGAATCTGCCAATTGTTTATGTCAGAACCACTGACGCACGTGCTATCTCTTTTCTCAATATCTACACCTTCCGTTACTTTCCGCTTGCGTTTGTTGGCTCCTTCCAGTGTCTGAGACATGGTCGAGATAGGCCTGGCAAACGCTGCCCTGGCACTTGAGCAGTTCCTAAACGAATTGCCAGGTGTCCGGAAGGTGCTGTTGTCAGTAGAAAGTGCATATGTAACTCATAACAACTTATCAAGACATAACTCATGACTGCGTAACTCCATGACTGCTAAGGCACTGGCGGCTTTGTCAACACACACTTCGCTCTAGGGGACTATGAATCCACCCTCTTCGTTAATAAATGCCCAGCTTCAGGTTCTCAGTCTTCAGTTCATAAACCGCTGAGGCAAATGGAATGTTGCTGTCTCACGAAAGTTTTTCGCTGGATAGGACATCCAGCCCTTTGCTGATGATCCTTAGGTAGCTTAGCTATCTATTGGACTCTTCTGAAACATGCATAATTAGTGACACACTATCAACGTCATCAAGCTCAGGCGGAACGGCACACCAGGACTCATTCTGCGCCACTTGTGCCCCCTAACAAGAGAACAGCTTTTATATATTTATGGCACCTAAAAGAATCCCTTTCATGAAGGAACACCAGACGCGATATCACTGCTATATCAGTCCTGCTGAGTGTGCGTGTTTTTGTTATTTATTTCACTGCACGTACAGACATAAACATCAGCTGTCAGTACAGTGACTTCCTCTACAGCTTCCTTTCGTCCGAAATTTCGTGGCTCAAACCAATGTTAGCTAGTGAGGAACTAGCTTCGGTTAACACTGTTTTGGAGAAATAACCCCATGGCAGTTGTCCTATTGACAGAGGCTATCCTTCACGTTGTACTGTCACAATTTTATTTAGATTTTGCTGACGCGGGAAATGGCCATTTTAATTACTCCTTGATGTCGGTTTTCAAGATCGCATAGCACTAGTAACCTTTTCGCAGGATGGGCTTCACTTTATTTACTTTAACCGACCATCTGCGGGCACTAACGAAAGAAATACTTAGTATCTTTGAATATTGTTCTACATGGTACCTCTTCTCTACTTAAAATGTGCGGCACTACTGAAAAAACATGCAGGCAGCATGGGAACTTCACAGTTCTTTTACACTTTGAGGATTTGTGGGCACATAACTACAAACACGCGGGATATTCACAACGCCTATAGATGAACATATATATGTTGAGAACCATGCATCAATATGAGGTACATCACATATTGCACATCCACAAGATAAGCAAAGACCGATAGGGTGCCGTGTTTAGCCTAAACATAAGCCGAAAAGAGGCGGGACAAATGATCGAAAAGAAATCTATAGGATAAACACTGACCATCAACTGAAAATTTTTTATATCGACGAAAAAAAATTAAAATGATGCGGAAAAGCAAGAAGCAACATGCCTGTGATAAATACAAAATAAATTTAAAGAGACTTCGAACATACCTGAATCATTTCAAATCAAATGTTTTCAACAGAAATTCTCCAAGAACGTTTGTGCCGCAATATTGATAGGTATCTATATTTCGTGCTCCTTCTTACCTAAATTCCGCTCTTTTTTCTACCACTGATCATCATTGACTTAATTGAAGTTCTACAAACGGATTCTAAGTAGTAAAGTGATTTCTTGCTCATGGGCACATTAGGTTTTAACAATACCGAAAATGAAACCTTTGATGCAAGACGTCTGGTAAGCGAGTAAACTTGCAAAACGCTTTCGTTACGTAACATACCAATACTTCAAGTTTTTCCCGGAGACTCCACGAGCTCCTAATCTAAAAAAAATGCTGCAAATTATTTTCACAGTGGGCGAAAGACATAAAGTACAAAGTGCTAAAAACTGCATTTGAAGAAAAATGTCCTAAGTATGTAAATAATGGGAAATGCATGACGAGACACCGACGTTTTTGCGCCGGAATCGCGGTATGAAATGTAGAAAATTTGACCTATATTCTCATTTTTTCTCCCGATGAATTCAAAACTAGTGTTTGCAAAGATCAATCTTTCGGCTCATATTAGTGCACTGGTTGAATTAAGTATCTTTGAACAAGCTGTTGCAGAGCGGAGCTTATACTCAGAAACCTGTGGGCGTACATTAAAACAAAAGCAAGTAAAACAATAGGTTACCCCGCCGGAAGCGCCATAGTTGAGGGGGTCCAGGCCTGGATAAAAGGTGGGTCGCGTGAATAAGCCGGCTTGTAAGCTGATGCTGTTGGTGCCACGGTAGTAGTCGGCGTTCGCTTCTCCCCAGTCAAATATAACGCTCTTTTTAACGACCCACATCTGACGCGCTGTAAAAGCCATAGCTCTTGTCCACGATGGGAAAAGGTGCTCGACGTCCGTGTCCGGTAAATCTTCTGCAGCAAAAAAAAAACATGAAAAAACTGCATTGCTTGCTACATACACATTTGGGCCAACACAAATACCAACGAATACACTTTGTATACACTGGTTGTATGGTAGTCGCGATTAGGCTATTACACGTTGAATTCGACTTTCGTGTCCTATGGTTTTTGTCGGGAGTGTTGTATGTAGCTAAATTGCAATATAACTCATAAAAATGATGATCTGTTCTTTTCCTGCCCGAGGAACTTATTTGTAAGCCCTCAATACTTTAATAATACATCCTCTTTTACTTCATACTTTTAAAAACGTAAGCTTCAATATCGCAGTATTTAGTCGGCACTTACCTCTGGGCTGACTTTTTATTTAAAAAAAGCTAAGTTCGCAGAGCTGCGTATAGAACATTCATTTTAAGGGGTTGTTTGCCGCTTCAAAGCCATAGGTATCTGCATGCTGTGTTTCTTAACAGATGTCCGAGTACAAGTGTAACCTGTAAACCTCCTAGCTACGTACAGATGAAGAGCAGTTGTGGGATTGCCAGTGGTCATACGAGTGTCGCTGTGGCACTTTAAGTCATCGGTGTCTGCATTAGCGCACAGACCAGTATCCGCACTCGGTGAGGGGTAAAAATATTCGCATAAACATCGACATTTATGCACATTTAGTGATCCCAACTTTTTGCCTATTATTGCTAATTGCTTGTACGAGCGCATTTTCTGTTCCTTTCTTCTCACGCGCTATCTTTTAGTTGCGTAAAGATATAGATTATAAGGTAATTTGTGCACGCATTTCTTTCTTCTTAAGTTAATGATGGTTATGGAGGACCTGTTATACAAAATTTCCACTGGAACTTGATCCGTTGGCCTTTCGACTGGAGCACCATTTCCGAATAGAAGCCGCAAGAACCGGTTACGATCAAATCGCTTGTAAATATTGCCCCTGCTGCTCTTCCCGACCAGCGTTCGGGCTTGACGAGCATTTTCTCTAAATTCTTTCATGCGTAATATTGGGTAAACTAGGTTGGTCTGGCATCACCGTCAACAAACTTGATAAGTGACCAAAGAAGCTTTGTTGCGGCAATGTATTGCTGATGAAGGAGTCCTCGGGTGGGCTTTGCAGTATTCACGTTTCCACGATGTGGCATGTACACAATGTTTACGATCGTACTTTTTACAAACGCGCTTCGCACGCTGCAGTATTCCTACTTTTGAAGATCAAACGACAAACTAGCATTGGAAGTTGACTTCAATAATGAGAAGGAGAACTATTTTTATAAATAGGTTAGCTGAATAGGTATAATGGTCAATCATAATGAGTTTTAGGCGCCGTTGCAGGGTTGCCTTAAGCTGCTATACCGGTGTTATGCCACATTCTCGTGAATGGAAACTCCGTCGCATGTTCGTTGATGCATTACATTGCCAAAACCTCAGGAGCATCATGCAACGTATAGATTGACCGGCCGCCTCGTCAGCAGCGTGACCACGAGGAAAAAAAACACACCTTATTAGCGGAGTGACTGATGATGAGTGGGGCGAAGCGTTCATCCGTCTGTCTGTCTGTCCAACCATCCTTGCGTCCCTCTGTTCGCCCGATCGTCCGCCCGTTCGTGCTTCCATACGTCCGTCTATTGTCCTTTCGTCCGTCCGTTCTTCTCTGCTTCTGTCCATTCTTCCGCCCATGCTTCTGTCCGTCCTTTCATCCGTGAGTTCATCTGTTCGTCCGTGCTTGTGTTCGTCCGTCCGTTCGTGGGTGCGTGCGTAAGTCTGTCTGTCCTTCCATGCTACCGTCCGTCCTTCCTTCTGTCTGCCTATCATTGCTTCTCTCCGTCTGTCCACACTTTTGTCCGCCCGTCTGTCCATCCGTGCTTCTGTCCACTCGTTCGTGCTTCAATCCATCCGCCCAGCCATGCATCCGTCAGTCCACCTATGTCTTTCTGTGTCCATCCGTTCATCCATGCATCCGTCTGTCTGTTTGTCTTTCTGCCTGTCTGTCTGTCTGTCTGTCTGTCTGTCTGTTGTCTGTCTGTCTGTCTGTCTGTCACTTACACTCGCGCCACCTGCCAGTGAGCCATACAACTAGGTCACTCTGAACCCGTCACCAAGAGACATGATTGACTAGACCAACAGACTTAGGAGCTTAACGCCTAAAAATGTCACAGTTTCGGCACAACGGCGAAGCTATGATAACGATAGCAACCCATCGGACTGGTATACAAAGTAAGGCTAAGATATTTAGAAACCATATGAAATGTAGACAACACGCTTAGAGTGTGCAGCACGTTCTCGAACGAGCAGCAGCACATTTTTGCTGTGTCTGGGCACCTGTGCCAGCCCACCTGCTTCAGTGTAACTAGCATTCCATTGGAGCTGTTACACAGGTGTTCGTACGACACGGGATGGCGTCACAAAGGCCGAACTACATACAGGATTTTCGCCGGCGCTTGTCTGGTGTTTCCTTCCTTGGCACCAGTCAGCTTCGATGATATCGGTGATGATAGCGAAAAGTGCAATTCAATGCATTTCCCCAAAACGTCCTCCTCAGGGGCTCAGATTGTACCAGTGTCACTATTCCTGTTATTAGGAACGCAATCGCCGGACTTATGTCAACGGCTGACGTATCAGCCCGCCGAATCGCACCATAAAAGCATGGAAAATTTATTGCTGGTTTGATTGGTACGCGAGTGAACGCTGACTGTGGTTCAAGGAACGAAGGAGAGTCGAGAGCTAATAACTAATCAAAATATACTCCCAGATAAAGCAGGCCAAACCACACACAGGCACTCCGACACACTCAGAACAGCGGGAACAAACAACTAGAAGCGAAACAATACAGTCTTATGCATTACCAACCCAAGCACACTTATGGACTAGAATGTTCGTTGAACATTCTCGTTGAGCATTCCATCGTCCTCCTCCTTCCTTCTTCTTGCAGGAAACTCTCGCGTCATCAACTGACCACACTTCAATATAGGAACTTCTTAGCTCAAAACACATCGACCACTTACGCACTGCTACTGCAAGTCATGTCTTCTCACCCCTGTGTCAAAAACTACTCTTAAGCTCTTCATTTGCTACTGAGGACAAGGCTTCACCTGCTGGTAAGAAACTAACTTTTTCACCTCCTGCCTGTAAGAAAAGCCTTGACCTGTTTGTGGAAAACACACTTCGTTTCCTCCTGCGACTCCCACTGCTGCCTGCTTGCACTAGCCACTGGGTTGCGAAAATTCCTAAGCATTTCGTCGGCGTGCTGCGCAGCCAAGGCTTTGGAAGGGGTCGAACTTTCGTCGAGCTCTTCGGACCTGTGACACCACCAGAAGGTGATTCACTCCTTCCTTCTCGATATGTCTTGAGTTCACTCGTATTGGATCTGAGGAGGTTGGCTGGAGTAGCGGTGGCGCTTCTGCGAGGAAGAGGAGGCGTGTGTGCATAGTTTTTTAATGCTTCTTTCTGTATGCGCTGGCTTCGGTCACGTATGAGTGGTGCCTTGTATTGTCACAAGCAAAAAAAATTGGGTGTACGTGCCTTTTTGCATGCTCCTTTGTGACACCCAGACATTGCCGTTTGGGCATCGGTGCCGGAAGCAGCTGAATAGTGGGGAAATGGGGCTCGCTTGTTTCATGGTGGATTGACTAATTCCATATATCGATAGAAGTAAGCTGTTCTATACTATGTATTTCACAACTACATGCGATACACGCAATCTTTTTCAAGAATTATTTCTTTGAAATGTCCATTAACATTAGGCCAGTGATAAATGGTGTATATATAGTGCTCGCCGTTCGTCATACGGATACTATAAGCAGCGTGACCTAGTTGGTTATCACGCTGCTGAGTAGGAAGTTTCAGGTTCGAATTCCCGGTAACACCCCTGAGTTTTTTTCTGAATAATTTTTGTGCCTAGTGAAAAATATATACATACATATCCGGGAAATGACGGCAACAACAAAAATCTGCCAACATTGTCCATATAATTGCTATCGCCAATAAAGGTATACCATCTACGCTAAAGCGAACTACATCAAGATGTGAAACAGCGGTCGCTAACGCTTACGCTGACGGCGGTGTTGGCGCTGGCGCTCATGGCGGCGTCGTAGGAGCGAAACCTGAGGAGGCGAAAAGCGCTCAGTGATGGGCTGGTCTTTCCTGCTTGCACATGCCAATGACTGCTAATGGGCAACGAAAAACTAAGGACCCAGATTGCACACACAGAGCCGCAGTCTACCTTGAGTTAGTGCGCACACCGAGAATTTTAGTTTTCAACATTGCACAGGAGTAATCTTCCACCGGCACTACCTTGGAGATCAAGATCCAATGCCTATAGACCATATCACTGTTTACCAAACAGGTCTTGGATGGCTTCTGTTTATGTGTGCCGGCGTAACGTAGCAGTATTGGTGAAGAACTTAAGCCTTAGCGAGTAGCAAGTTCATTTTCAAGGATTTTCTTCCGCTGTCTGGTGAAATATTTGAAATGTATACACTTTCTTCTAAGCTAGATACAACTTCATAAGCGTTAGTCCTTAGCTTTGAGCATCTTCCTTTTACTTGAAAGCGAAAAAAGAGTCTTTCCTTACTCTAGCGCAACCTAATAGACAAGATTCCTGCTTCAATGTTCGTAATAGAGTGACCGGAAGTGTCTTGGGTGGCAACACGTGCTTCTGCTTGTACTATATCGACATCGATCGAAAAGCTGAATAGATACACGATGGCCAGTGAAAGATTGTGTAGAGCTAGCAGCCGGCTCGCCGCAGTTGTCTAGAGGCTAAGGCACACGGCTGCTGACCCGCAGGTCGCGGAATCGAATCCCCGCTGCGGCGGCTGCATTTCCGATGGAAGTGGAAATATTGCAGGCCTGTGTGCTCAGATTTGGGTGCACGTTAAAGAATCCCAGGTGGTCGAAATTTCCGTAGCCCCCCACTACGGCGTCATCATAACCATATGGTAGTTTTGAGACGTTAAACCCCACATATCAATCAGTGTTAGCATTCGCTTTTTTTAAATTCAAGAATCTCGATAGCAGGTGCTGCGTGCATCGGCGTTGTGAAGTGAGAGATAAGGAAGCGCAGGAGAGCAGAAAGAGGTAGGAGACGCACATGCGCAATGAGGGTTCAGGCGGCGTGAGGAAGAAGGCCTAGAGGAGAGTTACGCAATGATAGTACACTAGCAGATGCATCCAGTGCAGGAATCGCAAGGCCAGAGAGAGAGAGAGGGAGCTTAGGAGAAGAGAGAGAACGGGGACGCGCATGTCAAGGGGAGCGCGGACGCCACCGGATCTAGTGAGCTCAAAGAATGCTTCATATCTAAAACTTTGTTACATAATATTGTCATCATAACTCATCAATATGACATCATAAATTGCCTATATTAGGGTCACTACATCAAGACGTTACCTCATGGCATTGTATATTCGCCAAATATGGCTGTTCATGATAGCAGCACGCAGCAAGGAGAGGTACACCTGATTTAGGAAGTGGTGCATAACCACGTTCGATGCTGAAGGCCTCCATTGTGCGGCGAGCCAGGAATCATACAAGTACTAAGAAGTAAATGAACACAGCTTTTGCTATCTAGTCCGCTTCAGTGCACGAGGAACCCTTCAAGGTTCTTTCTTGAGAATAGCCATGCGCACTTTGAATGTCCTCGTAGCTGTTTCTGTTTGGACCTGAGAGGCATTAGCAGGTCACACGTAATTTTTCATACGTTTTAAACATAGCAAGCTCTGCTGGCACTTTACTAAGCTAGAATAATATGTATCTTCATTTGGTTTCAACCATTTCTCGTCTTTTTTAAGGAATATAACTTACTGTAGTATTCCTCCATGCTTTCCTCGGTTAGGTTTACATATTCTGGTGTACCGATGAGGAACGTGATGTTCTTCAATTTTTTTATTGCATAACTTAGCACTGGCTCAATGAACCAGCTTGAAGATCGCATCGATGCTTCGTAGGCGTCCCGAATGGTATACGCCATCGTCCTGGCTTCTTCGATCGCCTCCGGGGGCAATACTGCTCGAAATAAAAAGAAAGTCTTAGTATACACACCCTGAAAATCTCTAATACTCTGTCACAAACTATGTTAATTAGGTTATGGTATATGTGCTGACGCTTTCAAGTTGTGTTTATACATTGTCTTGATAAGATTTTCTTGATAAAGAACGAATGAAACCTGCTTATCACTGCAGCATGTAAAGCAATGCTTTCAAGGAACCCAAAGCTCAAGTATCAAGGTGGGAACAAACTGCGTTTTCCGAGTGAGAGTCTTCGTAAGCGCTAGCTCAAGCCGGAAAGTCTACTCCCTTCCCACACCTCGAACATCCCTTCAACCCTTTGTTTGACAGAATGACCCATGAGGTTCTAACACTGTCGCAACCAAAGGCTCGAACGCTTTGAAAACGGTCGCACTATTGGTTTAAGGCATGTTACAATCTGCATCATGCGTGGTGATAGATTCACTGCTTAACCGGCACCACGGTGTTCTCACTTATGTGGTATAAGAAATCATAACGTCTATCAACTATATATATATATATATATATATATATATATATGTGTGTGTGTGTGTGTGTGTGTGTGTAACAAGTTTACCTCGTTTTTCGCGTTTTACACAATATACTGAGATCCAACAGACAATAATGCGAAGTGAGGTATAGGGGAAGTTATTAAGCCAATTGTAAAGTAAATGGGAAGAAAGAAATGTTGGTGAAAAGATAACTCGCCTTGGGCAGAATCCGAACCTGCAACCTTCGAATAATGCGTGCGATGCTCTACCACTGAGCTACAACGACAGCTATCCCCCCAGCCACTTTATTGGGTATCTGTGTCAATTTAAACGTGGGAGTGTCAGTCAGCGCCACTAGTAGCCATGGCAGCGAGTGTGGCACACTCTTTATGAGCCTGTTTCGCGTCACCTAGCATGTGGACCTATTACTAACTGGCAGCTGACCAATAGTCCCTCATATACAACCTAAAGGCACTAAGTTTGCCAGTGCGAGACCCTCGCTAATGAATAAGAGAAACAAGTGTATACTTAAGGGCTCGTTTTTTGTGTTTTACGCCATAATAATGAGATCTAACAGACAAAAATGCAAAGGAAGGTATAGGGAAAGTTATTAGGCCAATTGTAATGTAATTGAGAAGAAATAAAATTGGGTGAAAAGATAACTCCCCGTCTCGCTGTGGGCAGGAATATATATACATATATATATATATATATATATATTATTCTTCACATATGAATGTGACCCCGCCGCGGTGGTCTAGTGGCTAAGGTACTCGGCTGCTGACCCGCAAGTCGCGGGATCGAATCCCGGCTGCGGTGGCTGCATTTCCAATGGAGGCGGAGGAAATGTTGTAGGCCCGTGTGCTCAGATTTGGGTGCACGTTAAAGAACCACAGATGGTCCGAATTTCCGGTGCCCTCCACTACGGCGTCTCTCACAATCATATGGTGGTTTGGGACGCTAAACCCCGCATATCAATCAATCATATAAATGTGAAGAAAAATTTGGGTGAAAAGATAACTTCTTTCCATGGGCTGGAACCGACCCGCGACCTTCGACAAACGCGTTGAATGCTCTACCAACTGAGGTAGTATAGCGGCTATCCCGCCAGCCACTACACTGTATATATATGAGAAATAAAAGTGGGAGCGTCAGTCAGCACCACCAGTAGCCATGACGCAGAGTGTCGTATGCTCTTATGAGCCTGTTTGGCGTCACGTAGAGCGTCAGCTGATTACAAGCTGGCAGCCGACCAATAGTGCCTCGTATAATATTCCCAACGCAGGTTCCGTTCCCGCCCATGATGAGCAATCATTTCGCCCACTCTTCTTCACATTTGCATTATAATTTCACCTAATAACTTTTCCTATACTTTTCTTGGCAATATTGCTCGTTATATCTCATTATTTCGGCAAACACGCGAAAACGAGCCCTTAAGTATACACCTATTTCTTTATAAATATATAAATGAATAAATAAACATATATACATTGTGAGCATTATTCATGCGCGCCAGTTTATCATATGTACACACTCATCATCGCCAGCCTGACATGTGTTGTGGGGCAGAGGCTCGGCAAGTAAAAGAAGTGTCTTGCAGCCAAAACGTTGCCTTACAAGTGGTGGAGAGTGCTTTTTGGTCCCCTGGTCCTCTTTCTGCAGCGCTTTTTCGTTATCTTCGACTACCAACTCATCCCTGGAGCTCCGGTCGGGTTGCCGTCTGCGCAGTCAGCCCACGGTCATGTCGCAAGTCGAGCACAACAGCACGGCTCCATCCACCCCGCCTACACCCCTGGGTATGCCTTCATGGACTGTCACCGCCCTTCAAAAAGACCCCCCCGATGTTCGCCGGCCTTCGCGGTGAAGACGTTGAAGACTGGTTGGATGAGTACGACCGTGTGAGTGCGCTTAACTATTGGCATGATTCTGTGAAGCTGTCCCGCGTACCGTTCTATCTGACGGGGGTCACTGAGACATGGTTTCTCAACCATCAACTGGATTTCACGGACTGGCCTACCTTTAAGCAGCAGCTCCGTCAGATATTTGCCAACCCTTCTGTCCGTGCAGACATAGCCAAACGGAAGCTTGCTGAACGTGTTCAGCTCTCCGGCGAGTCTTATACCTCGTACATTGAGGATGTCCTCGCCCTATGCCGTCGCATCGACAGCTCGATGGCGGAACATGACCGCGTTCGCCACCTGCTCAAGGCCATAGGCGCCGTCGCATTTAACGCTTTAGCGGCAAAGAACCCCACCGCGGTCGCGGATATCATCAGTACGTGTCAGCGACTCGATGACCTTCAACTTATACGTTTACAGCCTGACACAGGAGATCTCAGGCCAACGCATGACAATGAGCTCCAGTCGTTGATACGGTCCAAGATCCGCGAGGAGCTGCAACTCCAGGCCACCTCGTGGACTTTTGAGCTACGCATAACGCCTCTGCAGGCAGACTCCGCAACATCATCAGGGAGGAGCTGGCATCAATGACGTGTGAGCAAGCCCCGAGCTCGCATACCACTCCAAAGCCGACATACGCTCAGGTAGTTGCAGCGTCACCTTCTCAGCAATCACCGCAGTATGTGTCAACTACGCAGCCCTCACTGAATGCCCTTGCCTCAAGGGCACTGCCTCCTTCTTTCCATGCCTGGCGTCCAACTCGACCGATTCGCTATTATTGCGGAATACGTGACCACATCTCACGGTTCTGTCGTCGACGTCAACAAGACAAAAGGCGGGGCTATGGTCACTTCGAGAGGGATGAGTTTGCCACTGCTCCACAGCATCACCAGCCATATCAACTGTACCAACGCCGCTCACCATCTTTACAGCACATCGACGCAGCCAGTACATTCCGCTCCTCATGCCGTCGTTCCCCGTCACCTATGCGCCGTTCCTTGTTACCACTTCGTCCGGCTACCACGGCGTCTGATCGCCGCCTGGAAATCTAAACAAGGCAGCTTCTGGAGGGAAAGCTGCATTTGGCGGACTGCATCGAACTCCTCCGGAACGCCTTTCAAATGCACTTTCATTGTGTTTCGAGGGTATATGGACTGAAGCCTTGGTGGACACAGGTGCATCGCTCTCAGTTATTAGTGTGGACTTGTGTTCCCGTTTGCGCAAAGTGAAGACACCGTATGATGGCCCTCCCCTTTGCTGTGCTAAAGCGGTTTTCATTCAGCCTTCTGGTGTTTGCACAGCACGATCTTTTATTGAGGGCATCCTTCACCATATGCAGTACCTCGTTCTGTCATCGTGTACTAATGCGCTCATTTTAGGGTGGGACTTTCTCTCCTCAGCTTCAGCCGTGATATCTTGCCGTCAGAGGATCATTCGTGTCTCAGATACTGCGCTTTCATCCGATAAAGATGCTCATAGCCAGCGCTTCGTCACCGCTGATGACTGTTTATTCCTCCAGGCAATGAGCATATTCTGACCCTGACATCAGATAAGATCAGTACTGGTGATGTGTTCCTAGCACCGTGTGGATGCTACATCTCTGGTGGGCTTACCATTGCTCCTAGCCTGGTGCGCTTTCATGATGGCAGAGCATCAGTTACGGCAGTTAACCCTACTTTTTTGCCTGTTGCACTGCCCCAGGGCACCAGTGTGGTTTGCCTCACAGACACCGAACCACTTTTTCTGGTGCCCCTTCACGCAGACGCACCATCTTTCTCTACGATTACTGATGACGATGCTACGACGGCTGCTTTAACAGCCACAATAAATCCTGATCTCACGTCAGCGCAAAAGCAAGAACTTTTGGGTATCCTTCAAAAACACAGTGCTTCAATTGATGTAAATTTCAAGCTTCTGGGTCACACTTCTGTCGCCGTACATCGAATTGGAACGGAAGGCAATACGATTGTACACCGCCGCCCATATCGAGTGTCATCCGCAGAGCAGAAAGTCATCGAGAACAACGTTGCTCATATGCTCAAACGAGATGTTATACGGCCTTCGTCCAGCTCGTGGTCATCCCCTGCAGTGCTAGTCCGAACGAAGGACGGTTCGATGCTATTCTGCGTCGATTATCGAGCACTTCATAAGATCACGCGAAAAGATGTGTACCCGATCCCACGAGTCGACGACGCACTTGACTGTCTGCAAGGCGCTGAATTTTTCTTCAGCCTGGATTTACGGTGTGGTTATTGGCAAATACCTATGCACGAAGCGGACAAAGAAAAAAACTGCATTTGACCCACCAAACGGGCTGTATGAATTCAATGTGATGCCATTCGGTTCATGTAATGCTTCTGCCACGTTTGAACGCATGATTGACACAGTTCTACGCGGCCTAAAATGGAAAACATGTCTTTGTTATCTAGATGAAATCGTCATTTCCTGCACTCTTTTTGTCAGCACCTTGATCGTTTAGACGAAGTTTTGACGTGTGTTTCTAATGCTGGACTTCAGCTAAACACAAAGAAATGCCATTTCGCCAACAAGAACATCAAGGTGTTGGGCCACCGTGTCATCAAAGATGGCATTCGCCCGGATCCTGACAAGCTTGCTGCCGTGATACGCTTCCCTCTGCCAGAGAATCAGAAACACCTACGAAGTTTTCTGGGCCTGCCGTCCTACTTCCGCCGCTTCATCAGCCATTTTGCTACCATCGCGTCGCCACTGCATAAGCTCCTGACATCCGGATCAACTTTCACTTGGAACGACGACTGCGAGCGTGCCTTTCAAGCCCTAAAGCATGCTTTAACATCCGACCCTGTTCTGTGCCATTTCGACGAGAACGCACCTACATGTCTCCACACCAACGTGAGTGGCCATGGCATTGGTGCAGTTCTTCTACAGCGGGATGCCACTTCACGGGAAAGAGTTATTGCGTATGCTGGTCGTGCTCTTACGGCTGTTGAACAGAACTACTCTATAACTGAGCCGGAGTGCCTTGCTGTCGTTTGGGCCGTACAAAAAGTTCGACCATATCTTTACGGACGCCACTTCACAGTCATTACAGACCATCACGCCTTGTGCTGGCTATCGTCACTGAAAAACTTGTCTGGTCGCCTCGGTCGTTGGGTGCTCCGCCTACAAGAGTACGATTTTGACGTCATCTATAGGTCTGAAAAAAAAACACCAAGATGCACATGCTCTCTCGCTGTCCCCTTTCACTGTCATCATCGAGTACGTCAGGTGATTGCTCGTCTGGTGGGCAAAACTCTGCGTCACCCCTCACATTATCACAACTTGCGGTTATCGACACGCCGGCTTCAAATCACTACACCGAGTTCACCACACGCCAGCGTGTTGATCCATATTGCAATAGCATTATTCAACGCCTGAATAGAATATCATCTACTCCTAATGCTAGATTGCGCTGACAACTACAAAAACTTAAGCTCAATAACAATGTGCTCCATCGTTACGTTTTACACTACTGATGGACACCGCTGGGTTCCAGTACTTCCGCGTTCTCTACGTCACCAAGTCCTCGAAGCCTTTCACGACGACCCATGTGCAGGCCACTTGGGATTTTACAAAACACAATGCCGCATCAGGAAACGTTTCTTCTAGCCTGGCATCTCTACCTTTGTGGCCAAATACGTTGCATCTTGCGATCTGTGTCAACGGCGGAAGCGGCCAACTTCGTCTCCTGCCGGCCTTCTGCAACCCTACCCGTGTCCGGAGACTCTTTTCGCCATCGTTAGCATAGACCAACTGGGAGCTCTCTCTATCACACCAGCAGGTAATCGTTGGATTGTGACTGCTGTCGATCACCTGACGCGGTACGCAGAGACTGCTGCACTACGCACAAGTTCTGCTTCAGACGTCGCAGACTTCTTTCTCAACGCCATTGTACTGCGCCGCGGTGCACCTCGCGTCCTCCTGAGTGATCGCGGCAAAACGTTCCTGTCCACCATAATCGAAGCCCTGCTCACAACCTGTGGTACAGTACATAAGACGACGTCAGCCTACCACCCCCAAACTAATGGGCTGACAGAGAGATTTCATCGGACACTAACAGACATGCTATCGATGTACATCGCACCAAACCACGACAAATGCGATACGATTTTGCCTTTTGTGACGTTTGCCCATAACACCGCTGTTCAAAGAACTACTGGCTAGTCGCCTTTCTACCTCGTGTACGGCCGTTCCTTGTCACCACTTTGTCCGGCTACCACGGCGTCTGATCGCCGCCAGGAAAACTAAACAGTGCAGCTTCAGGAGGCAAAGCTGCATTTAGCGGACTGCATCGAACTCCTCCGGAACGCCCTTCAAGTGTACTTTCAGTGTGTGTTGAGGGTATATGAACTGAAGCCTTGGTTGACACAGGTGCATCGCTCTCAGTTATTAGTGTGGACTTGTGTTCCCGTTTGCGCAAAGTAAAGACACCGTATGATGGCTCTCCCCTTCGCTGTGCTAATGCGGTTTTCGTTGAGCCTTCTGGTGATTGCACAGAACGAGTTTTTATTGAGGGCATCCTTCACCATATACAGTTCCTCGTTCTGTCATCGTGTACTATACGCTCGTTTTAGGGTGGGACTTTCTCTCCTCAGCTTCAGCCGTGATATCTTGCCGTCAGAGGATCATTCGTGTGTCAGATACTGCGCTTTCATCCGATAAAGATGCTCTTAGCCAGCGCTTCGTCACCGCTGATGACTGTTTTATTCCTCCAGGCAATGAGCATATTCTGACCCTGACATCAGATAAGATCAGTACTGGTGATGTGTTCCTAGCACCGTGTGGATGGTACATCTCTGGTGGGCTTACCATTGCTCCTAGCCTGGTGCGCTTTCATAATGGCAGAGCATTAGTTACGGCAGTTAACCCTACTTTTTTGCCTATTGCACTGCCCCAGGGCACCAGTGTGGTTTGCCTCACAGACACCGAACCACTTTTTCTGGTGTCCCTTCACGCAGACGCCCCATCTTTCTCTGCGAGTACTGATGACGATGCTACGACGGCTGCTTTAACAGCCACAATAAATCCTGATCTCACGTCAGCGCAAATGCAAGAACTTTTGGGTATCCTTCAAAAACACAGTGCTTCATTTGATGTAAATTCCAAGCTTTTGGGTCGCACTTCTGTCACCGTACATCGAATTGAAACGGAAGGCAATACAATTGTACACCGCCGCTCATATCGAGTGTCATCCGCAGAGCAGAAAATCATCGAGAACAACGTTGCTGATATGCTCAAACGAGATGTTATACGGCCTTCGTCCAGCTCGTGGTCATCCCCTGTAGTGCTAGTCCGAAAGAAGGATGGTTCGGTGCTATTCTGCGTCGATTATCGAGCACTTCATAAGATCACGCGAAAAGATGTGTACCCGATCCCACGAGTCGACGACGCACTTGACTGTCTGCAAGGCGCTGAATTTTTCTTCAGCCTAAATTTACAGTGTGGTTATTAGCAAATACCTATGCACGAAGCGGACAAAGAGAAAACTGCAATTGACCCACCAGGCGGGCTGTATGAATTCAATGTGATGCCATTCGGTTTATGGAATGCTTCGGCCCCGTTTGAAAGCATGATTGACACAGTTCTGCGCTGCCTAAAATGGAGAACATGTCTTTGTTATCTAGATGACATCGTCAATTTCTCCACTTCTTTTCGTCAGCATCTTAATCGTTTAGACGAAGTTTTGACGTGTATTTTCAATGCTGGACTTCAGCTAAACACAAAGAAATGCCATTTCGCCAACAAGAACATCAAGTTGTTGGGCCACCTTGTCAGCAAAGATGGCGTTCGCCCGGATCCTGACAAGCTTGCTGCCGTGATACGCTTCCCTCGGCCAGAAAATAAGAAACACCTACGAAGTTTCCTGGGCCTGGCGTCCTAGTTTCGTCGCTTCACCAGCCATTTTGCTACCATCGCGTCGCCACTGCATAAGCTGCTGACATCCGCATCAACTTTCGCTTGGAACGATGACTGCGAGCGTGCCTTTCAAGCCCTAAAGCATGCTTTAACATCCGACCCTGTTCTGCGCCATTTCGACGAGAACGCACCTACATGTCTCCACACCGACGTGAGTGGCCATGGCATTGGTGCAGTTCTTCTACAGCGGGATGCCACTTCACGGGAAAGAGTTATTGCGTATGCTAGTCGTGCTCTTACGGCTGCTGAACAGAACTACTCCATAACTGAGCAGGAGTGCCTTGCTGTCGTTTGGGCCGTACGAAAATTTCGACCGTATCTTTACGGACGCCACTGCACAGTCATTATAGACCATCACGCCTTGTGCTGGCCATCGTCACTCAAAACTTGTCTTGTCTAATCCAATGGTTTGAAATTAGCTTCGGTCAGCAAAGAACACGCGACCTTATCAGTGGTCGAGCTCACAGACGTGCCGGAAGAACGTGATGGAACTAGTTGTCACGATTTGGACGGGGCGCTTATGGCAACGATAAGTAAGTCACTTAGCTCAAGCGAGCGCCGAACATTAATGAATGTGCTGTTGAAGCACGTTTTGGTATTTGACTTTGCGCAGAAGGGCAAAGTAATCCCTATCCTTCTGTCTCGAACGCCGCATACCATCAATACTGGCGCGGCAAGTCCGATTCGCCAAAGACCATATCGTGTTTTCCGGTCAGAAAGACAAATATTCAACGACCAAGTGCAGGAATTTATGCGAAAATGAGTGGTACAAGAGTCAGCCAGTCCGTGGGCAGCACCAGTTATCCTTCTTAAGAAGAAATATGAATCTTGGAGATTTTCCCGCGACTATCGCCGACTGAATGACATGACTAAAAAGGACGTATACCCGCTGCCCCTTATAGAGGACGCAATAGACTGCTTACATTCGGCCTCTTATTTTTACTCCGTACACTTACGATCCGGTTATTGGCAAATTCCGATGCACTCCAAGGACAAGAAAAGACTGCCTTTGTAACCCCTGATGGGCTTTTTGAATTTAACGTGATGCTATTTGGACTATGCAATGCACCGGCAACGTTCGAGAGGTTTATGGACACCATTCTACGTGGCTTGAAGTGGAACATCTGCATGTGCTACCCCGACGACGCCGTCATCTTTGGCCGCACGTTCAGTGCACACAACTCTCGTCTGGATACTGTTTTGAACTGCATCCGAAACGCTAGCCTAGTTTTAAACTCGAAGAAATGCCACTTCGGAGACCGCCAGACGCTTGTGCTCGGGTATCTCGTTAATAAGGATTGCATCCACTCTGACCCCCGGAAAACAGAAGCAGTTGAGGCGTTCAATGCGGCGCAGTCCGTCAAGGAGCTTCGTAGTTTCCTGGGGCTTTGTTCGTACTTCCACCGCTTTATTCCGAAGTTTGCCGACGTTGCGTATCCTCTCACATGCCTCTTACGAAAGGACAATTCTTTTGAATGGACTGCGGAGCGCGATTCTTCATTCCGTCAATTGAAGTTTTTGCTGACGTCACGACCCGTCCTTCAGTACTTCAGTCCTTCTGCTCCGACAGAGCTTCATACGGATGCTAGCGGCATAGGTATTGGGGCCGTTCTAGTACAACGTTACGGTGACCACGAACACGCCATTGCATATGTATGTCGCTCCCTAAGCAGGCTGGAACGAAACTACATGGTCACGGAACAAGAATGCCTGGCGGCAATATTTGAAATTCAGCGGTTTAGTTCTTCCCTCCACGGACGCCCATTCACAGTCGTAACCGACCACCACTTGTTGTGTTGGCTTGTCAACTTTCGTGACCCTTCTGGCCGCCTTGCGCGCTGGGCACTCCGGCTACAAGAATACAGTTTTACCGTATCTTACAAAAGTGGTCATCGACATGCTGACGCGGACTGTCGTTCACTTATGCCACTCAGCACGACTGTGAATCTGATGACTTTGATCACCTTGTAGCGTCTGTGTCTTCTACATTCCCAGACTACCCCAGTTTCAGAGCAGAACCGCGGAAAGATGCTAAACTAGCACCACTAATCACCGATGCATCCGCTTCCACTATTGCAAGCCGTTTCAGCATGCGTGATGGACTGTTGTTCAAAAGGAACTTCTCCAGCAGTGGCGCGCGTTTCCTTCTAGTGGCCCCAGAGAGCCTGCGAACAGTTATTATGAGTGTAATCCACGACGACCATACATCTGGACATTTAGGTTTGGCGCGGATGCTTCACCGGACTAAAGAACGCTTTCATTGGCCTTGTAAGCAGAAGTCTGTTGAGAGTTATGTGGCAAGCTGCATGCAATATCAGCGTCACAAATGTCCATCAACTGGTCTATCTGGTCTTCTACAGCCGATGCCAACTCCAAACGCACCTTTCAAACAAGTGGGGTAGGACTTTCTGGGCCCCTTTCCAAAATCGTCTAAGTGCAACCGATTAATAATTGTTTGCGTCGACTACCACACACGCTACGGTGAGACGGCGGCCGTCCCCTCTGCAACTGCCAGTGAAATCTCGTCGTTTTCGCCACAGTATGCCATCCTCCAACACGTCTCACCTCACCTGATTATCAGCGATTGTGGACGACAGTTCACAGCGGATGTCGTGGAGGAGCTACTCCGTTAGTGTGAATCTCGCCTGCGTCACTCAACATCATACCACCCCCAAACTAATGGACTGACGGAGCGTACCAACCGCACCATTATCAACATGTTGTCTATGTATGTCTCATGCGACCACAATAACTGAGATGACGCACTACCGTTCATTACTTACGCGTTAAACACCGCGAATCATGATATTACAGGTTATAGCCCTTTCTTTTTGCTTTATGCATGTTCGCCCCGGCACAAAATCAACACAATATTACCTTTCTGTGATCACGACAACGTCACTGTCACTGAGACTCTCTGCCTTGCCGAAGATGCGTGTCGCATAGCTCGACTACGCACATTGGCATCGCAAGACAAAGCTAAAGCACGCTATGACATTCACCACCAACCAGTGATTTATCGCCGTGGGCACCTGGTGTGGTCGTGGACTCCGATGCGCAAACGTGGGTTATGTCAAAAGTTCTTGGCCACTTACGATGAACCTTTTGTCATTGTCGACAGACTTACAGAGGTCAACTATGTAATAGCTCGTCTCACGGCGAGTGGTCGATGAACTGCCAAAACTGAAGTGCTTCATGTGGCCCGCCTGAAAGTGTGCCCGCCACGACAACTCGACTGACTCGTCCGGCGCCCTTCGTCTGCGCTGAGAGCATTGTTGCGCACATGCACGAAGACAACGAAGCATATACGGTGAAGGCACTTGTCGCCCGGAGCGAGAAATGAAGAAGAGGATTATGAGGATCTCTAACCAGTCGGCCGCTTGTGAGTTGCCTCTCACGACCTAATAAACGGCCCTTTCAACCTCTACCGGTCTCTTTCAAACGTAACAATGTACACACACACACACACACACACACACACACACACATATATATATATATATATATATATATATATATATATATATATATATATGTATGTGTGTGTGTGTGTGACGTAGAAAAAAGGCAGTGACTGATGATAGAGAAGCAGATGAAGCAATCAGAAAGGAATAAACATGAAGTATGAGCCAGGCCACGTGTCCTATTCATCATAGTGTCGCACAAGGCGACATGATGGAGACCGGCCTGCCCTTTTATCGGTCGCACAGCATCAACGCAGTTCTTCGCGCCACACCCTGACCATACATGAACTACCGTACAAGGGCCTAGCATTGCGCATCAACCAGCATCATGTAGGAACCATACGCTGACCTTCACAATCCTAAGTACACCGGATCAGCGGACGAACAACCCATAGAAGACTGGTTCAACTTCTTCGAGCTCCACGCCACCGCTGCATCATGGTCGGAATGGGAGATGATCACCAACTTCAATGACTACCTCCCCATTGACGCATTTAGGTTTTACCTCACCCACATCTTTGAAAAGGACGAATCATGGCAAAAAATCACTGAATAGATAATCGCCCGTTTCAAAGACTACGATAAGGACCTCCTTTTTACCAATCATCTGGACACAATGCCACTCAGCCGCCACATTTCACGCTCTTTCCTCATGAGACTTTGCTTCCCGTATGTTTCTCTTTTGTATGAAAGTCCGCTTTTTTTTAAAAATCATCGCTCCAACAAATGACGCAAGACGTTGCTCACCCTACTGCTGCCCTGCATGTTTCGTTTCGCAGGCATCGTCCACTGCCTGGTTTTCTACCACGCAGCTTTTAAAACGCCCCTAACAGTCGCTATTTGTGTCATATGGACACCTTGTTTACGGTAGACCAGCTGACGCACGGGGAAAATACCAAACAATGCTAAGATGACTCGAAGAGTGAAAATCAGTCTTCACGTATGGGAGCAGCTTACTCCCCTTCTCGCACACTCGGCCCTTCTTCCTGGTTTTCCATCACTTGACTCTTTCGTCGCTCACACTCCCACTGTGGTCGGAATAAAGCTGCGGAACTCTGAAGATAATCAGCAAAGCCCAGGTCCCACCATTCATATTCATGCATCTTAACAACTGCTCTCCAAAGTTGTGGACTCAGAGGAACAGTCCCAAGCAAAGTCTGACAAAATCAAGCCTTTGTCGGTGTCACCGTCGAGTTTCCAGCCACCCGAGAGTCCAACAAACACAGGAGGCTTAGAAAAATTAACTCTCAAGCACTGCCCCGTGCCCGAAGCACTCAATAGGAAAAGCATTGCAAGAACAGAACCCACAGATGATCGCCTGTTTTAACGACTACGATAAGGACTTCCTTATTACAAATCATCTGGAGACAATCCCACTCAGTCGCCACAATTCACGCTCTTTCCTCAAGAGACCTAGCTTTCCATACGTTTCTTCTCTGTACAAAAGTCGGCATCCTGTCTTTTATATGGCACCATAGACTTGCCGAAATCCGCATTTCAAACCTGGTTATGCCACGTCACTTGTGATACCTCCTGCAGTGCTCACCAATTCAAAAATTCAACCAATTTAGAAGTACATTATACATCAAACCTCGTACGCAGTTGTCTTCAGAAGCGTCCGTAATAAACCACGTCAGCGAAGCCTCTGAAGAGCATGCTAGCAATGTTGGCGCACCACAAACTATGCCCGATAAGCAAGACACTGGCTCAGAATGCACTAGCTGTCTACAGAACAGGTCAACTTGCAAAGGAAATGAATGCCCAACTCCGGAAGGGGCTCCACTAAAGCCATCTTCTAAGCAACTTCAACAAAACAAGCAAAGCCAGCTCCACAAACACATGCGACCACGAGATATACTTCAACAATAGGATCCACAAACTCTAAATTCAACGGAAGCACGTTCCCTTATTGAAAAACACTGGAAAATAAGATTTCCAACCGAGAGACTACTCCTAGACGTAAGACTTCCTCATATAAAGGAAAGTCGCCAGAGAAGCTCATTGCGTCTGCTTTTATATCGACTGCGACACTACAGAATGCGCCGAGAGGGACGCGCAAGCACAGCTTGCACACCGCAAGCACCCAGAAACTTCGTCACAGTCTGTCGAAAAGCACGCAAACTAAAAGCACCGGGAGGGCAGTATTCACGGCGATAATCTGACCCCGACGATATCCGAGCTGCCGATGCACAAAGCGTTCCAACATGGCTCAGTTCTCACAAGACTTCAAGCAGTATAGTATTCTTGGTAGCCTACTCCGTGGCCCACTCTCTCCGGAACGCAACAGTCAACCTCGCTCACCAGAGTTCCAGAGTTACTGAATTCACCGGACTGCTCCCTCGGCCTTGAAAATTGACTGCTTCCTCGAATACAATAACATATATATATATATATATATATATATATATATATATATATATATATATATATATATATATATATATATATATATATATATATATATATACATATATATATATATATATATATATATATATATATATATATTTATTTATTTATTCATTTATTTATTTATTTATTTATGCTATGATGACTGGAAGACGTGGCCTGGCTCATACGCATGTTTATTCTATTCTCATTTCTTCCTCCTCAGCTTCTACCAACCATCGCTTCATACGTCACACAATTCCCCTTCCCCCCAAAAGAAGGCATGGATTACGAACAAGAAGTATTAAACAAGGAGAGATTGACAAATCACAAATGTCACAATTCATAATCGGTTCTATGCTTCAGGGGAGTTCCGCAAACTTTCGAAGACTTCAGGAGGTAGTGCAGCAGTCCGGTTTACGCAGGAGTTATGGTGGGCGAGGCTGACTGCGGTGTTCTGGAGAAGATAACCGCGTCCTGCACAACTGTGCTGACCATGACACGTCTTCAGCAGCTGCGAAGAGCCAACGAGACGTAGCATTTGAAGTTCGGATGTTGAAGGTGTCGAGTTGTGTTTTGTGACTGGAACAGACGGTGTGCTTCTAGTTTGCATGTGCTATGGTAGCAGCTCATGAAATCAGAATTCTGTCTCGGTCTCTGCGTTCTACAGATGGTGCCATCTTGTCTCTTTCGTCACTTTCTGTGGTTTCGGAGCTGTATACGTAGGCGCAGTCTTGATCTCTTGCGCCAAATGCATTTCTGGCGCCGATACCTTATGCGCAGATGCCTGACATCTTGAATTTGTTTTAAGAGGTTTACTTTGCGTCGTCGTCCTTGTCGGTATATCCGTTGAACTGTCAGCGATTATTGGACTTTCTTTTGCTGGCGTTGCTGATGTTGCTGTGGAACGCATTGCGGTGAGATCCCTTTTGAACATCGCGCTGGTTTCCTTGACAACTTGATGTGGTGCCCTGTCGGCAGCTGGTAGTCTGCGGGCTGTTATGCAGTTCGGGCAATGAAGATAATTCTTCAGAGTTGATAGAAAGTTCTTCAGAAGCTTCTTGTACCCTATTCACTGCGAGAGGGTCTTGCGCATTGCAACGTGTGACGTTCGATGCATCTGAGCCTTCGGTGTTGGTTCGACTGTCGAGTGTGTATGCACCGGACGGCGATGCATGAACCCGTGCGGAGGGAGCATGGTACGACAGGGTAAATTCCCGGTGCGTCAGCTTGTCTATCGTGAACACGGCGTCCTTATGAGGCAAACGGTGAGCGTCAGGAGCACTTAAAGAGCAACGTGATTGAAACCCGGGTGGTGGACAACGTATTCGAGACGAAGAATGAAGTGCATTAGGTGGGTAAACAACGTCTCGTGTCATTCGCTGGAGTGACGACTTTGAAAACACCGGCTGTCGTGAAGAGAAACGTGGTGGAAGGCTATGTTCCTTGAGAAATGAGCGCGGATTGTGACGGCCGAGTGTTGTGTGCAGATGGTCGGTAATGAGGAAGTCATCGTCGTAGTCGTTAAAACGGGTAATCATTTTTTCTCTGATATTTTCCCATGATTTGTCGTTTTCGAATATGTGTCAGGTAAAACTTAAATGCCTCACCCGAGATGTAGTAAGTGAAGTTGGCGATCATCTCCCGTTCCGACCACGATGCAGCGGTAGCGTGGAGCTCGAACAGGTCGAACCAGTACTGTACAGGTCCATCGTCCGAAGGTAAGTCGATAGTTCTGTCATGATGCTGGTAACTGCATGCGCCTGAGATCACCTTTTCTGTGGTCGATATTCAGTTGACGCGTATTGCCGGTAGCTTCGTGAATGATTTGAGGCTGATGAGTGGCGGCCAGGTCTTCATCCTGTCGACTCATGTGTTGCTATGATGAATGGGTGACGTGGCCTGGCTCATACGCCATGTTTATTCTATTCTCACTTGTTCCTCCTCAGCTTCTACCAACCATCACTTCATACGTCACACACACACACACACACACACACAAGTATATATATATATATGTATATATATATATATATATATATATATATATATATATAGAGAGAGAGAGAGAGAGAGAGAGATTGTAATGAGGACAGTGGGCATGGAGCTCGAATATAGAAAAAGAAGAAGACTTGCTGTGATCGCAGGCTTGCGTTCAGTTAGCCCTTGCGCTCAATAAAGCTTTCGTTCGCCGAGTCAACTCCTGCTGGTTCAACACCCCGTTTCAAGTGGTGGAGGTGCTGGGATACATCTGGTCCTCACCCTGGAGCTTCTTAGCCGCACACTCTAAGCACCTTCTGCGATGACTGATCCGGGACCGTCTCAGGCCGCCACTTCAGCTCTCGCACCCATACCTGTCTTCTGTGCTGGCGCTCTCCGGCAGCGCGACCCCCCATTTTTGGTGGCACAGAGGACCAAGATGTGGACAACTGGATTGCCGAGTATGAACTGGTGAGCGCGTACAATAAGTGGAACGCAGCCGATCAGCTCACAAATGTGAATTTTTACCTGACCGACGTGGTGAAACTATGGTACAGAAATCATCGAAGTGATTTCAGTACGTGGTCGGAATTGGCAAAAACCCTCTCGGAAGTCTTTGGACGTCCTGCTGTCCACCGCCTTCGTGCTGAACAGCGCTTGCGTGGCAGAGTACAGAGAACAGATGAGACTTTCACGAGCTAAATCGAAGATGTGCTCTTCCTCTGCCAGCTCATCAACACGACTCTGGATGAGGCAGGCAAGATAAAAAACATAATGAAAGGAATCGACGATGGTGCATTCCAAATGCTTGCTGCGAAGTGTCCCCAGACAGTCGCCGAGGTGATTCAGCTCTGCCAAAGTTATCATGAGCTGCGTAGGCAACGTGCTTCCACACGTTGCGCTGCTCAAGACACCGCGGACCTTCCATCCCTCGACTATCGCCATGACACTGCCGACCACTCTGCTTTAATGCCACTCATAAAGCAATTCATACGCGAGGAGGTCGCCAGGCAGCTATCTATAATCACCAGAACTACCGAGCCGATGGCACCCTTATCGCCTTCGCTTCGTCAGGTAATTGAATCGCAAGTTGCCGAAGCATTGCCGCCAGCTCAGGCTCCACCATCTGTTACCGCACCACTAACATATGCAGCCGCTGTTGCTCGGCCACGCGCTCCATCGTCTCCGGCTATCTACGAAGCAACTCGCCACGTTTATTCGTCGACGCCACGATTGTAACGAGGGCAGTGGGCATGGAGCTCGAATATATATATATATATATATATATATATATATATATATATATTGTCTGCGGAATGAGACAGAGACATTCGAACCCAAGGGTCTTTCTTGGTCATGGCCATCCTTGGTCATGACACTCCCATGACTGCGAAGCGTGTGGAGCGGCCGACATTGCTTGTCGTGGGCGGCATCACTGGCCTAATCACTGTGGTCAGTCCTGGCTATGCTGTGCTCAGCTTCAAGATCTCCCAATCTGTTTTATGGTGGCCGGAGTTAGCTTTGTAACTGGGTTTGAACTCAGTAACAATATGGGGAACGAGACTAAGAGAAGCCTTGTTCCTGCAACAGGGCAGAAACTGGTAGAGGCGGTTACGCAACATGCAGTGCCAAACAAGTCCGTCTGTACATTCTGGACCACGTCAAGAGACGTTTTTTTTTGGGCTAATAGATATCTTAGTGAGGTCGAGTTCCCTCAATGACATGTGACATGTCTTGGGCTTTTGCGGATTTGTTGTTGGGGAGCGGGCATTCTCTGGCGTTCCCGGATCACCACTTCTGGAGGCTGCATGGTGTACATGAAGAAAATCTTTGTTCGATGCCTGCCCAAGAGGCTGAGGCTTGTGTTGCCTACTCTCAGACTTCCTAAGGACGTTGGTGTCTTGTGAAAGTCGTCTATTAGGGCCTAATTAGGGCAGATGTTCGGCAAATCGATGATCTCACTTAGGTCCACTTTCGTGTTTTAAAAGAGGACGTCGATTGAATGCGTGGAAAGGCACGTTTCAGTTGGTAGCGCGTTCAACAAGACGTGGGCCGGAGCCTCCATATACTTAAACGATTGGTATCATGGTCTATCATACTCGATATGAATGGAAAATGCTCTCAGCTATTGGAATTGGTGCCTGGGCGTCGCAAAACACGGTGGAGACAAAGCAGGGCTCTAGTCTGGTGTCTTTACCAAAGCAGCTGTGCGACTGTTTACCAATAAGCTACAGCGCGCAGTTGCAGCCTCGAGGTGGAGCTCTTCTTGAACTCTATTTTTGTTCGATGTCAAGTTAGGCTCGCTGAAGGCACAGGTAATCCGGCCTGAAGCGTAAATCTGTGCTACACTCCAATCTGCACAACACTACTGCTTCACGCCTTTACCTGTGCCGTACCGTTGCATTGGCCCGAAGGCTGCTTCCTTCTACGGATCATTTCTACGGCTCAGTCGAAGCTTTTCGCGCTGGCAGAGCGTTCACACAAGCCACCTAACTGGCGGTGTCATTCTCCAAACCACAACATTTTTTGTAGTTCGCAGACTGAAGGCAATAGTTGCGTGGCTGATGGAAACTCAATGCATGTTGACGCCAAACCACTTTCTTATCAGGCGCCTCGAGGACACACCAGAGCTCGGTGAAGTTACCGGCTGAACTGAATTTGATGCCTTGCTGGTTGGCCGCAGCCAGTAGGTCGTTCATTGTACAGAAGTTTGGTACAGGAGCTGGACATAGTGGGCGTTAAGCTCCAAGAGCTAAGATCTAAAGTAGATGCGTTCGAGTCGAGGCGGCCACGGACGCATGCCGAAGACCGACTGCCGCAGTAATGAGATGAAAGTGCCGCCTCCTCAACAGCAATAACCCCGTTTATACGCACATCGTCCTTTATAAACATATCCCGACAGAGGGCGCCCCAGAACCAACACAAGCCAGTCCTACTTGAGTTCGGACAGGCATGGTGGATTGACGTGTTTTTGAGCATCCGATCGACTGCACAGATAAGTGGGTTTGCGTGTTTCGAGCTTGCTTTTATAAATATTAAGGCAGCAGTTTAAACCTTTGTAGCACTTATTACATGTACGGATTTTTAGGGGGTGATTCACCAGGTATTTACTTGTTTTGTTTGTTTGTGCTTTTTCTTACCACCCTGTGGGGCAGCTGTACGTACACCGACCACGCAATTTTTTGTAGTAGAGCCTAGCCTATCTTTTTTGTTTGGGCAGGACTTGTCGTATGCCGTGTTTTGTAATTATCAAGTGGGACAATTCATACAGACAATTGGTTTCAATAAAGTATGGTTTAAAAAGCTGTAAAATGTTCAGGATCAGGAGTGGGTTTGAACATGGACGGAACATGGAACATGGAAGAAGATGAATGCTACTCAGAAAGGCAGGGTGTATGGCTCAGTCGGTGAAGAAGACGAAGTTTGGTTGGCTGGGGACTCAGACTGGTTCCGCCATTACCACTTGACGTGTCGTGACCGCTCTCCTGTTTGATAAAGAGTGCTGCTCTAAAACGCCTCATTATAATTGGTGGAGAGTGCTGGGTAGCGCCTAATCCTGGAATTGCGAAACCTTATGTTGCCTCCAGTTGCTACGATGTCCACGAACGACGATCAGCAGGCGGCCGCCTCGGCTCCAACTACTGCAGCTCCTGTATGTCTCGGCTCCCTTCGGCAACGCGATCCGCCTAGTTTCAGTAGAACCGTTGACAAAGCCGTGGAAGACTGGCTCGACGAATACGACCGGGTGAGCAAGCACAAGGGGGACGATGCGCACAAACTTACTGTCGTCCAATTTTATTTGACTGACCTAGCCAGTCTGTGGTACCGCAATCACGAGAGACCCCCCCCCCCACCTGGTCGGCCTTTCGAACGGCGTTCGCGGACTTGTTTGGCCGTCCAGCGCTTCGCAAACTACGGGCCGAACAGCGCTTGCGAACTAGGGCTCAGCAGAATGGTGAGAATTACACCAGTTATATCGAAGATGTGGTCGACCTTTGCCGGCGTTTCAACTCGGCCATGACCGAAGCCGAAAAGATCACACACATCTTGAAGGGCGTGACTGACGACGCATTTCAGATGCTTGTCGCCAAAAGGCCGCGAACGGTAGCGGTAGTGATCCAACTTTGTTAGAGTTATGATGAGCTCTGGAAACAGCGTGACACCACTCGTCGTGCCAACGCACCATGTGCAACAATCTCCGCTTTAACGTCGCCTGGCACTACTTTAGACCACAACACTTTGCTTCTCGAGATCAAGCAATTTGTACGAAAGGAGGTCGCGCGCCAGTTGTCCCTCGTGGCTTATACCTCCGAAGGTGCCCCATCTACTTCAGCGCCATCAATACAGCGAGTAGTCCAGGAGCAAATGTCTGAGATGCTACCAGCAGCTCACGCGCCACCTGTGGCTGCTCCATTGACCTATACCGAAGCACTGATCGGAACCCGACGTCCACTTGTCGTGAACAGCCACGCCTATTTGTCACGAACGCCTACGTCCACGCGCCCCTTTGTCGTACCGACTGAGCCTATGCACCAGGCTGCCCGTCCTTTCTCTCGACCATCACCTCCGCGCTTTCAGAACCCTTGGCACACTCAAGACAACCGCCCCATATGCTTCGCCTGTGAAATTGCGGGGCACGTGGCACGATTTTGTCGACGGCGTGAGTTTTTCCTGCGTGACGACGTCAGGCCCAACAATTATGCTTTCCCACAACGACCAGAGCCTGTTGTATCTGGCGAGACTGCGACCATGGACACATTTTCACCTCGCCGGAACTTCAACAGACACCGGTCGCCTTCACATCAACGCCATTCTCTTTCCCCTATGCTACGTCGACCTCGCCCTGTCCCTGAGGAAAACTAGGAGCCGCAGTTCCGGGGGCAAGAACTGCGGATCTTTCGAACTCCACAAGACCTTGTTTTTCCCCGTCCAACGTCGTTGCTGTGTCCGTTGAAGGTATACCTGTTTTATTATTGGTTGATACTGGCGCCGCAGTGTCTGTAGTGACTGAAAAACTTTGCTGTCGACTGAAAGAAGTCACAATGCCTCTTCACGACTTCGTTTTGAGCCCTGCGAGCAAGCAACGAATTCGCCCTTTTGCTGCATGCACAGTACGTGTCGCTATTGCTGACGATATTTATGTCGTCGAGTTTGTAGTACTCCCACAGTGTTCCCATGACATTATATTAGGCCGCGACTTTCTCTGCACTCATCATGCCGTCATCGACTGTGCTCGCGCTGAAGTGGAATTCGCGCCGTTATGCGACGCTGCTTCACTCGACTCGTCCCTTCCACCTGCAAAAGTATTCGTTGCCGCTGACACTTCAATACCCCCGTTCTCATCCGCCCTAGTTCCGCTTTCCTGTGACGTCTCTAGTGGCTCAACTGTTCTTTTTACGCCTTCTGAAACCACTGTTCGCCGCAAGTGCTTTCTGATTCATTTCGCCGTTCTGAATGTTCACAAGGCATCAAGTGCAATTTATGTTTCAAAGCCGTTTCCCTCGCCTTCCAATTTACTGTACGGAGAGTGCTTGGGCTTTGCCGATGACATTGATCCCTCGAGTGCACGTGTAGTTCCTGACCACTCGACTACGCTACCTATTGACGCTGTTGATTGCCGCGCGTCATCCTCTTCTCCACCATTCACCGACGCAGTTTCGCACTGCATCGACACCAACCTTACGGCCCAGCAGCGCACCGCCATCATCGCCCTCCTCGAGCGCTTCCGTGCCAGCTTCGACCACCAGCAACTGACTTTGGGCCGTGCTTTCACAGTATCTCATGAAATCGACACGATCCTTCACGCTCCTTTATCGTGTGTATAGGGTATCAGCATCTGAGCGTCGCATAATCGCGGAACAAGTTGACGACATGTTGAAGGTATACCTGTTTTATTATTGGTTGATACTGGCGCCGCAGTGTCTGTAGTGACTGAAAAACTTTGCTGTCGACTGAAAGAAGTCACAATGCCTCTTCACGACTTCGTTTTGAGCCCTGCGAGCAAGCAACGAATTCGCCCTTTTGCTGCCCTCTAACAGCCCGTGGGCATCCCCAGTTGTTCTAGTCAAGAAAAAGGATGGCTCAATAAGATTCTGCGTGGACTACCGCCGGTTGAATAAGATCACACGCAAAGATGTTTACCCGCTACCCCGCATAGACGATGCCCTTGACTGCTTACAAGGCGCGGAGTTTTTCTCGTCACTAGATCTGCGTTCAGGTTATTGGAAGGTTCCCATGGCTGAGGTTGATCGTCCCAAGACGGCTTTCGTTACCCCTGATGACTTATACGAATTTAACGTCACGCCATTCGGGCTCTCCAATGCGCCTGCCACTTTCGAGCACATGATCGACAACATCCTCCGTGGCCTAAAATGGCAGACATGTCTGTGTTATTTAGACGATGTCATGATATTTTCAAGTGACTTTTCAACGCATCTTCAGCGGCTCGAGACAGTGCTTACTTGCCTCACCTCAGCTGGTCTACAGCTCAACTTGAAGAAGTGCTGCTTCGGCGCTCGAAAACTCCTAATTTTGGGCCATGTTGTATCTAGAGATGGCATTCTTCCGGATCCAACGAAACTCCGTGCCGTTGCCGAATTTCCTAAACCGAAGACCTCAAAAGAACTTCGCAGCCTCCTTGGTTTATGTTCATATTTTCGTCGTTTTATTCGCAACTTCGCCTCCATCACATCGCCCTTGACTGACCTTCTTAACGGCAACAACGACCTTTCTAGTTAGTCGTCAGCTTGTGATGTTGCATTTGCCACACTCCGCCACCTTCTGACGTCACCTCCTATTCAGTGACATTTTGATCCTCTTGCCCCGACGGAAATACACACGGATGCTAGCGGAGTTGGCCTCAGTGCTGTGCTCGCCCAGCGTAAACCTGGATTTGATGAGTACGTCGTCTCTTACGCCAGCCGTGCACTCACAAAAGCAGAAGCCAACTATTCAGTCACCGAAAAAGAGTGTCTAGCTATCATATGGGCCATAGGCAAATTTCGACCCTATCTTTAAGGTGTGCCCATTCAGCGTGGTTACAGATCATCACGCATTATGTTGGCTCTCCTCGTTAAGAGATGCCACAAGCCGGCTCGCCCGTTGGGCGCTTCGGCTACAAGAGTACGACATTCACGTCGTTTACCGATCTGGCCGACAACATTCCGACGCAGACGCTTTGTCCCGATCACCTCTACGATGGAGTGACAAGACGCCGTCTTCGCCTGCCCCCGATGTATCTGCACTTAGTGTCAGCGACATGCTACAGGAGCAACAAAAGATCCATGGATCGCTTCACTTATCTACTTGTTGAGTCGAGCTCCCTCGAAAAATATTCCTAGAGGTATGCGCCGTCAAATACAGCACTTCGTTATCCGAGATGGTTTGTTATACAGACGGAACTATCTCTCCGAAGGACGCCAATGGCTCCTAGTCATTCCCAGTCGTCTCCGCTCAGACATATGCGCCTCTTTCACGCCGACCCACAATGCGCCTATGCTGGAGTGTTAAAAACCTACACCCGCCTGTCCCACCGCTACTACTGGCGTGGAATGTATCGCTTCGTTCGTCGCTACGTACGTTCCTGTCTCGCTTGCCAACGCCGGAAGAATCCTACTCCAAGTTCTCCAGCTCCACTATAACCCTTACCTTGTTCTGCCCGATCATTTGACCGTGTTGGTATCGACCTGTATGGACCTCTTCCGATTACACCGGCTAGAAGTCGCTGGGTAATCGTCGCTATCGATCACCTTACGCGCTATGCAGAAACTTCACCACTGTCTCCTGCATCAGCGAGTGACGTCGGTCGTTTCATATTGCATCAGATCATTTTACGTCACGGTGCACCACGTGAACTCCTGAGTGACCGAGGACGTGTGTTTTTGTCGGACGCCATCGAATCGCTTCTTAAGGAATGCCAAGTCATTCATCGCACCACCACCGCGTATCATCCTCAAACTAATGGCATTACAGAACGATTCAATCATACATTAGGAAATATGCTGTCAATGTACGTCGCAACTGATCAGACCAACTGGGACAGTATTCTTCCTTTTGTAACATACGCGCATAATACTACTGTCCAGACAACCACTGGTTTCTCTCCATACTTCCTCTTTTATGGTCGCGAGCCCTCTTGCACGCTAGACACCCTCCTCCTTTACCACCCGGATGTTGCTTAGTCGGCGACGATATCACAAGCTGCTACATACGCGGAAGAGTGTCGCCAGCTTGCCCGCTCCTTCACAAGTGCTGAACAGCAACGACAGAAACACCACCGCGATAGCCCCACGCCTCCGGCTTCTTATGCATCAGATGACCTTGTCTGACTTCGCATCCCTTCAACCAGCCCTGGTCTCTCATCGAGACTGACGTACAAGTATGACGGCCTTTACCGTGTGATTAAGCAAACTTCACCCGTCAATTACATCCCCGAGCCGCTAGAGCAGCCCCATGTTTAACGACGCCGTGGACGTGAGACCGTCCACATAGACCGCCTAAAACCGTATTATGATCTCTCTATTGTCTCCTGCCCATGAGTCGCCAGGATGGCTCTTTTCTGGAGGGGCGAAAAATGTGGTGAAGAAGATGAATGCTACTCAGAAAGGCAGGGGGTATGACTCAGTCGGTGAAGAAGACGACGTTTGGTTGGCTGGGGACTCAGACTGGTTCCGCCATTACCACTTGACGTGTCGTGACCGCTCTCCTGTTTTATAAAAGAGTGCCACTTTAAAACGCCTCATTATAGTTTGTGTTTTATCTTACCACCCTGTGGGGCAGCTGTACGTACAATGAACACGCAATTTTTTGTAGTAGAGGCTAGCCTATATTTTTTTTGTTTGGGCAGGACTTGTCGTATGCCATGTTTTGTAATTATCAAGTGGGACAATTCACAAAGACAATCGGTTTTAATAAAGTATCGCTTAAAAAGCTGTAAAATGTTCAGGATCAGGGGTGGGTTTGAATATGGGCGCAAGTGCAGATGCGAACAGAGAGGAGGCTGACGCAAAGTGTAGGCAATGTGAGGTCGAGGAAATGCTGGAGAAAATGATGATGGCCCAGACTGAACTGCTAATGAGAATCACCGAGCTGGAGACTGCGTTGGTGATAGACAAAGAAAGAACGAGATCTATTAGGGAAAGGCTCGGGTCCGCTGAGGAGTCACTAGCGAAGGTGAGTAAAAGAGCAGCCGACAGATAGCACGGTCGAGCACCGGCAACCAGAACAGCGGAGAAGAAAGTGCGAGCAACTTCGGAAAAAAACAGGTTCAGCTGGTTCAGTGGTCGCAAGACCCAGCTTCAGCGAAGTAGTGGTGGGGTTTGCAGGGGACAATGCAGCCGGCGTCGCAGGTGCAAGTAACCCCCTGGTGCAGGACGCTTCAGCTGATACGTGATAATCACCGGAGACTCGAATTTAAACCGATGCTCTGAAGCAATCATAAAGAAGGTGAAAGGGGAGAAGAGAATTGCAAAAGAGACGTTCCCAGGACAAAAGCTTCAAGCAGCCATTAGGAAAGCGGGCACGGAAATCAAAATACAGCTGATGAACGAAATCTTGTGATGATTTCAGGTGGTTTAAACATTGTCCTAAATGAAGATATGACAGGACTAGCGACCACAATGGCGAAAGGAATCGATGACATGCGCGCTAGTTCTCCTCAGGTATAGCTAGTGATATGCACGATACCGGAGGTACCGGTGCGTGACAACAACCTCCAAAGAGTGGTTGTCAGCGCAAACCAAGAGATATGGCGGATGAATCGATATAAATGCTTTGAGGTGGTGGAAATAAACAGAGAGGAGCATATGTGGGGTGGTTTTTAACGAGACAGAATTCACTTCAATGGGACGCCAGGTCATGAGGTAGGTTGACGACTTGCAGAACGCGCAGTAGCTTTTTTGAAAGCCACGCGGGTCCTTCCGCGTCCAAGATAGCTAGTAACAAAGAAACAACCAGAGAACTCTTTGACAGGTTGCATACACAGATACGATTCCAAAGTGGCACCAATATTTAAGTCATTTCGAGCCTGGGGCAAAAATCGATGTAGCCACGAGGACCGAGCCAATTCAGACGCAGAGTATATTGACATGTAGAATGGAAGGAATAGGCTTAAGTAGAAGAGATAGAAGAACAGCTAAAGGAGGAGAGGTTTATGGTATGTGGTTTCATAGAAACACATCTTAGGGACATGCAACAACCACCTAACAATCCGGACTACGCATGGGAATATTGTAATAGAAGAAAAGATAGCAGAAATGGGGTAGTATTGGGGCAGACAGACTGGCAAATGGTCAAGCAGGCATATAAGTGGTCAAGCAGGCGTATTGGGGCATTCATTCATAAAAGTACAGACTGGTAAGTGGTCAAGCAGGCAGACATAAATAAATATGGGTCAAGAAGCTTAGACACTGGACACAAACGTATCAAGCTGAACTTTGAAAGAGAAACATATTTCAAAAGGTGGCACTACGAGCAACCGCACGGTAATACCTATTCAGAAAAGCAAATAGAAACAACTAAAGAGATTGAGAAAATAATCACCGAGCATACTAAAACAGGGTGGACGTACACAAATGTAACTGGATTGTTTGAGTTAAAGAATTCAAAGGCACGAGTCGAATCAACCAAGAAAAGCCGGCACAAACTCAACAGCTGGTGGATGAGGAATCTATGAGAGCTATAGTAAGACGCCAGGAAGCTTCCAAGGAGCACAGATATGCTATACAGAGGGGTGAACCCTGAGATGATGTCAAATGAAGATGGGATAACTCTTTGAGCTGCAGAAGGAAAGCGCCCGATTTGATCAGGGACAATATTCGAAAAAGGGGCTCAATAAATGGTGGATGTAGACAAAAAGGATAGAAACGCAGCTGCAAATATCGGAACCATCTAAATTATCTGAGTAGTAAGACAAGCATAAAACATAGGTTTATAACTACTGTTCAAGAAGTCAGACTAGAAGGAGATGAGGCAATGGAATGTATAAAAATAATGATGACAGAAAAATTTAAACACCAACAAAACGCTGCATGCACCGTACCAGATGAGGATGGACCGATTACATCAGTGGCTCCACTGTGACACTAAGAGTGGGAAAGGGAGAGATAAGGGTTCCTAATATCATATCAACAGGCCGTGATGCCATCCCAATCATGCTAATAAAGAAACTAGAACCAAACTCTAAGCAAACAATAAGAGAGGCAGCGAGCAAAGCTATAATGAATGGTGAAGCTCGCATTGGGTGTGAACGAAGGTAGATGAGCATAATCTATAAAGGAAAGGGAGACAATGCCGATATAAACAACTACCATTCCATAACAGTTAAATCATTAGTTTAGAGGCTGGTGATGCAGACACTGAAGGAAAGACTACAGACTTGGGTGAAGAGTGAAAAGGTGGTGGGAGAACTACAAAATGGGTTCTGTAAACAAAGGCGGTTGGAGGACAATGTGTTTTCATTGATGCAATGTATTGAAATAGCGAAAAAAGAACAAAGGCTCCTGTGGCTGCACTTCTAGATTTCAAATGAGCATACGATAATGTGATTCAAGAAGACTTGTGGGGAATGCTGGACTCACTAGGTGTGGAAGATGAAATACCTAATCTTCTAAAGGATATCAATATAATTCACAAGGTAGTTATCAAACGTGAAGAACAGGTCTCTGAAGCTATAGAAATGGAGCCCGGGCTCCGACATTGATTTCTCTTGTCACCTTTGTTATTCATGTTGTATCTTCCGGGACTAGAAGCCTAATTAGAGAGGTCGACTCGGCTACAGCCTCTCTTTTGCCAAGCAAGGAAAACACAACGAGCAGTCATTCCAGCATTGATGTATGCAGATGATATAGTAACAATGGCCGACAACAAGGAAGATCTGCAGGGATTGATTGACATTGGTAGTAATGAGGAAAACAGGTTGATTTTGAAGTTCAGCAGGGAAAATCGGTAATCATGATTTTTAATGATAACAAAGGCAGTGAGTATAAGATATAGGAAGTCACACTAAAATAGTGGATAACCACAAATATTTTGGAGTATGAATAAATAACGGGGCTGAGTAAGCGAGCACAACAGATACGTAATGACTAAGGGCACCAAGAATGCAGCTGTAATGAAAAATAAGGCACTGTGGAAGTACATTAGGTATGACGTTGTGGGAGGGGCTTGGTAAGGTGTCACGGTCCCGGGTTTGACGTTCGGCAATGCGGTCATGTGCATGAAATCAGAAGTTCAAGCAAAAAAGAAATATAAACAACTTAGCATAGGTAGACTTGCGTTGGGAGCACACGGGAATACCCCAAATCAAGGGGTACATGGTTACATGGGATGGGCATCATTTGAGTGCAGGGTAGCTAGCAAAAAAGATAGAATTTGGGGAGCGATTGAGAAAAGTGGAAAAGAACCATTGGACTAGGAAAGTGTTCAGTTATGAGTACATGAAGAATGTTGATAGTAAACAGAGCAAGCGAACTCGAAAACTGTCAAGCAAATATTTAGACAACAGCAGAACACTAGGACAAAAGAAACATCGGTTAAGAAGAAGGTGAAAGAAACAGAGAGGGTCATGTGGAAGTTGGGGATGCTTACAAAATCATCACAGGAGACCTACCGAACATTTAAGCAGGAAATTGCAAGGGAAGATATCAACGGTAATTTATTTATTCTTTATTTATTTATTAAGATACCTTACAGACCCAACAGGGCTTTGTGTAATGGGAGCATAAAGAAAATAAATACATGGGTAGTGGAGCAAACGCATTAACGCGTATGCGCCTTCGGAAGACAACAAAAAGCCCGTGCTCTGATTGCGCGAGAACCTGTGCCGCCTTTGCCAGACTTACTGTTCGCCCATTTTCCGTCGCGACCTCGTTGCGACTCGTCTGTTCTAATAAACATCATCGCATTTGGTGGAGGCTGCTGAGATCCCTAAGCAGACCTGGAGCTCCACTCTCGCAAGTTGGCCGAAAGACTACCGTACAACATGACTGACGCAGTCGCCAACCAGCCCATCCCAGCACAGCCAGCACCATCGGCTGCCCCGTCGACCTGCCCCGGTGCTACCCGTCAGCGGGACCCACCAATCTTCAGCGGCAGTGGTGAGCAAGACGTCGAAGACTGGCTCTTCTTGTACGAACGCGTGAGTTCCAGCAACAAATGGGACAACGACTCTAAGCTTGCCTATGTCATCTTTTACTTGGCTGACGTCGCCAAGCTATGGTTCACCAACCGCGAAACCGCCATCGCCAGCTGGTCCACCTTCAAGACCCTCGTGACCGAAGCGTTCGGCCGACCAGAGGTCCGCAAGCTCCGCGCTGACCAGCGTCTGCGCCACCGAGCCCAGCAACCTGGTGAGACCTTTACTAGCTATATTGAGGATGTGCTCGACCTCTGCAGGCGTGTTAACTCATCCATGCCTGAAGAAGAGAAAATTCGACATATTCTCAAAGGCATCGAGGATGGCGCATTCTAGATGTTGCTGGCGAAGAGCCCGACCACGGTGGCAGTCCTCGTAAGCCTGTGCCAGAGCTTCGATGAATTGCGTCGTCAGCGTTCCATCGCCCGACAGAGTGCTCCATCACCAGATTCGATCTCGGCCGTCGCACTCGCCAATGGCAACGTTCACCAAGGAACTCTGTCGAACCAGATTAAAGACTTCATCAGGGAGGAAGTCGCCCGACAGCTTTCCCTGCTGCCGCATAGTGACGCGCCCACGACAAGCCTCCCTTCGAATATGCAGCAGGCCATACGCACTGAAATTTGCAATGCACTCCCTACAGTTCCGGCCTCTTACCCGTGCACTTCGGTGCCATCTGATCTCTCAACTGCTGGCTACGCACTAACTGCGCCGCCTTCACCTCTCAGCTACGCAGCTGTGGTCGCGCGGCCCCACCGCATTCAGTCGCCTTATCGGCTCCACCTCCTCCGGCCTCGCCTCCAGTCTACAGGCCCCCACCTCGCTTTTTCCGTCCATCTAATGAGTGGCGCACCCGAGACAATCGTCCCATCTGCTTCGCGTGTGGCATCGCTGGCCACATTGCACGCTTATGCCGCCACCGTCCCACGCCTGCGCACGCATACTTCGGAGCTCCTACCTACGCACCGCAGCAGACCACCCCGTCTGCATATGAACAGAGGCACTCCGACTCGGATCGCCACCCATCAACTGCTCGTTTCCCATCACCTCGTCGCCGATCGCCATCGCCTATGTGTCGTCGACCACCTCTTGAGGAGGGAAACTAATCAGTGCAGTTCCGGAGGCAAGAACTGCAACTTGTGCGCAATTCCCAAGGCCTCCATTCTCGCCGAAAAATGTTGTTGATGTCGATATTGAGGGAGTCGCCACATTAGCGTTAATTGATACCGGGGCCGCCGTTTCTGTGATGAACGCAAATTTTTTTAGGAAACTGAAGAAAGTGACCACATCTCTCAGTGGCTTGGTGCTGTCCACGGCTAGCGCGCAACGCATTCATCCCTCGGCTGTGTGTACGGCGCGCGTCGTCATCCGAGACGTTTTGTACGTCGTACAGTTTTTTGTACTACCATCTTGCTCTCATGACCTTATCCTGGGTTTGGATTTCTTATCACGTCATGAAGCTATCATCGATTGTTCCCGTGCCGAAGTGTCCCTTGTGCCAACATGTGAATTTCCACCACCCGACCGCTCTCCTCTGCTCTGCAAAGTCATCGCTAATGACGACATCACCTTGCCTCCTGAAGCTTCGGTCCCTATTAGCCTTTCATTTCTGGCGCAACCTGACGGCACGGTGGTGTTTACGCCATCTCCGGTTTTTACTGAACGCAAGGGCATCGTTCTCCCATTTGCTGTTCTTACAATTGCGTCTGTTTAACCGTAATGCTGGTCACCAACCACTGCAACTACCTCATTGGCTTACTTCGTGGTGAAACGTTAGGATATGTGCAACCTGTCGACCATATCGATGATATTATTCTTCCCGACGAAACGCCATGTCACATTGCTGCAACCACTCATGCATCTGAGCCATCAAGTTCGTCAGCCTTCGACAATGCTATTGACGCAGACCTTCCCCTCTCGCATCGCCGCCAACTTGTTGCTCTCCTTAACAAGTTTCGTTCTTTTTTCGACTTTCAAGAACCTGCTTTGGGCCGCACCACGACTATCGCTCATACTATTGACACCGGCTCACATTCGCCTCTGCGACAGCGTCCTTACCGCGTTTCCGCCGAAGAGCGCCGCGTCATTACGGAGCAAGTAGATGACATGCTTAAACGTGGAGTCATACAGCCTTCTCAAAGCGCCTGGTCATCATCTGTGGTTCTGGTCAAGAAAAAAGATGGCACCGTACAATTTTGCGTGGACTATCGCCGCTTAAACAATATTACGAAAAAAGATGTCTACCCGCTACCACGAATAGACGATGCTCTTGACTGTTTACAAGGTGCCGAGTACTTTACATCTTTGGATCTGCGTTGTGGGTATTGGCAGGTGCCAATGGCTGAATGTGATCGCCCTAAAACAGCCTTTGTAACGCCGGATGGCCTATATGAGTTCAAAGTCATGCCATTTGGGCTCTGCAACGCGCCTGCCACATTTGAGCGCATGATCGACACCATCTTGCGTGCCCACAAGTGGAAAACCTGCTTATGTTACCTGGACGATATCGTAGTCTTTTCATCTGATTTCCCGACACATCTTGCTCGCCTCCACGAGATTCTGACGTGTCTAACTTCTGCAGGCCTACAACTTAACTCCAAGAAGTGCCACTTCGCAGCATGAAAACTAACCATCTTGGGACATGTCATCACCAGAGACGGTGTTCTTCCGGATCCCGATAAGCTTCGAGCTGTCGCTGACTTTCCGTTGCCCACATCACTGAAAGCCCTAAGAAGTTTCGTCGGTTTCTGCTCCTACTTTCGTCGCTTCGTGCGCAACTTCGCGTCCATCATCGCACCTCTCACGAATCTGCTTTCCAACAGCAAAGGCATATCTGCATGGTCACCTGCATGTGACGACGCATTTCGCCAGCTCCGCCGCCTGCTGACCTCACCACCTATTCTTCGTCACTTCGACCCTGCTGCGGCCACAGAAATTCACACCGATGCAAGTGGCACCGGTCTTGGTGCAGATTTGGCACAATGGAAAGGCACCCAAGCTGAATACGTAGTCGCCTATGCAAGTCGCGCTCTCAAGAAGGCTGAATTGAATTACTCCGTGACAGAGAAGGAGTGTTTGGCCATATTCTGGGCGTTGACAAAGTTTCGCCCGTACCTTTACGGCCGTCCTTTCGACGTGGTCACAGACCACCACGCTCTATGTTGGCTGTCCACCTTGAAAGACCCGTCCGGACGCCTGGGGCGTTGGGCACTTCGATTGCAAGAATACGACATCCGTGTCGTATATCGTTCCAGTCGCAAGCATGCGGATGCCGATGCACTTTCGCGATCGCCATTAACACCAGATGTGGCTTCTCTGTCTCCCCCTTTTACCACCTTGTCACCGCTCGACACGACTGACATGCTTTCGGAGCAGCGTAAAGACCCACACCTTGCCTTGTTAGTCGACTACCTTACCGATCCGTCTGCTGTCCCTTCCACGAGAGCGCTACGCCGGCAAGCAGCCCACTTTTCTTTACGAGACAACATTCTGTACCGCCGTAACTACATGCCTGGTGGTCGGAAGTGGCTCCTTGCTGTCGCAACTCATATTCGCTCTGACATCTGCATGAATTTCCATGCAGATCCCCAAAGTGCTCACGCAGGTGTCCTGAAAACCTACGAAAGGCTGCGCCAACGCTATTACTGGCGAGGAATGTATCGCTTTGTGCAGAAATACGTTCAGCCTTGCACCACTTGCCAACAGAACAAGACACCTCCGCGGCACCTTACTGGCATGTTACAGCCGCTCCCGTGCCCGGATCGCCCATTCGACCGCGTGGGTATAGACCTCTATGGCCCCCTCCCATATAGTATCTCTAGAAACCGGTGGATTATTGTCGGAGTCGATCATCTGACACGCTACGCTGAGACTGCAGCTCTACCGGCAGCGACCGCCCACGAAGTTGCACTCTTCATTCTCCGCAGCTTCATTCTACGCCATGGTGCTCCGCGGGAATTACTCAGTGATAGGGGTCGTCGAGTGTTCCTGTCGGAGGTCATCCAAGCTATCCTCGCTGAATGCAACATTATCCACCGGAAATCTACCGCATACCATCCACAGACAAATGGTCTTACTGAGCGGTTCAACCGCACACTTGGCGACATGCTGAGGATGTACACCTCCTCCGACCACAATAACTAGGACGCTGTATTGCCCTTTGTTACCTTCGCTTATAACACCGCGACGCAAGCGACTACCGGTTTTTCCCCGTTCTTTCTATTGTACGGCCGCAAACCTTCCCACCCACTCGACACTATACTACCGTATCGCCCTGATGCATCTGAGTGCTCCCCGCTTTCGGAAGTCGCCAGATACGCTGAAGACTGCCGTCAGTTGGCTCGGTCTCTGACAAGTGAGGCTCAAGGCCTACAAAAGACTTGACACGACGACGCTCACCGCATAGCTCCTACATTTCGTGCTGGTTCCCTTAAGCGGCTTTGGGTGCCCCCGCACGTTCCTGGCCTGTCTTCTAAACTTCTGGCCCGGTACCATGGTCCCTACCGTGTCATTGACGCGACCTCCCGGTGAATTACGTCATCGAGCCATTAACACAATCACCAGATTTGCGCCGTCGAGGACGCGAGACCGTACACGTCGACCGTCTCAAGCCCTACTACGACCCCCTCATTGTGCCTACTCCCTGAGTCGCCAGGATGGCTACTCTTATCCCCGGGGGTATTGTAGTGGAGCATACGCATTAACGCGTATGCGCCTTCGGAAGACAACAAAAAGCCCGTGCTCTGATTGTGCGAGAACCTGTGCCGCCTTTGCCAGACTTGCTGTTCGCCCATTTTCCGTCGTGACCTCGTTGCGACTCCTCTGTTCTAATAAACATCATCGCACATGAATTGGTACACTTTACATACAAATAATACCATGAACTAAATGACAATTATTACACGAGTCCTAGCAGGAATAAGAATGAGAAAATATTAATAATATTTTAATAAGAATAGAACGGCATTGAACATCAGATGAATATACGCGTGAGATAATGATTTAAAACAAGCTAAAAAACAAGCACAAATTGTGAAAAGACTTTCCATTATTCAACAAAACCATCACTGAATAAAACACAACAGAACTGAATGGCATGTTAGTAATCAAACCATCAAACAAAATAAGTTTAAAGTAAGTGAAAAAAGCGAGATACTAATAGTGAATAAACGCGTAGGTGCCAATTTTATTATGACTAAAACGTGCAGTTAATCTTGTAAATGGGTAAGTAAAAGGTGCCGGAATTTTTTCCGATTGCGTGCTGCAACGATTTCATTTAAAACATGTCCAGTTTTTGGGGTAGTTCTCTGCTTTGTGAGGCTAGAACGAGAGTATTGTGGACCAAGACGTACCAAGCAAAATGCGAAGGCACAGACACAGTATGTAGTGCATGTGGAGAGCTGGAGAAAACGGCTGAACTTTTGACAATTTTTTGTAAAGTGCTCCACCTTCAAGTCGAAGATTATGGCGCCGAATTTTTCAAAGCATTGAGGTTTAGGGACAGTGAAGCAAAAATAGACTTTAAACAAATATAAATATCTTGGAGGAGGGTAACTGACGGGTAGCTACAATCGAGGCTATAGTGAATTTCAATCGTTAAACACACAGAGATAGTACTTAAGCTTATAGCTAGGTGGCATAAGCCACCACGCATTCTAAAGGGCACAGCCGGATCCATCCATCCATCCATCCATCCATCCATCCATCCATCCATCCATCCATCCATCCACCCATCGACCCATCCATCCATCCATCCATCCATCCATCCATCCATCCATCCATCCATCCATCCATCCATCCATCCATCCACCCATCCATCTATCCATCCATCCATCCGTCCGTCCGTCCGTCCGTCCATCCAATTGAAGTGACGTATGGCATGCGCCCTGTACATTCCCTCTTTCGGGGTAAACGAAATATTGCAAGTCATACGTGTACCTGGCATGAAAGTTAATGACGTGTCATGGCGCCCAACAAGTTTAGCTGCACAGGTGGCCTAATGCAACGTCCAAACCGTCTGCGCACACCCAATGCTGGCGGTGTTGAAGCGGAAACTGGTGTTGGGGTAACAGCATGAGCTGGTGGCAAAGGACTGCTATACTGGCAAGGGGCGAGTGGGAGTCTGGAGTGGGCTTGGGGATCCTCCTGGCAGTCAACTGTTGCTTCTGAAGTCACGAGCAACCGACGGCTGACTCTGCTGTGGAACCATGTGTTCATCAACACCCGATGCCTGAGAGTACTGGGTACCATGTGTGTCCGGTTGCGAACAACATCGCCAGCGTCCGCTAAGCACTGCGGCCACACACTGTGCGTCCCGAACCCACACTCTCTCCCCTCCTGCAGAATCTCGTTAAAGTCGGCACTTCAACGTGGCTTGGAAAGCAGTGTGGCTGTTGGCACACAAAGTCGAATCCAGAGGCCACGTCCTATATGCAGCTGAGCAGAGCTGTAGCCAATGGTGCGGCAATTGCCAGGTGCGTTGCAGTATGACAGGAGAACCAAGAAGTCGGGAGGCTACATAAAAGTTTCTTGACCGTCTGAACCTTGCACTCGACTTCACCAACAAATCGAGGGTGCTTAGGACTAACTGTTGACGTGGCAGAAGCTGTGATTCTGGGAGAAGGCATGGAAATATGGCGCCGACAATTGCGGTCGGTTTTCACTAACGAGCGACTCGGGGATCTCATGTCTTGCAAAGGCACATTTTATAAGACAGATCGCCATCGCGAATGCCGTCGAGAAAAATGTAGCATTTCGAGGTGCCTCGAGTAGTAGCTGACGAGCAGAAGGTAATCTGCTGCGTCGTAGTAAAACATGTCCACCGTCAACCCACTCACAAGGGTGGCCACGCGTCACCGTAGTAAACAGTGGTTCTGCTCCTTAGATCCACACGGTGGCGCAGTCGGGACAGTTTTCTACCATGGTCGCAATCTGGTTTCTCATGGTTAGCCACCAATACCCCCCTTGGCGATAGCACAGTAGCGAATCACTTCAAGATGACCATCATGAATAAGGGACCGGAAGTGCTTGCGCAGTGAATAGGGCACAAATACCTTCTCCTCAACGACGTCACCTAGCCCAGTGGCAATGGTTTGTCTAGCGCAACGCATGGCAAGCTCTCTCCACGAACGGGTGCTGTTTCAACCGGTTTATGCATCGTCGCCATTCATTCTGGCGAGTCTTACGCAATGCGTGGCAATCTCACTCGTCCTTGGGTGCAACCCAGTGCAGCGGCTCTGGATTGGAGGATTATGACGCCACCCAGCAGCGAGTCCCGATTGAACGATACCGACGTGACCGAGTGGCAGTTACTATTGGGCGTTGCTGACGTAAGGCACCAACCCGGGGCCTATAAAGAACCAAGCAGCGTTTCGTCATGCAGCCGACCTATGCGTGAGAGGGAAGACATCTCGGCTCTCACGTTGTCACCTCGGCATCTCAAGTTGTCACCTGAGGCTTTCTGGCAAAGGTTCTGGTATTCAAAAAAAGAGAATGAGTCACACGCAGACTCGCGTTTCGTCTTAAAGTCGATTTATTTGAATGGCTCAAGGGCGAAGATGTTCATGACGATCCCGATAAGGTGATATAATGCATTGCATTAGAACGATTCTACCACTGCATCGAAGATGGCGTCAAGCTTTGGCTCCTGGACAAGCTTGGCAAATTACAGCTAAGCAAGGCAGCAGAGTTAGCTGAGGAGTATTACACTCGCCGAAAGCTGCTTAGTAGGGCAGTGCGCGTTGAATTTGAAAGGATGAAAGAAAAGAGGGCTTTCCAAAGAAATCTGATCAACGGAAACCCACTCCGCACCGTAAATTCAGAAAAAAAACCGTCTCTTACGAAGGACACTGTAAGGTAAGGGCAAACGGAAGTGGAGAAATTGAGTGGTGTTCCTAAACAACGCACTGATACCACAGGGGCGTTAGAATCATGGAAGCCGCTAATCTGCTACAACTGCAAAATAAAAAGGGCACATCGCAGTAAACTGTAAGCAAAAGTTTCCTTTCGCAAGAATTCGAGAATTGCCCCGCCGTGGTGGTCTAGTGGCTAAGGTACACGGCTGCTGACCCGCAGGTCGCGGGTTCGATTCCCGGCTGCGGCAGCTGCATTTCCGATGGAGGCGGAACTGTTGTAGGCCCGTGTACTCAGATTTGGGTGCACGTTAAAGAACCCTAGGTGGTCAAAATTTCCGGAGCCCTCCACTACGGCGTATCTCATAATCAAATGGTGGTTTTGGGACGTTAAACCCCACAAATCAATCAATCAATCAATCAAGAATCCGAGACTCGGAAAAGAACATGTGGTTTTAGAGCCGTATTTTCAGAAAATTAGTGTGACGGAAAAACGTGTTGAGCACTGCGAGACTTAGCGACAACCATGAATATTGTCCATCCTTCGTTTGTGTCTCCAGAAGACTTTACGGGAGACTTTAGAAGACTTTACCTTTTTTGATAAATGCGGAATGAATGTAGTGCACAGCTCGATCTATCACTCGCTATCTTAACCGGTAGAGCGTATACATTCTGTTCTGAAACAGATGCTGAGAGCTCTTAGCTACGAACACAAATGCGACTGGGAAGCGTGTATTCGTCCCGCTATGTTCACTTTGAGATAAACTCCTCATAAGAGCACTGGTTTTAGCCCTGCAGAGCTTGTGTATGGTAGGAGTTTGAGAACAACGCCATTGCAAATGCTACGCGAGTCCTGGGAGGGATTCGATGAGGACCCTATTGTATTTTCGTATGTTCTATACCTCCTTCTGAGACTTGAAAAAATGAAAGATCTAGTGGAAAGTCACATGAAGGCTGCACAAGTGTTGTCGAAGGAATACTACGACAAATTGGCGAAGAAGCGCGCTTTTGAACTAGAAAGTCGGGTAATGCTGCTGCGGCCGCCCAAAAACAACAAGCTAGAGGTTCATTGGGAATGGCCCGTAATATCAAAGGTTTCTGTTACCCATTATGAAGTGAAATTAGGAAGGCAGCCAAACAAAATTTAGCACTGTAACTTGATGAAACCATACGTTCATCGTCAAGCGGTCGTAAATCTGCTTTTAATTGCTTCAGAGGAAGTGGGAGCAGAAATTTCGACCTCTAGTGGTGTAATCGAAAGGGGATTGGAGGTCATCTTGGAGCCGTTGCACCTAGAGGCTAGGTTAAGTGAAGTACAAAAGAAGGACTTGAGAAAGATTTTTTCTGAGTTTAAAATCGTGTTTTTGGACCATCAGGGAAACACGACTGTGATTTAACATGATATCGAGCTAACTTGTGGGGAGCCAATCCGTATCAAGCTGTACTGATGGTTCCCTGTGCAAGAGCAGATCATGAAAGAGGAGATCGATAAAATGCTGGAGCCGGGAGTCATAGTACCGGGCGAGAGTGACTATACAACCCCTCTAATATTAGTTCAAGTGCCAGGAAAAATAAGAGGCCATGCATCGAATATCGGTGTCTTAACGCCATAACTCGAGATCAAACTTACCCGATACCAAATCTAGAGGAGAGGGTAGAAACTGTATCACAGTCTAATTATACTTCCACGTTAGATCTCATGCGTGGTGATTGGCAACTCCCCCTTAGGGAGCGCGCTAGCCGCTATGCCGCATTCGTTTTTTTTATTCGGAGTGTATTGTCCACTTAAGCTAAGCTTTGGTTTGAAAATGCGTCTTTTATTTGTCAGGCTTAACGAACCATGATCAGAATTGCCTCTATGAGTTCACTCTGCCGTATCTTGACGATGTCGCCATCTTCTTAAATAGCTGGGAAGAACATGTAGAGCATGCACGAGTCATGCTCAAGAAATTTAAAGATGCTAGTCTTACCGTGAAACCTGCTAAATCTCTAACCTGGGACACGTTGTGGGGTGTGGCCGGCTAGAACTTCAGTATTTAAGGTAGCCGCCGTCGTGAACAATCCACGACCGATCACAAAGTCTCAGATAAGGGCATTTTTGGGACTAGCTGTATACTATTAACATTACGCGCAAAATCACTCTAGCATTACCAGCCCACCAACTGACGCACTTCGCAAGTCTAAGCCGGTTGAAGTGGTTTGGGACTCAAAAAAAGAGAGTGCGTTTTGCAAGCTTTTAGAAGCCTTGAGCAAAAAAAACCCCTTCTCATGGCACCCGATTTCTCTAAGGGGTTTGTCATTCAATGCGACACGAGTGATCACGTTGGTGGTAACGAAAGGCCAGCTTTGTATTATAGTAATCTTTATTATACATACAAATCTTTAATATACAAAGTACAGTACACAAGTACAGTAGACACAAGTAAGGGGAGGGTTGGCAAAAAGGCAAATTAATGCCTGACAAGGTGCCGTAACCTGTCCCAGACTACAAAGCGCAAAAAAAGAAGTAATGTACACATAATTAAAATATTTTAACAAAGAAGCAGCCACATTTACAATTTTTTCATAAGAACTTAAGTCGAAAATTGAGCTGCAGGGGAGAGGCATACAGTACCACTGAAAAGGAAGGCGCTTGCCTTCTATGGGCCGTTCAAAAGCTAGCACGTTATGTCTCTGGTTCCAGGTTTGTGGTTGAAACGGACTACTATCCTCTAACCTGGTTAAATAACATGTCGACTAAAAGTGGCCGGTGACTGAGGTGGAGCATGATTTTCGAACAGCACAACCTATATGTTTGCTACAAAAAAGGAACGCTAAACGCTAATGCAGACGCATTGAGCCCTGCATTTCAGTTAGTACCTTCTACACCTTTCGGTCTTTCGCTGGCGAGTCAGGGCAAAGTTTTGTCCTCATCATAGCCTTAGCTGAGAGCTCCAGTTCAGAGTGGTCTCAAAAGGCCAACTTTATGTTGTATTCTATTTATATGCGTTGTTGTACGTGTAAAAATTTGAGTCTAATTTTCAGAGTGTTGTGTTCCACATGTGCCTCTTGATTTAGAGGGAACGGAATTCCGATAGACTTGTAGCTAGATATGTGTTGTACTATAAATTGTCTGGTGTTGTTTCGAGTAACCGAGGGCACTTGCTTGTGTCAGGTGTTTTCTGTTGTTGGACCGTTCTTGACAAGTTGCAGAACCATCGACAAGTTTTGGCGACAAGCCAGTGGAGCTGGGATCCGCCCTCAAGAATCGGATGTGTTAACGAAATTGAGCCTGGAGCCACATCCTTCACCTAACCCTGGGGGGACCTAGCGAATGGGCGCCCGACATCTGAGCCACGTGGAAGCAGCTCGTCTTTCTGGCGCATTGTCTGGTGGCGGGGGTGCTGTTACGCCTGAAAGCCCAGCCCGGACGTCATTGCCTCTGCAAAGGCATTCTGTGTCAAGGCCAGTGAGCGAGCCTACTTGATACCTTCTCCTCATTGACGTCACCTAGTCCAGTTGCGCTGGTGGGTCTTGCGCAACGCACGACAAGCTCTGTTCACGCACGTGTCCGGTTCCAACCAGTTGATGACTCGCCGCCACCTAGTGTCGCGAGTCTTACGCAAAACGTGGCAATCTCAATCGTCCTTGGGTGCAACCCACCGCAGCAGCTTTGGATTGGAGGATTATTATGCCACCCAGCAGGGGGTCACATTTGGAAGATTCTGACGTGACCTAGTGGCAGTTTCTATTGGACGTTGATGAGTTAAGGCATCGATCTAGGACCTATAAAGAACCAATTGGCGCTTCGCCAAGCAGCCAACCTAAGCTTCAGAGAGAAGACATCTTTACTCTTCGAGTCCCTAAGCTGTCTGCTCAAGTGCCGAATACGTAACACCTCTATTTTTAAGTTGTACATACATCTTGCCTTAACTCACTATCGTCTGGTCCGCTCGTCTATCAGCTCTGCGCTGACTCAGTCGCGAGCTGATAAACACACGCTACCAAACAGCGGGCGACCTTGGTGGCCCGTGACCTTGGCTGCCTTCGCAACAGTGTCGCCACCAGTGCGAGTCGTAACAGTGGTGGCAGCGGCGACTTTCGGAGCAATGGTGCCTTCAGGACCATGTCGGCATCGCGCCTCGTAACAGAACGGTCGGATGAACAGACAGATGGACGGATGCACAGACAGACAGACAGACAGATGGACGGATGCACAGACAGACAGACAGACAGACAGACAGACAGAAACATGGACGGGCGGACAGACAGACAGACAGACAGACAGACAGGAGCATGGACGGGCGGACAGATGGAAGCAAGAACGAATGGAAGGAAAGACGGGCGGACGGACGCAAGCATGGAAGCTAGGACGTTCGCTTCGCCCTATTCATCATCATTCACTCCGCGTATATGCTGGGATTTTTTGAGGCCGAACTCTCCTGGGAATGTGCGAAAGCTGGTGGCACTTCTTGAGCCAGCGTTATTAAGACGTCAGACAGCATTCCTGAGCATGATGTAGGGCAACCCTAATTGCCAAATTCGACCGGATTGCCGGTTTCCACAGCAAGTGCAATTCGACCTTTTACAGGGACGAGGCTCAACAGATGCCCACATGGAAAACGCAATTCCGAGCTGCGTCTCCAGAGCAAACTGCGTATCTGGACTTGGTATTGCGAAGAGGTTTATTAGCCGTTAAGGACAGTGACCAGACAGCGTGGAGAACTGTCCAGAGATCGGCACAGCAACCGACCGACGCACTAGCCGAAAGGGCCGGGCGTTGGCGATGCTGCTTGCTGCAGGCACATCTTCTTCTTCACACTCGTCCCCGCTGAAAAAGGAGCCATCTTGGCGACGTAAGAAGTTTCAGGCAGAGGCTCATAATGCGAATTCAGGCGGGAAACATGGACCATGTCACGTGCACGCCGGCGCATATCGTCCAATCGGAAAACTGGCTGAATTAGGAAATTAACCGGAGAGGTTTTCTATAAAACGGTATAACGCCCCTCGTACCGGGGGACAACTTTTGATGATAGTCCCGAAGTTTGGTATTGAATGGCGAGCCACACAAGAGACCCTGCGGCATAGCTGGGATCCGGAGGGGAGGTGCTATGGTTTTCTTGCTGGCGTTGCTGCTCATCCGAGGTGAACGCATGGGCGAGCTTGTGGCACTCTTCAGCTTGTCGAGCAGCCACGGAGATAGGTGGACACTCGGAAGAATCAGGGCGGAAGGGAAGTGGAGTATTGATTGTATGGGAAGGCTCGCGTCCGTAAAGAAGAAAGGAAGGTAAAATCCCGTGGTTGTTTTTATTGCAATATTATATGCGAATGTGACGTATGGGAGAACATGGTCCCAGTTTCTATGATCACATGGTACATCAATAGAGAGCATGTCACCTAGCGTGCGGTTAAACCGTTCCGTTAGCCTTTTAGTCTGCGGGTGGTATGCTGTAGTTTTCCGATTAATGACAAGGAATTCCGCAACAAGAGCTTCGACGACCTCGGAGAGGAAGGCGCGGCCTCTGTAACTTAGAAGCTCTCGAGGTGCGGCATGCCGAAGGATAAAGTGACGTATAATGGAAAAGGCGATATCCTGAGCAGTAGCGCTCGGCAAAGCAGCTGTTTCGGCGTAGCGTGTTAGATAGTCGACCATGTGATGCAGGTTTACGATTGAATAAATTGTTGCTGGGAGGGACAGCTTCGGAACTAAGATACGACGAAGCCATTTAAGGTGTGAAAAGAAAAGTAGAATCTTTAGGTCTAATTAACAAAAAAGATCAAGTTGCGATGTACAGACACCCAGTCTAAGCAGACAAACTGAAACTTGTCCTAAACGTTGTCCAGCTAGAATGTTTATAAAAAACAACAGTCACTGGTGGCGTTGGTGGTGGCGGTGGCTTGGTAGGTTGAGGTGGCGGCGCTGGCGATGTCTCAGCAGGTAGAGTCACGCGCTGACCAGCACGGTGACGTTTGGTAAAAGACGAGGTAGCCCTTGCCTTAGCAAGAACTGCGGCCGCTTGCCGATGCTGGCTCGTTTCGAGGAGATGATCACCACGCGAACGGTTCCATCTTCCACGGGTGGTTCGGGTTTGGAGTCGAAGCCCGGGCACCTGGGACGTGACCTTGAACAGTCACGGCCGGAACTCTGGAAGGCCGCGTACCTCCGAGTACACCGTGGGCTGCTGGAGTGTCCTGGCCTTGCCTGATTTCACGCGGTTGGGTCCGCAACCCGACACCGCAGTCGCACGACACCCAGGATCTGCACTCCAGCCAGCTCGAGCTCGTTCTGCTCTCGACTGGTCTTCCTCTTCTTCCCTCTCGTGCATTGGCTGCAGCGCAACGTTTCGCGCAAACTTCCTCTTCCTTTTGGCGGGCCGCAGTTTCATGCGTGATGTTTCGCGCCAACGTCGTTATCATCTTTCCGCCGCTCAATTGTTTTTCACCGCTGCCATCGCCTCCGAGCACGTTGTACATAACACCACGGTGCCAGCACACTTCACCGACACCACCACTTCACTCTACTACACCACTGACAACCACTATAATCCACCGATCGCCATCTGGTGTCAATGGAAGGGGGCCATAGAGGCCAACGCCAACGCGATCAAATGGCTTGGCAGTGCATGAAAGTGGCTGCAATGCGCCAGTCGCAAGTAGCGGTATATTTGTGTCGCTGGCAGTCAGGACAGCACTGCACGAATTCGCGTACAAAATTGTACATGCCGCGCCAGTAATAGCGATGGCGAAGGCATTCTTATAATTCGAACACCCTGGCGTGGCCACATTGTAGATTGTCGTGAAAAGAGGCGCATACTTGCCTTCGTAAAGTGCGTGGAATGACCAGTAGCCACCGGTGGCCATCGGGAGCGTAGTTGCGTCGATGAAGAAGTCGATCGCGGATTGCGAAATGGAAAGCTTGACGGCGAAGGAATTGAGATATCGGAAGGTTGGGCATGCCGGATAGATATTCGAGAACAGATGCGATGCACCGGTCACGACGTTGTTCGGTGGCAATCAAGTCAAAATTTAGCGATGACAAGGTCTCGAGGCAAGTGTTTCTGCACGTCAGATCAGGTGGTAAAGGTGAGTGGGACAGGGCATCAGCGTCAGAGTGTTTGTGTCCGCAGTGGTATACGATGCGAATATCGTACTCTTGGATGTGGAGTGCCCATCGCGCAAGGCGGCCAGAAGGGTGTTTCAGCGTGGAGAGCCAGCAAAGCGCGTAGTGATCAGTTACTAGATCCTACGGGCAGTCTTATAAGTACGACCCGCAGGTCGCGGCATCAAATCCCGGCTGTGGCGGCTGCATTTCCGATGGAGGCGGAAATGTTGCAGGCCCGTGTACTCAGATTTGGGTGCACGTTAAAGAACCCCAGGTGATTGAAATTTCCGGAGCCCTCCACTACGGCGTCTCTTATTATCATATGTTGGTTTTGGGACGTTAAACTCCACAAATCAATCAATCGTACAAGTACGGCCGGAACTTTCCAAGCACCCACACCAGAGCCAAACATTTTTTTCTGCCACGCTGTATTTAGTTTCGGCTTTCGTCAGAGTGTGGCTAGCGTAGGCTACAACGTATTCTCAACTGCCGGGCTTTCATTGAGCGAGGACACCGCCTAGCCCGACTTCGCTGGCATTGGTGTGCACTCTGGGAGGAGCCGTCGGGTCGAAGTGGCGAAGAATAGGTGGGTAGGCGAGCAGAAGGCGCAGATTAGTGAAGGCAACGGTAGATGCAGGGGACCAGGAGGAGAGGTTCACGTCAACGCGAAGAAGTTGGGTTAACTGTGACATGATGGATGCGAAATTGTGAACAAAGCGCCAGACATAAGAGCATAGGCCTACAAAACTGCGAAGTTCCTTCATGGTCGTCGGCTTAAGAAATTCTGCGACTGCTCGAAGTTTTGCTGGGTTAGGTATTATGCCGTGCTTGGCCACGACGTGGCCTAGGATGACGAGCTCGCGTGCAGCAAAGCGGCATTTTGTCCAGTTAAGCTGCAGGCAAGCGTTGGTCAGACAAGTCAAAACTTGCCTAGTACCAAGGAGTGCGTAGCAAAAGACATGCGAGAAAACCACGACATTGTCGAGGTAGCAGAGGCACATATTCCACTTGAGGCCACGTAGCGTATTATCCATAAGTCGTTCGAATGTAGCAGGTGCGTTACAAAGCCCAAAGGGCATGACGTTAGACTGGTATAGTCTGTCAGGTGTAATAAATGCAGTTCTTTTTGTCGGTCGGCTTCAGCCATTGGGACTTGCCAGTAGCCAGAGCGCAAATCTAGCGACTAGAAGACTTCCGCTCCGTGAAGGGTGTGAATGGCGTCATTATTGCGTGGCAAAGGATAGACGTCCTTGCGGGTCATCTTATTCAAACGGTGGTAGTACACGCAAAATCGAATAGATCCGTCTTACGCACCAGGACGACAGGAGACGCCCAGGAACTGTGAGATGGTCTAATGACGTCTCTACAAAGCATATCTTCGACTTGATCGTTGATGATGCGGCGCTCTTCAGTGGAGACACGGTATAGTCTTTGACGCAGTGGCTGGTGTAGGCCGGTGTCAACATATTGTTCGTCTCGTGACGTTTGGCCTAGTTGAGGTTGTGACACATTGAAAGAATTCCGGAGCTCATGCAGAAGATTGAGCAGGTCTGCAAGTTCAGTTAAAGTGAAGGTGGCGGCGATGGCACTGGAAAACGTATCTTTGGATGATTTCTCGACTGCTGACAGTTCTTTTGGGTGGTCGCAGTAGTCATCCGGGAGATTAACCAAAGGCGAAGGGTCAAGATTCAGCACGCAGCCGAGACATTTTCTCTCAAGCAAAGTGACAGGTGTGGAAAGCTGATTGAGTATGAACACATTGCTTCTTCCGGCGGCAAGGTCAATTGTTGCGAAAGGCAGCGGCATAGCTCGACGACTAGTAAGGATATCGGAAGGCATAAAAAAGACTGTACGTCAGTGTAGGCGTTGCATGAAACGGGAACGAGGGCGAACGTTTCAGGTAAAATATCAGTATCTTCATGCACGAACAACTTCGGCGGCTGATGAAGAGTGCCAAGTAATGGGACATCACACAAGGATGAAAACACAACTTCAGCGCGTGCGCAGTCGATGACAGCATTACGGCGGGATAGGAAGTCGCACCCGAGGATGACGGCATGCGAGCATACAGCGAGGACAATAACTGTAGAGAAATGTAATAAATGTAAAAAAATCCTTCGCTGGATACTCTTGCAGTGCAGGCCGTGAGAGGCGATACTTGCTGTGCGCTTGCGGTGTGAAGCGACAGTCTCGAAAGCGACGTCATAACTTTGCGTAATAAACGGCAGAGTTTAGCGGCAGTAACAGAAACAGCAGCGCCGCTGTTCAAAGCCCCGCCACGGTGGTATGGTGGCTAAGGTTCTCGGCTGCTGACACACAGATTGCGGGATCAAATCGCGACTGCGGCAGCTGCATTTCCGATGGAGGCGGAAATGTTGTAGGCCCGTGTGCTCAGATTTAGGTGCACGTTAAAAAACCCCAGTCGGTCAAAATTTCCGGAGCCCTCCACTTCGGCGTCTCTCATAATCGTATGCTGGTTTTGGGACGTTAAGCTCTACATATCAAAGCTGGTGTTCACAAGGGCGAAAGTACAATAAACTTCAACAGTTACTGTGATCACTTCAGCGGGAGAGGGGCATGGGCCTAGACAGTTCAAAAATGGCACAGTTCTTGCCTCTTGAAATGCGGTGCTTAGTTTTCCTGGTCAGAGGGTTCGAGCTGGCAACGCATGGGGGAGGGCGATCGCCGACGAGGAGAGGGTGCGTGCGGCGTTACGAAGTCGAGGTCGTTAGGAAGCGCGTAGCGAGGTGACGAGGCCGGCCCGTATTGGACGAAGATTTGGATACAGGGTTGCGACGATCGGGCATAGTCGCCGAACGTCTGAGTTCGAAAGCGGCAGTAGCGGGCAACGTGTCCGGGAGTGAAGCAGGCGTAGCATATCGGTTGGTTATAGGGCGTTCTCCAAGGATTGGTGACTGGTGGTGCCGCCCAAGGTGCAGTATAAGCAGCCGGGTACGTGGGCTGTGAGCGCGTGGTGTAGGGTGGTTGCGGAAGCCTGCGCACAGCGTCTGCATATGTGAGCGGCGCTGCTTCAGGCTGCATCGCTTGCGAACAGGCGACAGGAGGAGCCACAGGCTGCGCTGAATACGTTAGGGGCGCAGCCACAGGCTGCATGGCTGTCGGATAGGCGACAGGAGTGCCTACCGGCTGCGCGACACGCGGGCAGTGAACACGGTTAGATAGTGGCGGCTCGTGGTGCGCAAGGGGAACAGCTTGGGTAACCTCTTCCAAAGTCGTAGTGCGAAGCGGGGCAAGTAGATGGGGGGTGATCTCATGAGTAAAGACACTAGTGAAAGTTGGTGGGTGACTTCTTCACGGACGAGGGCTCGGACTTGCAGAAAAAGCAGTGAATTGTCAGGCATGGTGTCGAAACTGGACAGTGACTCACCACCACGCTGAGGCTGCCAAGTCAGAGTGCGTTGCTTCTTCAACTCGTCGTAGCTCTGACACAAGCTGACAACTTCAGAAACTGTGCTCGGATCCCTAGCCACGAAAATTTAAAATGCGCCATCGTCGATGCCATTAAGGATGTGTTTGACCTTGTCAGATTCGGGCATATTGTCATTCGCACGTCGATAAAGGTCGACGACGTCCTCGATGTAGCTGGTACAGCTTTCGCCAGTCTGCTGAGAGCGGACGCGCAAGCGCTGTTCTGCCCGCTGCTTGCGGACAGTCGACCGACTGAACACCTCAGCACATGACGTCTTGAAGATGCTCTATGTAGAGATATTGTGTTTGTGGTTGTTAAACCACAATTCGGCGACGCCAGTGAGATCAAATATGACGTGGCCCACCTTGTTGGCTTCATACCACCTATTATTGGCGCTCACCAGTTCGTAGTGCCCAAGCCAGTCTTCGACGTCAGTCCCATCCGCACCGCTGAAGACCTTCGGGTCCCGTAGCCTAAGATGGCCAGGGCAGTTGAACTGGGGCGAAGGCGCCGATGGAGTAGCGTTGTCAGTCATGACGGGCGGAAGCGTGTGACTTCGCAGCTCCAGGGTTTAGTGACGAGGATAAACAGCACAGTTCACCAAATGTCAAGAGGTTTATTAGCCGCTAAGGACAGCGACGAGACAGCGTGAAAAACCGTCCAAAGATCGGCACAGCAATCAACCGAAGCACGAGCTGAAAGAGCCGGGAGTTGGCGATGCTGCTTGCTGCAGGCAAATCTTCTTCACAGTATATATACCAGGCAAAACGTGTGCTGTGTTCAGGCATCTGTTGCCAGGACATCGCTGGACATCACTTTCAATGGTCGAAAGAGTTTGCTATACAAATCGATCAGAAAAGCTGCCTTCATCTCGCCACAGCTCGACCATTTTGAGGCAACAGCTCATGTCGTTCTGGATGTGCTACCACCTGGGACATGCCTGGCCACGCATTCTGTTGATATCCTCTTTCAAAGAACGAAAGTTAACCTACGTGAGAGGCCTTAATTGACCGGACATAAGTGCCTTAACCGCTTCCTAACAGACTTTCCTTAAGTCAGCAACATCCTTCTCAGGTCTGAGATTACACAGCACAAGCAAAATTATGATGAAACGACTCCCAACAAGGATCTCCCACCATCTTCTTCCACAACAACTCTGCAAGAGCACAGGACATTGCACAGGTTATGTGGAAACCTCACCCCATGCAGACGTCTTATCGCACACGAAGATGTCCCTCGACCTAGTCAAGAATGCACAAACGGCCCCGTAGGTTTGCTTGTTCCGTCGCTACATGAACTATTTTCTGCCGTGTTTTTCCGAATGTCACTAGACAAAGACAGGCGTTCCGGGATTCTGCGACCATGGTGATGCAGTCAGGACTGCCCTCAGAATTCTCGTCCGCGATTCGTCAGAAGGTGCTGCACCATGGACGAGCTCAACCCCAGCGACAAAGCCAATTCTACCCACCAGTAAACACAATCAGAGTTCTTCAAGTAGAGGTGCAGCATGGCCGGAACCGAACACCCAGATTTAGCCAGTAGGGCTCACCAAAAACATTGTCGGCTATTCCTCGCGACGCAGTCATGGTCGAGTGTGATAAAGAGAAGCTGGCCCAGAGATTGCGTGTTGTCTCTTTTCGCGCTCAAATATAAATATATTTTCGAACAAGCCACTTCTTGTTCGGAAACACTGACGAAGACCGGTCCACCGGTCGAAACCTTTGGAAATGAAATAAAGGCAACCCCGCTAAGTTGTGAAAGTTGTTTCTTATATATATATATATATATTGTAAGATGGCGTCAAGTACACTCAAGACTCTCCTTGGTATTGACTCGAGTATGTGCCCCACAACCTAAACTTCACTGGGGATGATGAGTATGTACAGATGAAAAGATGGAACGCATAAATAATGCTCACACTTATTTTCCCCGTGCACTTGAGCGACCGGCCCGGCCGAGACTTAGGCGGGAAAGGTACGGCACACAAAGGGATTAAGACGTGAAACGTGGACTATCTCGGAGGCATGGTAACGACGGTACGAGGAACCCTCGACGGGAGTAACAAGGTGATTGACAGGAGATGTTCGTTCACAAACAATGTAAGGTCCTAGAAAGCGTGACTGAAACTTTTCACACAATCTGGGTATGCGAACAGGCGTCCAAAGTAGTACTTCATCTTCAGGACGGAAGGTGACGTCTCGACGAAAGCTGTCGTAGCGTTGCTTGCGGTCTTCTTGACTGGCCTCCGTGTTGAGTTGAGCACGTTGCCGTGCCTCAGCAAGCCTGGAGACAAATTGTTCTGGCGTAGTCATGGACGTTTTTGTCGTTACATTGAAGAAAGAGGCGTCAATGGTGAATGTCGGCGCACGACCATAGACGAGGAAGAAAGGTGAATACCCGGTGGTTCGTTGAACAGCAGTGTTTTGTGCAAATGTTACGAACGGCAAGATTTTGTCCCTAATTATCGTGGTTCGGTGCGATGTAGATGGATATCATGTCGATTAGAGTCCGGTGGAATCGCTATGTTAGCCCATTTGTCTGCGGGTGGTAAGCGGATGTGGTCTTATGATCTGTGCCACAAGTTTTTAGGATTTCGTCGAGAATTGTTGACAGGGAGGCCTTGCCTCGGTCACTCAAAAACGCGCGAGGTGCATCATGACGCAACACAATGGCTTTTAAAAAGAAGCGGCAACGTCTGAGGCAGAGCTAGTACGTAAAGGAGCGGTCTCCGCGTATCGTGTGAGGTGGTCGACGGCTGTGACGATCCAGCGGTGGCCCGCTGGCGTTACAAGAAGTGGCCTGACGAGGTCTATTCCGACAACGACAAAAGGTGTGTCGGGACATGGAATAGGTTGTAATAAGCCAACAGGAGCTGAAGCTGGTCGTTTCCGGCGTTGACAAAGTGCGCAAAAAGCGACATAATTAGCCACAAAGATAGAAAGACCAGGCCAGAAGAAACGGCTCCTAACGCGGTTGTAGGTCTTTTAAAATCCCAAGTGTCCAGCTGATGGATCGTTATGCAATGCTTCGAGAACTTGTTTTGCAGCGAACGGGGAAGTAGTGGCACCCACCGATGTCCATCCGCATTGTAAGTATAGTGCTTCAGGACATTGTTCTCTAGCTTGAACAGCCGTAGCTGACGACGTAGTCTGGCATTAGGTGGAGAAGGCGAGCCATTCAAGTATCCGATGATGCGGTTACAGTAGGGGTCGTCACGTTGGTACGCGGCAAACTGGGCGCTGCTGTTTAATGGTAGTGACCCAGCAACTGCCAGGGGTGATAACGTGAGTGAAGAGGAAGCCGCTTGATCACCTGAGGGGCATTGAGGATGCGTGGTTGGAGATGAAAGTGGCAGAAGGCAGCGAGAGAGAGCGTCAGCATCCTGATGCTGTTTGCCGGACCTGTACACAACGTCAAAAGTGTCCTCTTGCAAACGCAGCATCCAGCGACCGAGGCGCCCAGACAAATTTTTCAGTGAGGACAACCAGCATAGGGCCTGGTGGTCGGTAACCACAGTGAAGGGGTGTCCATACAAATAAGGTCGAAATTTCCGGATGGCCCAAACGACAGTGAGATATTCCTGCTCTGTTATCGAGTAGTTCTGCTCCGCAGGTGTTAGTGCGCGGCTGGCATACGCAACTACTCTCTCACGTAAAGTGTCGTCGTGCTGAAGGAGGACAGCACCGATTCTGTGGCCGCTGGCATCTGTGTGCAGGAAAGTGGGTGTACTCTCATCGAAGTGACGGAGGACGGGGTCTGATGTCAAAGCACGCCAAAGGGCTTGGAAAGCACACTCGCACTCGTCAGTCTACGTGAAATCCGTTCCTGACGTCACAAGCTCGTGTAACGGCCCCGCAATCGCAGCAAAGTGACGGATGAAGCAGCGGAAGTAAGACGCCAGGCCCACGAAACTTCGCAATTGTTTTTGATTGCGCAGACGTGGAAAACTAATTACGGCAGCAAGCTTGTCGGGGTCAGGTCGAACGCTGTCTTTGCTGACAATATATATATATATATATATATATATATATATATATATATATATATATATATATATTATGAAGTCTTAATTTGGAAGACCTTTATTAGGCCCGAGGAACTGGCAGCCGACCGCTACGATGAACGAACTAAGATGATGATGATATATATATATATATATATATTGAAACGGGTTGTTGAACAAGCAGGCGAACTCGGCGAAGGAGAGCTTTATTTAGCGCAAGGGCTAACTTAACGCAAGCCTGCGATCACAGCAAGTCTTCTTCTTTTACTATCCTCGAGCTCCGTGCCCACTACCCTCGTTACAATCACCCCCGGCCGATGAGGGAGCCATCCTGGCGACCTAAGGACAGGTGTAGACAGAAGGGTCATGGTATGGCTTGAGCCGAGAGATGTGTACGATTTCTTTTCCCCGACGGCGCTTGTCCGGAGATGCATCCAGCGGCTCGACAAGGTAGTTGACAGGCGATGTTTGGCGCACAACTCGATAAGGGCCATGGTACCTGGACGAAAGCTTGTGGGAGAGTCCTGGAGTAGTAGAAGGAATCCATAGCCACACCAGTGAGTTCGGAGCAAAGCTCATATGCGCGGTTGACGCGTCGTGGCGATGTTTTTGGCGCGTCTGGTCATGTGACGTGAACGCACGAGCAAGCTTCCGACATTCTTCAGCGTGTGCTGCTGCTCGAGAAACGGTAGTCATCTCTGAAGGGTCCGGTCGATAAGGAAGAATGGTATCCATTGTTGATGATGGCTCGCGTCCATAAAGAAGGAAGAAAGGCGAAAATCCAGTGGTGCTTTGCGTTGCAGTGTTGTAAGCATATGTTACAAAAGGGAGTATGCTATCCCAATTTGACTGGTCGGATGAAGCGTACTTGGCCAACATATCCCCAAGTGTACGATTAAAACGCTCTGTCATCCCATTAGTTTGCGGGTGATAGGCTGTGGTAGTGCGGTGTGTGATGCGACACTCGCTCAACAACGCTTTGATGGCATCGGAGAGAAAAACGCGGCCACGGTCGCTTAGTAACTCCCGAGGTGCTCCATGCCTTAAAACCAGGTTTTGCAGTATAAAACACGCAACGTCTTTTGCGGTAGCAGAAGGTAACGCAGCTGTTTCAGCGTACCGCGTTAGGTGGTCGATAGCCACAATGACCCAGCGGTTGCTACTCGAAGTATAGGGAAGCGGACCGTAAAGGTCGATTCCGACACGATCGAAAGCTCGTGCTGGACATGGCAATGGCTGCAAGGGACCTGTGACATGTTGAGTGGGCATTTTGCGTCGCTGGCACGTAAGGCAAGACCTTACGTAACGGCGAACGAAACGGTACATACCGCGCCAGTAGTACCGCAGCTGCAAGCGGGTGTATGTTTTTAACACACCAGCGTGGCCACATTGCGGATCATCGTGAAACGTGGCACAGATGTCAGAGCGCAGATGTCGGGGGATGACGAGCAACCACTTACGGCCGATCGAGCTGTAGTTTCGGCGGTAAAGCAGGTTATCCCGAATAGCGAAGTGTCCTGCTTGACGGCGAAGCGCCCTGGAAACTGGAGCGGTCGTCCGGTTTGAGAGAAAGTCCAAAAGAGATGAAATCCAAGCATCTTTGCGTTGCTCGGAAGGCATGTCCGAGATGTTGATGGCCAAGACAGCACTAGTGGAGATAGGCGAGCCGACAGGCTCTGAAGCCAATGGCGAACGTGACAGGGCATCGGCGTCGGAATGCTTCCGGCCAGAACGGTAGATAACACGGATATCGAACTCCTGTAACCGCAATGCCCAACGAGCGAGCCGACCATTAGGATCTTTTAGTGAAGATAACCAGCAAAGCGCATGGTGCTCCGTGTAGAGTGTTTGCTGCTTCTGACGTTGACATTGCGCCTTTCTCAGCTGTTGTTGTCTCGGTGTCGTGTGCCTCCCCTCCGAAATCGCCTGTGTTGTTTATGCCATCGGTCCCATCTGCGTGCCGTCGAAATATCATGCTTCCGTTTGCCGTCGTCATTTTTCGCAATGGTCACGCTGCCATTTATGTGTGCAATCCCTCGGACAGCCCGTCATCCCTACTACGTGGAGAATGCCTGGGAAGCTACGAACTTTACGAGTGCATTCTTCCGGCTACTATACCCGATTCTGCGGTTTCGCTCCCAATTGGTGCTGTCACTCCTACCAACGCGCCTAATGATGCTCTGGACGTATTCTCGGATGCCATCGACTCTGAGCTCGCACCAACTCAGCGCGAAGAGATTATAAATCTTCTTCTTTTACTATCCTCGAGCTCCGTGCCCACTACCCTCGTTACAATATATATATATATATATAGCCGCCATGGTAGCTCATTTGGTAGAGCACTGAACGCGTTATTCTAAAGTCGCAGGTTATGTCCCTGCCCACGGCAAGTCAACTTTCCACGCTCTTCTGTTTCTTCACATCGACATTACAGTTTGGTCTAATAGCTACGCTATACTTTTTTGGCATTATCGTCTATTGTATCTCAATAATGTTGTGTCGAACACGGAACAACGAGCCCTTAAGTATACTAATCTTTCTCAATATATATATATATATATATTGCGGAAATTAAGGCACGCGTGTTGAAACAATAGTCAACATTTAACCAATGCATATACGCACGTGTTTGCAGGTAGGGTGTTACCAGCGCTTCTTTCAATACTCGAGCGACGTGATAGTAGCAAGCTTCCGTGGGTATTTCATAGCCTTGATTGACCCATGCCGGGTCTGCATAATTAAGCATCTGCAAGAAGACGTTCCAGAATAATATGTTATTCACACCGGCCTGGCCTATTCCAGGTGTGTCCAGCATGGCTGCGAAAATCGTCAGCGCAGGTCGCTCAATAAGTATCGAGCCTTCACTGTTGTAGTTGTTGTTGGTGTACTTGGCAAAAAGAGATCTCCATTTAGCTGCAAAAGACGGCGAGACACAAACGAATTAGTTGCCGAGTATTTGTAACAGAGACTTTTTATTCAGAAAAGGCAGTTGCGGACAACCTTCACGCCAGTACAATACTGAGCATTTCTACTACGCGTATTCTCTGTCATTTGTCTGAGTCTGAACCTACTGCGAGCATAGTGCCGTTTTCACAGACTCTCAATAGTGAAGGTCTTTCTGAATAGTCTTGTACGTCAGTGGGCGACTTACTGCCCAGAGACTTACTGTATACAAAATATTGAACTAGTTTTTCTAAGCTGAAGCTGTGAGCTAGAGTAGTGCCATGGTTCTCCTGTTAATAGTCTGCAAGCCTAAGTATACGTTTTCATAATTGTAAAACCAGCCTTCCTGCGATACAGTTGATAACTAGTCAGGGCAATTGGGAAATAGCGGCAGCTAGACTACTTTTCCTAACAGCATGGTAAAGCCGAATTTGTTTGCTCTATGACGTGAATAATGTACATTCCATCTCACAAGCTGCTTGCAGCGCTGTGGAAGCTACAGAGTGCACGGCAGCAGTATCCAAGAACACTATAAAATAGTACACTCATTGAGCGTGTATTTCTTGGTATATCAACGACAATAAGTGCATTTGTGCATGGCTATTGCAATTTTTTGCCAACAACAACAATAAATGGTCCCTAATGCGTTCACAGATTGTGCTGAAAGTATGCCAAACATCTTTGCACTGACTGGGCACTGACGTTTTAGCATTCTCAAAAACAGCATTGATATATATGGCAAGCGGGCAAACGAACGCTGGTCAAAAACACAATGCGGAGGCTGTAAAACTGGTGCGCGATCCTTGGCTAATATGGCTTCCGCCAGCGTACTAGCGTCTAGTTTACGGCGTTCTTCGAAAACTTAAATTTACCCGAAACAGGCGGATATGCTAGCATTGCCCATTCTATAAGTTCTCCTGAATGAGGGCAAAGATAGAGCCAGCATGAGTTTCGCCGGTAAAAGTACTCTTTACCTAACAAAGGTGGGTGAGCGAATTTTGTACTCATTGGTGGGCGTTTCAAAAACTCCCAAGAGTTTCCCCGAAGGTGACCACGGTAAAGTGCGAATAGACGGGGTGATGCTATGAGGGGGAGTAAAGGTAAAATTCGTTGGCATTCGCTGTGAGTTAAGGTTAACTCCCCCGTGTGATAACATTGTGATTCCCAGGAGCCATTAGAACCTCTCGGGAAATCTTGGTGAGTTTACGCGTAAATGTGAGAGTAAATTCACTCTATGATGATGTTTATGTCCGCAGCCCGCTTCGCCCACTTGCGCTCGGCATCAGAGGCCCTTCGCCGCGCTGCCTTGTCTTCAACCGGTGCGACATCTTCAATGACGCATGCAATGCTCGCATTCGATTGCGTTGTACTCGTTGTTGGAGGTATCGCAGTCGAGGTTGATGCCTGCGATGAAACCATACCTATGACGACTTGTCGATCTCGAGCAAGTCGTAGCTGCGCGGGCGCGCGCAGCCAAAGAGCGGAGGGTTGAGCGCGTCCAATCAAGTGGTGTGTGACGTCACTGCGCCGTTGCTACAGGCGCTCCTCTCCGCTCCTCGCGCCGTTGCTAGGGGAGAGGAGGAGGTGCACCGCGGAAGGCGGATTCAGGGTCGCTTATAACGTGCATTCGCACTTAAAAGGCGGGCAGAGTGTTGCCACCGAAGAATCGTTGTGGTGAGATAAGACGCCAGCGCGAGCTGGACAACTAGGATCTGCGAGTGCTGCTAAGGCCTGTGCAGAGTTGCTGTAACAGAAATTAGATTCATAGTGTCACCTAGCTTACACCTCACTTCGAAGAGGACAGCGAGCTGCTATCCTCGTCAACGGCAACTATGCACAGGATGTTGAAGAAGCCTGACTTCCGATAAAAGAAGTGGCCCTGAAATGCACTCCTCATAAGAGCGACACACATTGTGCAGTCTCAACACCACTATAGAATATACTTTTACAGCGCAAACATAAAACGATCCACAAAGAAAGCGACGACACACACCAGCGCTGACTAACAACTGACTTTATTTCGGGATATGTCAATGCATAAATACCTCCTGGGCAACCTCACCGCACATGCGCCACACATCTCGACAGATAACAGACACTCAGAGGAACAATCAGAGTTGACAAAAGGTAGGGTGTTACCACCAGCGTTTACAGCGCTGGTGTGTGTCGTCGCTTTCTTTGTGGATCGTTTTATGTTTGCGCTGTAAAAGTATATTCTATGGCTATGAACCAACTAGGCCCAAAAGAAGTTTACTCAACACCACTGGTTGCATCAGATTGTGGATTTGCGGCGCCAATGTAGGCCACCAGTTTACACCGACAAAACACGGAGCAATACTTTCCGCACGCATAGGTTGATGAAACCATAAATACCATTCATAAAGCGTGTTGACCTGGACTGTCTTCGGATCTTCAAGATCCTATATATAGTGAAAAAGGTGGCTTGCTGCTGGTACAGTGAAAAATCCTGACGACAATTGGGATATCTCCGTTTCATACATACTTTGTGGAGATCGTAGAAAAAATTAGTGGTAGCATACCACATTGTTATAACTTTGAATGAAAATTATTCACAGTAAGGCCTGTGATAGACATTCCACAGTGGTTCGGGTGTTCCACAGTGGTTCGAGCATCACATAATCTTGGTAAGGTCAAATTTTTGACACCTGCATCAAGGTCACTTTGTAGGTACAGGCATTCAAAAATTATGTTGCTACATGTGCTTTTGGAGCGAGAGCTGTTATAAGATCACAACTTGGGTCACGCGCAGTTGTCCTGCCACCACCGCCATCGCCACCGGTGTCCGTAATCACATCGCGCAAAATTAGAAAAAAAAACGTCGCAGCACCAATGACACAATGAGCTCGAAAGCTTGTCCGCTGGGTGAAAGCCGAGTTTTCTACCACTGAGTTACGCTGGTGCTTGTAACTTGTCAAACTTGCCTTAAGCAGGCTTTATGTCTGGAAACCAATCGCGTTATTAGGACTTATAAAGCGCTTAAAATATCGAAAGAACAACCACTCGTCACACAATGCGGAAAGCGTAACAAGTGGGCCGTCCAATACCCCAAACCATCACAAAAGCTTGTTTTTGATCATTTAATAACTGTGACGCGTGCCTACTTCCGGCATAAATTTCTCATCGTCATCAGCAACTGCATGAACAATTAGCACAAAATTCACTGCAGGTGTTTAGCGGATACCACGCTTCTCAGAAAAACAAAAAAATAGCATACAGAATGCCGGACAACTATCCAAATAAATTTATTAATAATAATCTATTGGGTATGAAGCAACTGTGCTTCCAGTAGGTAGCCAATGAGTGATTTGAAAAGGCTCTGAAAGGCCACTCTTCTAGCTTTCACTGTGACTGTGCTGCGCTTTCCGCGCAGGCCTTGCGTTTTTTTTTTTCAATTGCGCAGTCTGGCATTTGTCATCATGAAGAAATTCCACGGTGTTGACCATGAACTGCATTGCTCTAAAATGAGAAGATAATCCTTAGACACAGGCGACTTTCAGGTGTTTTTATCGGATTCCGCAAAGAGCAATCATGGTAGTGGAAACTTCTAAATACACAAACAAAACCATTTCTTTAACACTGCAGTGTGGTTCAAGTGATATCACGCAGCAACAAAAAAACGACATCTGAGAAAAGTTAAAAAAATTATCTTCCTTTAGCCGGATTTGAACTTCGGTCCACTGAAATATGAATGATCTCGTGGTGCGGGCACTCAACCAATAAGGACAGAGATAAAAATGCGTGCAACCAGTCTATGAAATAGAGTATAGGGCCTTTTCGACTTCACCACACTTTCTGCACCTCTTCAAGGGCACTGCACGTTGGCCGTCGATATAGCGAGCGCACCCCGGGTCACTTGCACATCTGCACTCGATTTGGCATCGTACTGCACAAGCTCATTGGCACTTCAGCACTAGCTTTCCCACGAGTTCTAATTTTGTGCAAGTAGCGCTAGCGTAAATGGTACGGCTGCACTTTTGCCCTAAATTTGATCGCTGCACCGATAGCCCTGGTGTCGTGCTACACTAACATTAGAGAAACTGGTATGGCAATTTCTCGACACTTTCGCGAACTACGTGCAGAAAGTGCAGCCGAATCGAGGAGACCGATAACTAAGTATTCTTCATGCAGGCATGCCTAATAGACGCGCCCCAGCACGTGCAAAAAGGTTCTCCTCTCCACTCGAATGAATATAGGCTCCAAAAGCAACGGTTGATGGCGCTCACTGTCCCTAAACTCCCTCCCCTCTCCATACACACTACTTCACGTGCCTGTGCCTTCGTATTCGGCGGCGCAGTATGTCTTGGTCCGCAATAATCCCGTTCTGGCCTCGAACAACAGAGAACTTCCCCGAGAATTATCGTAGATCTTGTTCAATTTTATGCTTGAAAGTTTGACTCTGCACAAGCAACGTCATTTCTGTAGAAAAATGGAAACTGGAAAAGTACTTCTCGCGTTTTTCATTGTCTCCACCATGCTGCCACTCGCTCCCGGTATAGTGAACTCGGAGATATGTTGTGGCGTGGCAGGGGAACACACTTGGTTCACCGGCAGCCCTTTACAGTGCCCACGTTTGAGGGAGACGAGACAAGGCACAAGATGAGCCGACTAGGTGCAGTGGGGGTCTGGACGGCACCGACGCCGAAGCACTAAATCTAGCGACTGGGTAACACTCAGCATTCCAATGAACGAATGTTTCATTTACACATATACAAGAATTCAAGCACACAAAGTCGTAGAGACGTGCCTTTACATGAATTACTGTTATAGAGGGCTAGCGAATGCCAGAAAGTAAGCTCCTAGGGCACGTGCACGTGACGCATGGCTAACCGGATCCATTCACATGCTTCTCATACAAAGTTTTGTGGGCGAAGCATCTTAAGCCCTAGGTCGTGCGTTCCCGATGTAGTAGTAGTAGTAGTAGTAGTAGTAGAAGTAGTAGTAGTAGTAGTAGTAGTAGTAGTAGTAGTAGTAGTAGTAGTAGTAGAAGTAGTAGTAGTAGTAGCAGTTGTAGTAGTAGTATTAGAAGTAGTAGTAGTAGTTGGTAGTAGTAGTAGTAGTTGGTAGCCACCTTTCGCTTAGTACTTGAAATGTCCGCCGGATAGCGGTTCCAGTATATGAAGAATATCTGATGAAAAGATGCGAGATGGTGGTATTTCGAGTGCTGACTAAATGGATGGACAGACCGACGGACGGACTGATGGACGCTTTGCCATAACCATCATTATTCGCTCGGTAAAAATGCAGTGGCTTTTTACAGACGTGGACTGCGTGTAGTTTTCAACGCCGATGCACGACGCACGCGCATGAACACTTCTTGCATTGTAGCAGAAATAGACCATATTTGAAAGGTACGCTTACGAGCGTTTCCAGCATACCGGGTATTTGTATTGCTGGTGTTCATGGACAAGACAGTCGTGAGAGTTGGAAGCATGCATTACGTTATAGTGCTTTCTCATCTGAACAGTGTTCTCTAAGCATGTTAGGCGCGTGCAGACCGCGACATAGCGAAGAGGCATAACAATTCGCAATGTTTCAGTTCAGGCAGCCACCCCGGCTACCGGAGTGGAGCTACATCATCGCAGTTCGCTGCACCGAAAGATGAAGACCTCCGCAAGAATTGGGAGTGCAAGCTTCACAGGAAAGAAAATGCTTTCACTTTTTTGCTGTATATCTGAACATCACATTCAACCACACTTAGTGTTGCGTGACTATGCGCACGATATAAACAGCAACGGAATGCGCATTCCGAGATGTAAGCAGTAACTTGCTCCAGACGCAGTACGGACCACTTCTTCCAGACTGCCCATTGTTTCTTCTACCACAACGCCACTACAAAGGCCAGATAGGAAGAGATCTGCGTCATTATGAGCTTATCTAGAGGGTTAAGGTGGGCATGAGAGCAACTAGGGTGGTGGTGGGGCAACCCCCTAAGTCGGTGCAGCAGTCTACCCTGAAAAATAACCAACAGTCTCATCGCGTTTGGAATGTTTCATTGTCTTGAGATCCACGCCGCAAGGTATAGCCATGATGCAAGCTTTGCAAAGTATGGACCCTCAAAAAGTCGTTTTACATAACACCAGAGAAATAAATAGAAGGAAGAGACAGGTACGTTAACCTAGAAAAACTTGTTTGCTACCCTGTACAGGCGTGGGAAAATGAGGGTTTAGAAGAGCAGAGAGGTAGACAGATATAAAATTAATGAGAAAAAAATAGCAGATCCCACGTAAAGTGGGAACCGATGATATGTGAAACACGAATGAGTAGTTGTCACATCTAAATCAGCACAACACTACGAGGCGGAAATAAATTACACCGGACATGGCTTCCATGTCATGATTACAATGTTTGGACCTGTCATATACACTCTTCGTACATTCGATCACGTCACGTTATACCAAATTCGGTGTATGTGGAGCTAGTATAACGGCCATGAGCACGCTATGGGCGTAGCACGTAATAATCGTTTACATGCGCGCATATCTTGATTATCACGTTTCGACGCATCGCTTATTTTCGTCGTCTAATCACGTCACGTGATATCAGATTTGGTATATGTGAAGCTAGTTAAACGGCCGCGAGCGCATCATGAGCGTGGTATATGGTCATGTTCTTAAATGTCACGCGTGTCATGATTATCATGCTCGCAGCAGTCATAAAGCTTCATACTCCATTGATGTCACGTAACACCAAATTTGGTACATGAGGAGCAAGCGAAACGGGCGCGAGCGCATCATGAGTGGCCCAATACACTCCAACCTAACGTTCACGAGCGCGCACACTGGGTGCCGCGTCGCTGCGCTAGCAAAACAAACGCCAGGAGTGACCGGCGCGACCAGCGTTCGTCGGCGTAGCCCGGCGCAAACCAGCGTGAAATGCAACATGATGCATTTCACGCCCATGACCTTACCCAGCTCTACCCAGACAGCACTGCGTGTGCCTCTCTTCGTGATGGAGGGACGCCGGGCGCGCTCAAACGCGCATGAGTCAACGCAACGCAGCGCGACACGCACCTGCAAGCATATGGCAGTCATATCGGCGCCTGGCGTGGCATCACCGGCGTTACGTGACGAAACGATGGCGCGCTCGTGACCCGGTTCACGTCAGAGCGCATTCCCGACTTGAGTGTGGCATGTGGTCCCGTTGTTGCATCACACGCATCTCATGATTATCATATTTGCACCAGTCACATACCTTCATCATCCTTTCACGTGATGTAATTCCCAATTTGGCATATGTGAAGCTGGCGAAACGGCTGCAGCGCATCATGATTGTGGCATGTAGTCATGTTGTTACATGACACGCTTGTCATGATTTTCAACTTTGGATGTGTCTTTTACCTATGTCACTTCTTTGCGTCACGCAATACCGAATTGGGTACTTGTGAAGCTAGCGGAACAGCCACGAACGCAGCACCTATTCATGTTGTTACTTGACATGTACCTCATGATTATCATTTTTGCACCAGTCCCATACATTCGCCATCGATTCATATTCCGTAATACGAAACTTGGTACATGTGAAGCTAGCGAAACGGCCACGAGCGCATATTGAGCGTGGCTGATTTGATTGATTGATTGATTGATTGATTGATTGATATGTGGGGTTTAACGTCCCAAAACCACCATATGATTATGCGAGACGCCGTAGTGGAGGGCTCCGGAAATTTCGACCACCTGGGGTTCTTTAACGTACACCCAAATCTGCGCACACGGGCATACAATATTTCCGCCTCCATCGAAAATGCAGCCGCCGAAGCCGGGATTCAAACCCGTGACCTGTGGGTCAGTAGCCGAGTACCTTAGCCACTAGACCACGGCGGCGGAGCACTTGACCGTGACATGTAGTCATGTTGTCACTTGACACGCGCCTGCATTGATGATTATCGTGTTTGCACCCGCCACATCTTTCGTCATCCCATTCACGACTCATATTAACAAATTAGGTAGATGCGAAGCTAGCGAAACGGCCGTGAGCGCACCATGAGCGTAGCGTGTAGTCATGACTAGTCATACCATGGAAATCATGACATGCATATCACGATTTTCACGTTAGGGCCTGTCACCTATGTTCGCTACGCAGGCATGTCATAGCATGCCAGTTTTGCAACATGTTATGTGAACAAAACCACCACAAAAGTAACAAGCGCATTAAATGTAAATCATGACATTCATGACATACATGTCATCAATTTCATGTTTCGACTAATGTATGCTTGTTATACAGTCATGTTATGGCATACCAAGTTTCGCATTGATACTATTATTGAAAAGGCCAGGAGAGCTAGAAGTCGTAAGCGGCTAGATAGATAGATAGATAGATAGATAGATAGATAGATAGATAGATAGATAGATAGATAGATAGATAGATAGATAGATAGATATATAGATAGATAGATAGATAGATAGATAGATAGATAGATAGATAGATAGATAGATAGATAGATAGATAGATAGATAGATAGATAGATAGATAGATAGATAGATACGCTTAATGTCGCCCAAGTTTGCTAAGAATGCTTCGAATTGAAACAAAATTGGCAGCATATCCGCGGAGTGAATGATGGAGAATGGGGTGAAGCATTCGTCCGTCCATTCGTTCTGGCTTCCGTCCGTCCATGCGTCTGTCTGTGTGACCGTCCATGCGTCCATCCGCCCGTCCGTGCATGCGTCTGATCGTGCGTCCGTCCCTGCGTTCGTCCATGCATTCCCCCTGCATCTGTTCATGCGTCCATCCATACATCTATCTGTCTGTGTGTCCGTTCATCCATCTATTCAACACTCCAAGTACCGCCATCTCCCATCTTATCATCATATTCCTCATATAGAAGCACCACCATCCAGCGGACAATCCAAGGACTAAACGAGGGGTGCCTAACGCACACTTTCTTAAGGCTTGCGCTTCGTGTCTACTAGTATATACCATGAACTCGAGGTGGTAAAGGTGGGTACCTTTACCACCTCGAGTTCATGGTATATACTAGTTCACTGTATTCATGGCACTGCGGCCGAACGCTCGCTAAACCTTTCTAACACCAAGCAGGTTATGCCCAGCGACTTTAACGTAGGAAGCTTTTCCTGTCAGATAGTGCTCAATGTACATGCCAATGGCTGCTATTGGGAAAGGAGAGACAGGAGAATTCGGCTTTTACTTTCTTACGGCTTGCGCTTCATATCTACTTCCCACCTTTAACCACCTAAGGTTTATTCATGGTATATACTAGTTCATTGTATTCATGGCACGGCGGCTCAACGCTCGCTAAACCTTTCTAAAACTAAGGAGGTTACACCCAGCGAATATAACGTAGCAACCATTTCTTGTCTAATAGTGCTCAATGTAAATGCAAAAGGCTGCTAATGGGGATCGCAGCGTGCGCGTTAACTGAAAGCCGAATGCTCCTGTCTCTCGTTCCTCATTAGCAGTCATTGGCAGGTACATTGAGCACTAATTTTCATTGTTCAACAATTAACGCACAAAAGAAATCCCTCACCGGCACAACCTTGGAGGTCAAAATGTTATACTTGTTCCATACTACAATGGCTACGAGGAACGAACAGATGCCGCTATAAGGAGCTTCGCCCCAAAAAATTGGCAGCTGATCCCACGTACAGTAGGAATCCATGATATGTGAAGCACAAATAAGAAATGTTGATATGTCACTTTGAAATCAGCGCAACGTTAGGAGCTGGAGGTAAACGATGTCGTACATGATTTCTGTGTTACGATTATCATGTTTGGATGTGTCATTCCTCTCCGTCATCCATTCACGTGACCTGATACCAAATTTAGTATACGTGGAGCTAGTGAAACGGCCGTGAGCACGCTGTGAGCCTGGTATGTTCTCTTGTTCTTTCATTACACGCGTATCAGGATTGTCATGTTTGCACCAGTCGTATATTTTGTCATCCATTGACGTCACGTAACACCAAATTGGGTATATGTGGAGCTAGCAAAGTGGCCGCGAGCACATTGTGAAGGGCCCAATATGCTCAAATGTAGCGTTGACGCGTGCTCACGCTGGGCACAGCGACGCTGTGTTAGCAAAACGCGAGCACTCTTTAGTGTGACACTAGGTGCAACCAGCGTCCATCAGCGCGGCCCGACGGCAACCGTCGCGAAATTTGACATGCTGCATTTCGCGCAGATTTGTTACCCAGACAACACCGCGTCTCTCTCTTTTTTTTTTGTGGCGGATGGACGCTGACGCGCTGAAACGTTCATGCATCAAAACAACGCAGTGTGGTGCGCACCTGCGAGCATATGTCAGGATCCGCGCCTGGCGTTGCAACGGCGGCGTGACGCGACGAAATGAACGCCGGGGAGCACGCGCACCGCGTCACGTCAAACTGTATTGGTGCCTTGACTGTGCCCTGTAGTCATGTTCTCACATGACACCCATCTCATGACTATCATGTTTGCACCAGTCACATACTTTCGTCATCATTTGGCGGCATGTAATACCAAATTTATCATATCTGAAGCTAGTGAAACGGCCGCGGGCGCATCACCAGTGTGGCATGTAGTGTTGTTGTTACCTGACAAACATGTCTTGATTACCATGTTTGTATGTGTTATTAACTTATGTCGTGCATGCGCGTCACGTAACACCGAGTTTGGTACAGTGAGGAGCATTGTTAGGTTGAACACGCGAGCGCATGTACGACGGCACTATCAGCGCCACGTAACGGCCATTGTTGGAAACATTGCGCATGCGCAGCATGTGCTTTGCGAAACACTCTTTCCACCGCGCGGATCACGTCATCGATACGCTTGTTCGTCGTCTGCTAGCCGCATTATTTGTTCGCTGAGCTGACATCTGCATTTCAAGGTCCATCTGGATTGAAGACTGGCGAGTGAAGGAAAAAAGTGAGTGTAAGAAGGATAGTTATTAAACTTTTTATTCAAGAAAATTGCACTATTTTAATTCAAGTAAACAAGACCATGAGAACAAATATAAAAACATGAGCAAATCTGATAGCGAGTCATGTGACTACTTACAGCAACGACGGCAGCTATTCTGGAAGGTAACGAGTCTTGAAGTGATCGAACATATTCCCGATCGGCTTTCAGCCTTTTCCACTCGTTGCTGACTTGCGCCCACAACTGGTCCGAAGTCGCGGAATAAAGGGGCTTCCTTGCCAAAGAAGCTTTCAGACGGCCGCACACGTTTTCTATCACATTCAGGTCCGCTCCTTTCGGAGGCCATTCTAGTAGCTGCATGTGCTGCTCCGCCTGGAACTCCTTGACAGCCCGCACAGTGTGTAATGGTGACCGGTCCTGTTGCAACAGGTAATCACCATCTGAGAGTAAATGGCTCGCATATGGCAACAGCACAGTGTTCAAAATGTTGCAGTATTGTGCCGACAATAAGTGTCTACGTATACGTTGCAGGGGCCTTAAACCATATCTTGAAACAGCACCCGACTCGCTCACACTCGATCTCCTACTGGCAGAAACACGTTGCACGTTGTCTGGGTCGTTCCTGCGTGGCAGTTTGACGTTAACTAAAACAATTGCTTTTCAAAGCAGCAAGTTTGCCTCACTATGTGCCTGGTAGCTTCCAAACACGCAATCTTTGGTCTTGTCGCGTTGAAAACGTTGACTCATCCGAAAAGATGTAGTGACCCCACTCTTCTGATGTCCATGCTTCGTGCAACTCAGACAACTGCCATCATGCGTCCTTGTATGCCACCGTTAGAAGAAGCTGCTGCGCTGCGATGCGACTGCGAAGGCCCGCAGTACGCAGGCAACGTCGAACAGTGGTGACCAAACGTTCAAATCCAAGTCCTCGCGTATTGCTGGGGCTGGCAAAAAAAGGTTATGAACAGCAGCTGCAACTATGAAGGCGTCTTCATCGCCTGTGGTAGCTTTAGTGTGGGGCGCGCGGGGTGCATCCTGAATTCGACCTTCATACTTGTAGGCTTGAATTATCCTGTTCACAGTCTTCAGGAGCCTATTATTAAAGCGCCAATATACCGCTGGGAGTAACCTTTCAGGGAAAGATAACAATTGAGCGCCGTTTATCATCAGGAACCCTAGCCATGATACAATTTGGCGACAAAATGAACGGCTGCAAACTATGTATGGTTGTTTTATATACGGCGTTGCATGCACACAACTTTGGAGGAAACGAATAAAAACGCCCCCATAGATATACAAGTTTTTTGTCTTGTTCTGTTCAAGCACAGATGTTTGAAAGAAATCTTAAAATGCAGGATGCATGGGCTTAGAAACAAAATGTGGCTAGCAGACGACAAACAACTGCATTTATGACGTCATGCGTGCGGTGAAACAATTATTTTGCGGAAGGCGTGATGCGCATGCGCAATGTTTCCAGTGATGACCGTGACGGGGCGCTGGAAGTGCCATCGGCCACGCACTCGTGTGTTCACCCTAACAGTGCTCACCGCTGTACATGTGAAGCTATATAATGAAACGGCTGCAAGCGTAGCATGAGCGTAGCTTGTAGTCATGTTGTCACATGACATGCATCTTATGTTTATCATGTTGGCACCAGTATCATACCTTCATTATCCATTCACGTCCCGCACTACCAAATTAGGTAGAACTGACGCTAGCAAAACGGCGACCAGCGCATCATGAGCGGGGCATGTAGTCATGTTGTTACATGACACGCATGTGAGGATTTTCATGTTAGGGTCTGTCACTTGTGTTCGCCAAGCAATCATGCCATACCGTACCAGTTTTGCAACATGCCATGTGAACGAAACCGCTGCAAGAGCTGCAGGACAATAAATGTAATCAATGACACTCATACATACATGTCATGATTTTTATGTTAGGACTAGTCAAATATGTTCTTCATACTGTCATCTTAGGCCATACCAAGTTTGGTATCGATACCTTATTCTAACGGCCAGGAGAGCAAAAGTCGTAGGCGGATAGATAGATAGATAGATAGATAGATAGATAGATAGATAGATAGATAGATAGATAGATAGATAGATAGATAGATAGATAGATAGATAGATAGATAGATAGATAGATACGCCCAAAGCCGCCGAAGTTCACTAAGAAATGCTTCGCCTTTAAACATACACACTCGTGCACATACAGGGCATTCCGATCACAGTCGCTTGGAGAGACTGGTTGAACGCAAAAATTGCAGGAGCGCCTTCACAGCCTTCTTTCGTGACATGAAGTCGTGTCGGTAACGAAGGCTTCTTTCTTCCGAAAGAGTTTGGGTTCAAGTTCATCTAGTGAACTGAAGATCGACTGTCTCTGCGAGCAGTATTGTATTAGATTTCGAGCAGCAGTATTCGCCAGAATATGTCAAGTGCCCGGCCGCGGTGGTCCAGTGGCTAAGTTACTCTGCTGCTGACCCGGAGGTCGCGGGATCGAATACCGGCTGTGGCGGCTGCATTTACGGTGGAGACGAAAATGTTGTAGGCCCGTGTGCTCAGATTTGGGTGCACGTTAAAGAACCCCAGGTGGTCGAATTTGCTCCACTACGGCGTCTCTCATAATCATAGGTTGGTTTTGGGACGTTAAATCCCACAAATCAATCAGAATATTCCAAGTAGTTTACTCACTACCCCAATGGTCACATTGAGCCGTGTCGGCCGTTTCTATGCAGAACGCCTACGCATTGGTAAATGTGACGCCAACCATAACCGGCAAGGCGCATTGTAGCGTCTCTCCGGTGATGTTCTGAAAGAATTCGAAGGCTGGGGATAGGTTCTAAGGTACATAATCGTGCGTGGGTGAAATATGGCTCGTGCTATTGCGACGTGGCGCGCTTGTGAGCAAGCATGCAGAGTTTCCGTGCAGCATCATTTCTAGAGAGCGGATTTGATATTTGATTGCTTTCAGTTTGGGCAGAACGAGCAGCTGGATCGTCCCGCCCGTCCATTGCCAATTATTCCACAATGACTAGAAAGCCATCGAAAGGATGTTGCATGTCCTTTCTCAATCATTTGCCGAGTTTTTTCTGCAATCTCTAACACCAGTTGTTCGTAGGGGCCACGGCGTAATGGTGTTAGAAGAGATTGCAGTGCTGCCTTCTTTTTGAAGACTCACGCCAACATCTCCCTGCTTCCTTGAAAGTATCGAGTCTGTACGCGTTTCGGAGGGCTGCCAAATAATGGTGATTGGGCTTTCCGTATCCTCTGATGCTCTGCGCAAAAAAGAAGGAATTCACATTGTGCACGTGCTTTTATCTACGCTGGGCCGCCTCCTGCCCTACCCGAAATGCCGGCCAACAATTGACAGGACCCGCGGTTTCGTTTAGAAAACTCCGTGTGCCGAGTGCCGTCCTCCGTATATCGGGGAGACAAAAAACTTACCGGAGTGACTCACAAAACGCGTCAATGACGTCCGGCAGCTTTACAAAAAGTGCAGCGCTGTCAACGAGCATGCTGATGCGTTTGGCTACCGGATAAATTTTGACGCAACGACCATACTTGAAAGGGAGACTAACTGGAGGAGAAGGGTACTACTTGGGTCGTGCCATATACAGCGAATGCCCCAAAACACCAACCGCTGTCTCGGAACCCTGCTCTTTGTGTCCACATGAACCGCGGCAAAACGAGAGCGGAGGGAGGGAGAGGGGGTCAATAACTGTCCCGCGAGTGCCTTGGAGACGCCTCTGCAACATAGCGCCAGTCCCCCCTAAGGAAGGAACCAAGTCGGTTCTCAAAACGTCGGATTTACGCATTTTCACGTGCTTCTTGGTGTACGCTAAAATAGTTTCCTAGTATATGGTAGAGAGATCATGACGGTATGTCAGAAATTGGCATTATTGTCATAATAATCCTAGCAGAAACGAGATAGGCTGGAACACCTCGCCCGTGTTTTGACGATTAGACGCCGCTATTAACATTAGGAATGATCAGAAGTTGCGGAAAGCATGTATTCATTTGTGTAGAGGTGCTGATCAAACCTGCTAGATAAGAGAGAAGTGACGCGCGTGCACCACGTTTCTGACAACACAAGTAGAGATGATGACGCCACATGTTTAGAAACCGCAGTCAACATTAAATGCGCGGTCCCGCATTGTAACATTGGCGATAGTTGCTAGTGGCCTATTGCTACTGAATTTCGAGTAAGACGGCACCATATGCATAATTATAGTACCATCTAGCTCATACGTTGTATGTAGGACGCACAGCATTTCGCAAAGTGCGCTGATATGTGGTAGCGGAGCGGTAATACAACCGTTTACATCATGGTATATGAGGAGGTGGTAGGCATGTTGCGCTTTTCAAGAATTAATCAATGCAATCTTTTGATATCACAAAATGAAGGTATGGTTAGGAGTGACGCTGTAGTGGAGTTGGGGAGATGTTACAAACGTGTGACCACTTTATTTCATTAAAGCATGTCTTACTCTATATACAAATGCGTCGACAAATATTTCCATCTGTATTCAACTTGGTGACCTTTTTGCCAGAAGTACATTTCCACCGCAAATAACAATCACAAGATCACCACGGTAGATTACTTATCAGGGCCTGGACAAGTAGTATGACCTGATATATATTTCATTGCAGCCCATGACATCATGCAACGAATGTGGCACAGTGCGTAAGGCTGCACGTACTATGCTCCCCTGTGCTAGCCGATGACTTAACCCTACTCTTAGCGCCCTGTTGAAACGCACGGCATGCTATCCAGAGTTTGTGAACGTTGCGAATATTGATAAAGCAAGCTACAAGCATTATACAAGAAGAAAATGGTGCAAACCTGATGTTGCGTACTTCGAAGTTTTGTTCCCCAAGTAGTCAAAATCTTCGTATATAGTATACCTTGTTTGCTCGTTCATTTCCCTCCTTTGTATGCTTAGAACTGAAAGAAAAAGTGTGAATTTGAATCGCAAACAGGCTGCATATAGAACCAAAATTCAAAATTACTGTTTCAGTGTTACCCAAGAGAAATAATTAATAAACTGGTGTCCATTTAACTGAGTCCTTAAGCAACAACTACTTGTAGAGCGGGGGTAACGAATCAAGTTAAAGATGATTTTTTTGACGGCCAGATGTCATGTGTCACTTCACGACTACAAGTCATAATTTAAAAAAAAGTCAGATGAAAGTGTAATCTTGCAGAGATGAATTCTTGAACACGAGTTGTTGTTAGAGGTACTATAAACACAATATTACAGAGAGAAACCATGTTGCGAGCAAAAGGCCGTGTTCAACAATTTTTTATCTCTACATGGATGAATGTGCGAATAATTTAGCACCACACATTTCATACAGCTGACATTTTTAGATACTGTATTCTGCTTATGCGCCAAGATAATGAAGCTCGCGTTGATTGTATTCACTTTTCTGCTGAGATTGAGGTTCACAACGCAAAGAGTCAGATGACAGTAACATTAACGTCCAGACGCCATCCTCGTAATGATCTAGGCAGAGGTTGACACATTGCAATTACATACCTTACGACCTTAAATCCACGGAAGCGCTACCACCAACGTGGAGTGTGTGATCCGATCATCTAAAAACTCGGTTACTTTCGTTCGTTGGCAATCTTTTGCAGATTCGTCATTCACGGTGGATTGCTACAGCATTTAGCAGACGCATTACCCTGATTGTGGGCATCTATTTTATTAGTGTATGTAACGTAATTAGCATTCGACAAATGCAAGCAGAAATGGAAGACCGCGAGTATGACCAGGATGGCTGCTTTCTGGTAGGCTCAATGTAGAGCAGACATACTTCAGGAAAGACGAAGCTGTTCTGTGCACTCACACTCTTAGAAATATTTCATGTCTTGAGCACTTCCCTGCAATCACGCACGCGTTTGCTCTACAAGCGCACAATGTTTTTCTCGCCAGCTTGGTGCTGCCGAGAAATCTAATTTAGCTAGAGGTACATGTCATTGCTTTCCGTCAGCATTACCCTATTGCACAATTGTACCATTCTCAGCGTGATTACAATACGTTTTTGGCACTGTTACACGCTGGTATTAACCGGCACTTCACTGGGCGCACTGGGAAACAACTGGGTAGCACTGGTAGGGGTGCTGGATTGACCACTGGGACGCTGGTGCACACTTTGATGCGCGGGAAGCGCTGGTGTTCCTACTGAAGTGCGCTGGTTGGTATAAGACGCTTGATTTCACGGCAAGGATAGATGATACTTTAACAGATCCCAAGCATGCCGCAAAAATTCGCATACCACACGTAATGATCATTACCCGTTATATGCGAAATCACTGTAATTTCAGGTGTTTTCTCTTGGAATAAGAAGGAAATGCAATAATAACCTAAAGCAGCCAACGCTGAATATTTTGCTTACAAGCACGTCTATTTTTATAAATCACGCAGTGTCAATGCCAGGGTTAATTCTTGATTGATTAATTGATTGATTTATATATGCGGTTCAACGTCCTAAAACCACCACATTATTATGACAGACGCCGTAGTGGAGGGCACCGGAAATTTTGACCACCTAGGGTTCTACAACGTGCAACCAAATCTGAGCGCATGGGCATACAGCACTTTCGCCTCCATCGAAAACGCAGCCGCCATAGGTGGAATTCAGCAATAATTCTTGACGTGCGAATGCATTGCAGCAATTAATGCACGTCTTTTGCAGGCCCCCCATGGCATATGCCAATTTCTTATCAGTGATGTATTGTTGTAACAGTTCCGTGTTGCAGCATTTATAATGCAGGAAGTAGCCGCCACTCCTAACAGAAACAGCCAATTGTTCACGCCGCAAAATTGATGAGACGTGAATGAGCTAGCTGTCTCGATGCATCACAAGCTTTCCCAGTGAATGTGAGAAAAACAGCGCTCGGTAGACCTCGCAACACCGGAAATGCATGTCTGGTATACTTGTCCTTCTACTTACTTAAGGTAACAGTTAGAAACATAGCGGAGCTCAAATTCAGAAACGAAACATCGCAATTCAGCTGCTCCGAGCAGTCTTACCCTCAAGGCGCCCCTTTTGGCGGGGCGCTCCTTCACCCCATCGGCGACAATTAGGCCTATCGTGCTGGCCGCATCGATGTATATGCTACCGGCGCTTCTCGCCTTGAATGCACACAATTCTAAAGTGTAAGAACGACTGCGACGTATAGGTTAGACATTTGTCAACCTAAATCAACCTTTTTTCCTCGCATGCGGTGCCCGCACAAGAAGCGACAATAATCGATGCGTCGCACCTTCAGCAACGCAGGCTGTCACCGAAAGCTGCCTGGCTCAGTAGCTCTTTTCGGACTGAATATGAGACCACGCGATTTTCAGTCAGTAAATTGGTATGCCTTAGTGAACTAACGCGCTGGAGTACTTTTGCAGAGGATTACATTTCTATTTTTTTGGGGGGTTGTTCAGTCGTGTGTATCGACATAATGGCCAATCTGAAAACCATGGTACGCCCGCTGTACTGCCAGTGGAGGACAGAAAAACAGCTGTCGCTCGATATCTCCCACCGTAAATATATTTCTGGTAATGCCTGTGCTTTTACAGATACAGTTTTGGTAACAGTAAAAACGTTCAGAAGCTCAAATACATAAACTTCAAGCATCGCAACTCCGCTGATTCGAGAATGGCCTGACCCAGCACCCCGTCTCAACGAGAATTAGGCTTACCGTGCCGGCCGCATCGGTGTGCATGTTACCGGCGCTCCTCGCTTTAGGTACGCAGAACTGTATAGGGTTAGAAGGACTGTAAAGTTTCGTTCAGACACCTGTCAACCTAAATCAACCATTTTTCCTCATGGGCGGTACCTGCGCAAGCAGTGACGACGATCGACGTGTCGTCGTTTCAGCAACGCAGGCTGTCCTTGAAAGCTGCCGGGCGCAGTATAGCCGGCACCTCTCTGACTCGTTTGTTTACAAACACGCAATTTACAGTTGATAATTTCGTTCACCATAGTGAACTAACGCACTTGAATACTGTTTTAGCGGATTGCATTAATTTTTTCTTGGGCTTTTTTTATGTAGGTATCGATAAAAGCGACGTCATGGCCATACTGCGATAACATCGCTTATGCGAGAAGACTGCCCAGTATGGAATCTTGTACGCACACATGCATCGAACAAGTATTCATAAAACCTCTGTACATGTAGACCAGCAGCAAGAGCGAGAAACGGCTATAAAAGAAAAAAAAACGACAGTAACAGCCAGTAATCTGTGGCTATACAGTCCAATTGATATTTTGTTTGTATTCAAGATGTGAATTCCTGAAAAACCTTTGTGCTCTTACCAATATGCGCATAACTTTTAGTGCCCGCAGCCATTCGTTAGCGTCGAATAAAGAGGAAATTGTTTTTAGGAAAAAAATAACGAGTCTGTGTTAACTGTGCTTTCTGAAAACATAGAGTAGAACGGCGTGCTCTGCGAATAAACAGTCATTTTAAACCTGCGCAACATTGTTTTCGCGTGGTGTAGTGAGTTGAGTATGGGGATCCAATTCAGATGGTGAAAGTTTGAATCCTGTTGATAAACGTTTTTTTTATGTGAGTGCGCGCGAAATCACATTGTTTACTTAACTCTTTATTTAGTTATGGCAAATAGGCATCCTCTTTTATATCATGTGAAGCAATTTTGCACAGAGTACCCAGTGCCTCCCCGTAATATGACCCTCTAGCGTCCCAGTACCCAGCCCATACTCAGGCATGTCTCTGAACGCTGGCACCCAGAGGCACTGGGTTTTGCAAGAGGGTAGTGATGGACTTCCTTACCACCGATGAAGCGACTAGTAGTAACAAGGAGGCTGCAACCGACTACTCATACTTGGTATTGCTGGCCCCACATACAGATATAGTAATGGCTTCGTTTGACTGTGTTTCTTTCTGAGCGCCAACTACTGCATCATCTTTGCTTATTACTCTTCGAGCCGCGTCATCTATTCTTTCTTGCAGAGTTAAAGTCATCCCTCACATAGCACAGTCTTATTGAACTGCCTGCACAATTTACTTTCAGCTCAATGACACTACACAAGCCGTCTGCTCACAGGCTGAAAACCTTCCGGCCTTTTTTTTCTTGCTCTACATCAACGATTCTTGCGCACAATTTAGAAAGGATCCTGATAAAGTCATTTGACATTAAAACTAACACATCAAAAGGAATTGACAATAGGCTAATATTTGCTGCATGTTCTAAATTAGAACCTGAAGTTGCGTGGATCTGATGTAGGCGTCGGTCTTGCGCTTCTCTCTCTGTGGTTCACTCTGGTACACGCACTCAACGAAATCAGACCACGTAACACTCCCAGCTGCATGTTGTGCGTTTAGCGAAGTTGTTTTGTTCGCACATTGAGTTTCAAACAATTGCTCCCGATGTTTACTTTAGAAACATGCTTTGAACAATGAAAACAACAAATTTCAGCTGAAAGCTTAAAAACTGCCAAAGAGTCTTACGAATGTCGTCGTATTTGACGATATCCTTAGCTGTGTCCAGAGAGAAACCGGTGGCTCCCCATCTGTGGGCGAACCGAGTGTAATCACTTTGCCTTGTTAGTGGTTGCCACTTGGCATCTTTCTCAAGCCTTATCTTCAGGTTTTTATTGTATTTCATCTGAAAAAGAAAAAAACATGACCATTGCTGATAGTTCTCAAAATTGAATATATGCAACATGAAAATAAAAGACGCCTTCACGAAAGTGCTTTTTCTAAGGTACATTGATGTATGACAGCTTGCACAACGAATCGTAGTGATTGACAGCAATAGCACCTTTTGATAAGCACGCGACTAGGTTGAATCCTGCTGGCACATCTCTATGCCGTACATGATCACGCTGGAATCTTTGCGTTAGCTGAAGTAATTCACATACACCTGTGCACAACATATGCATCCCCCGCCAAGATCAGGTATAAAATCCCACAATGAGCACCAGTACACCATACGCGATGAATGTGCTTGCATGTGGCTGGTCACTAACTTGGGTGATAGTGGGCTAACTTGGGCAATATTTTAAGCAATGCCGCTGCCCTTCTACGGCACTTCATGCAGAAGTTTCATTGTACCGTGCCATTGCATGCGATTCACAAGGCGACAGCGGAACACAGTTAACGCACTTGGAAGCAGTCTTCCAAGTGCTAGTGTGTGATCAGTCGACTGTTCTGAATAAAACTCGAATAGTGTCTTATTAGATTGAGTATACGAATGTAAATGTGTGTAATGAAAATACCAATTTTTGATACAATATTTATGAACAATAACGAACAGTGCAATAACCTCTACGGAACGACACAGTGGGACAGAAAGGAATAACTTTTTTTATCATTCACATGCCAAGATGCACGCTGGTCTAAAGAAAATTTGCTGGAGCAGTGGTGCTATATTGGTTATGGAATGAATGCATTTTTGCCAAAGACACCAACTTAGCCGACACTTAGAGTTCGATCTACTGTCTTGACCATGAACTCGAGAAATCGTTGTGGTTTGTTATGCACAAATATCAGTTTTTTTTATTTCTTGACCAAGGGCTAGCATGAATACAATAGACCTTTCAGTATGCCTACTTGCATCAATATTGTCTTCCCAATGCTTCATTTGCTATTCCATATGAGCATGCTTCATTTTACACCTAAAATAGTACTTCTAATGCTCTCGTTGGTTTTGTATACAAGCCTATAGCTTGGTTCACGTAATTATTGTGTCCGTTTAGTTCGTAAGAAGCATGAAGAAGGGCTAGGTAGCACCGAACAAAAATGTATCTTAGATACTATCCTAAATTATTTTTCGGTATCTCGAACATGTATAACGATACGTCCATTAGCACATGCATTTCCGGTTAATGTCTCGTGTATCTTAAGATTGAAGATACTGCTATATCGGTACCCCCGAGTGAAACATGGAATGTTAGCAACCACCCACCTTTTCACCTGATATTACTGCAAAGAAGCTACCTGAATGCAGCGAGATTGTTCTATCCTACCGTCAATGACTTCTAGCTGCGCCTCAAGTTGAGCTGTGCGCGTAGCTATTAGTGGAGCAGAGACAGGTGTTGACAATAGCGGACGGAATCTCAAAAAGAAGGTGCGTGAAAGACCGCGCAGATTCCACCCTTAATTTTATCGCAATTTATTTTTTGTTGTTGTCTCGGTGCTATGACACTTTCTCGCGGCCTTTATACTGCTCAGCATACCTCAATGTGTGTGGTGTCCTTATCCTATACTGAACTATTTGTTGCGTGCTGCGTCATTACAGTGTACGAGGAATACATAAACACACAAGTGATTTGTAAGTTATCATAGAAAGATGTTTGGCTTTTATAAAATAGGACTGAATTACACCAAATGAGACACTAGCACTTATCGCCGGACTGGCGCCGACTTTCGATAAAATACAACTATTCACTTAACAGAAGATGTCTTGGCGCAATGTATGTCAACTATTCCTGCTACATTATTCAAGCAATTTTTTTGCTATAAGTTAATTGTTAGCACAGATGCTTTTCTTGCTTACTTGTGTTTGAATATACAGGTTTTGCCCATCTGTTTAGCGCAATAAGTCTTTTTCAACCTGTTGCTAAAAACGTGGTTTCAATTTCCTAATGGCTTCTGATTTTCTGTGTCATTTCTACCGTTTACATATGTATATGTTATATGAACGAATGAAAACAGGAGAAAAAGAACGGAAGGAAGGTTAACCAGTGTATAAGCAGCCGGTTTGCTGCCTGCGCATGAAAGGGGGATGGGGAGATGAAACATAGAGAGAGGAAAGAGAGATAAGTAGAGCACACTAAGCAGCACACGCGCGCACACTAAGTCATAGTTATATGCTATAGATTGCTGCTCTTCTAATGTGATATAAGAGCAGCGGTAAATTGATGAGGGCGAATCTAAAGCGTGATGTAACAAGTCTGCTTACGACTTTGATAACAGAGAAAAGATGAGTTTGCAATCTAATAAGGCATATTAGATGCAAAGATGCCATAAAGAGATGAGATACCAGAAATAACCGATTACGTCGCCATGTTAGCCAGAAATACCTCGCACAACATCCCATAAATGCGTTATTCATGAAGGAGAGTTTACTACCATGGCAGGACTCTCAACTACTTGTGATAGTGCTCGCCCAAAATGAATAAACAATCTGGACGTAGATTTTAAAATGCAGATTTTTGCATGGTTATGCTTCGAAGCAACGCGATCCCACAAGCTTCATCACTTTAACTTTTTATTGCGCATGAAATCCCTCGCGAAAACAAGGCTTCAGTCCAGGCATGTTCATGTGGCGCATGTGTTTTAATTGCATAGAGCTTTGTCCTTTGCTTGGATGCTTGACCCTCCTGATATATTTGCCCTGTCAGCAATTGTATATGTGAAGCCTGCTTTTTGATCAACATTCACTGCTTCTTCGTTTCCTTAGGTTAGAGACAAACCTCATTGCCACAGGCAGCTATATCACTACTTACAAAGCGATTAGCAGCGCGACGTATGCATAATACGCCCTTGTACAGCCGTGGATAATTTGCTTACCTTCGCAAGCCTCTTTTCTACTGGTATTCCCGTGAATTCGACGACAATGTCTAGTAGCGCTGGAAGCCTTGTTCGAGAGATAAGCGCACAACTAAGTCGATTGGGTTCAATTTCTCCATTTGCCTTATATTGAAGAGATCCAAGCCCAGGGAGATCATCCACTGCTGTACGTGGTAGGCCTGTGCAAGACAGTTATGAAACTTGGTCAAAGGTAAGATAGTTTCGGCTTCAAAATTCATGCACCGTGAAACTACCACAATGATAAAAGATATAGGGACTAGAACCTAATAGAGAGGTCGACTCGGCTCAGCCTCTCTTTTGCCAGCAAGGAAAACACAACGAGCATCATTCCAGCATTGATGTTTATGCAGATGATATAGTAACAATGGCCGACACAAGGAGATCTGCAGGGATTGATTGACATTGGTAGTAATGAGGAAACAGGTTGATTTTGAAGTTCAGCAGGGAAAATCGTAATCATGATTTTTAATGATAACAAAGGCAGTGAGTATAAGATATAGGAATCACACTAAAATAGTGGATAACCACAAATATTTTGGAGTATGAATAAATAACGGGGCTGAGTAAGCGAGCACAACAGATACGTAATGACTAAGGGCACCAAGAATGCAGCTGTAATGAACAATAGGCACTGTGGAAGTACATTAGGTAGGACGTTGTGGGAGGGGCTTGGTAGGGTGTCACGGTCCCGGGTTTGACGTTCGGCCAATGCGGTCATGTGCATAACTCAGAAGTTCAAGCAAAAAAGATATAAACAACTTAGCATAGGTAGACTTGCGTTGGGAGCACACGGGAATACCCCAATCAAGGGGTACATGGTTACATGGGATGGCATCATTTGAGTGCAGGGTAGCTAGCAAAAAAGATAGAATTTGGGAGCGATTGAGAAAAGTGGAAAAGACCATTGGACTAGGAAAGTGTTCAGTTATGAGTACATGAAGAATGTGATAGTAAACAGAGCAAGCGAACTCGAAAACTGTCAAGCAAATTTTATACAACAGCAGAACACTAGGACAAAAGAAACATCGGTTAGAAGAAGGTGAAAGAAACAGAGAGGGTCATGTGTGAGTTGGGGATGCTTACAAAATCATCACAGGAGACCTACCGAACATTTAAGCAGGAAATTGCAAGGGAAGATATCAAACGGTAATTTATTATCTTCTTAGTATTTATTAAGATACCTTACAGACCCACCAGGGTGTGTGGGGATAAAGAAAATAAACTGGTAGTGGAGCCAACGCACACGCGTATGCGCCTTCGGAAGACAACAAAAAGCCCGTGCTCTGATTGCGCGAGAACCTGTGCCGCCTTTGCCAGACTTACTGTTCGCCCATTTTCCGTCGCGACCTCGTTGCGACTCGTCTGTTCTAATAAACATCATCGCATTTGGTGGAGGCTGCTGAGATCCCTAAGCAGACCTGGAGCTCCACTCTCGCAAGTTGGCCGAAAGACTACCGTACAACATGACTGACGCAGTCGCCAACCAGCCCATCCCAGCACAGCCAGCACCATCGGCTGCCCCGTCGACCTGCCCCGGTGCTACCCGTCAGCGGGACCCACCAATCTTCAGCGGCAGTGGTGAGCAAGACGTCGAAGACTGGCTCTTCTTGTACGAACGCGTGAGTTCCAGCAACAAATGGGACAACGACTCTAAGCTTGCCTATGTCATCTTTTACTTGGCTGACGTCGCCAAGCTATGGTTCACCAACCGCGAAACCGCCATCGCCAGCTGGTCCACCTTCAAGACCCTCGTGACCGAAGCGTTCGGCCGACCAGAGGTCCGCAAGCTCCGCGCTGACCAGCGTCTGCGCCACCGAGCCCAGCAACCTGGTGAGACCTTTACTAGCTATATTGAGGATGTGCTCGACCTCTGCAGGCGTGTTAACTCATCCATGCCTGAAGAAGAGAAAATTCGACATATTCTCAAAGGCATCGAGGATGGCGCATTCTAGATGTTGCTGGCGAAGAGCCCGACCACGGTGGCAGTCCTCGTAAGCCTGTGCCAGAGCTTCGATGAATTGCGTCGTCAGCGTTCCATCGCCGACAGAGTGCTCCATCACCAGATTCGATCTCGGCCGTCGCACTCGCCAATGGCAACGTTCACCAAGGAACTCTGTCGAACCAGATTAAAGACTTCATCAGGGAGGAAGTCGCCCGACAGCTTTCCCTGCTGCCGCATAGTGACGCGCCCACGACAAGCCTCCCTTCGAATATGCAGCAGGCCATACGCACTGAAATTTGCAATGCACTCCCTACAGTTCCGGCCTCTTACCCGTGCACTTCGGTGCCATCTGATCTCTCAACTGCTGGCTACGCACTAACTGCGCCGCCTTCACCTCTCAGCTACGCAGCTGTGGTCGCGCGGCCCCACCGCATTCAGTCGCCTTATCGGCTCCACCTCCTCCGGCCTCGCCTCCAGTCTACAGGCCCCCACCTCGCTTTTTCCGTCCATCTAATGAGTGGCGCACCCGAGACAATCGTCCCATCTGCTTCGCGTGTGGCATCGCTGGCCACATTGCACGCTTATGCCGCCACCGTCCCACGCCTGCGCACGCATACTTCGGAGCTCCTACCTACGCACCGCAGCAGACCACCCCGTCTGCATATGAACAGAGGCACTCCGACTCGGATCGCCACCCATCAACTGCTCGTTTCCCATCACCTCGTCGCCGATCGCCATCGCCTATGTGTCGTCGACCACCTCTTGAGGAGGGAAACTAATCAGTGCAGTTCGGAGGCAAGAACTGCAACTTGTGCGCAATTCCCAAGGCCTCCATTCTCGCCGAAAAATGTTGTTGATGTCGATATTGAGGGAGTCGCCACATTAGCGTTAATTGATACCGGGGCCGCCGTTTCTGTGATGAACGCAATTTTTTTAGGAAACTGAAGAAAGTGACCACATCTCTCAGTGGCTTGGTGCTGTCCACGGCTAGCGCGCAACGCATTCATCCCTCGGCTGTGTGTACGGCGCGCGTCGTCATCCGAGACGTTTTGTACGTCGTACAGTTTTTTGTACTACCATCTTGCTCTCATGACCTTATCCTGGGTTTGGATTTCTTATCACGTCATGAAGCTATCATCGATTGTTCCCGTGCCGAAGTGTCCCTTGTGCCAACATGTGAATTTCCACCACCCGACCGCTCTCCTCTGCTCTGCAAAGTCATCGCTAATGACGACATCACCTTGCCTCCTGAAGCTTCGGTCCCTATTAGCCTTTCATTCTGGCGCAACCTGACGGCACGGTGGTGTTTACGCCATCTCCGGTTTTTACTGAACGCAAGGGCATCGTTCTCCCATTTGCTGTTCTTACAATTGCGTCTGTTTAACCGTAATGCTGGTCACCAACCACTGCAACTACCTCATTGGCTTACTTCGTGGTGAAACGTTAGGATATGTGCAACCTGTCGACCATATCGATGATATTATTCTTCCCGACGAAACGCCATGTCACATTGCTGCAACCACTCATGCATCTGAGCCATCAAGTTCGTCAGCCTTCGACAATGCTATTGACGCAGACCTTCCCCTCTCGCATCGCCGCCAACTTGTTGCTCTCCTTAACAAGTTTCGTTCTTTTTTCGACTTTCAAGAACCTGCTTTGGGCCGCACCACGACTATCGCTCATACTATTGACACCGGCTCACATTCGCCTCTGCGACAGCGTCCTTACCGCGTTTCCGCCGAAGAGCGCCGCGTCATTACGGAGCAAGTAGATGACATGCTTAAACGTGGAGTCATACAGCCTTCTCAAAGCGCCTGGTCATCATCTGTGGTTCTGGTCAAGAAAAAAGATGGCACCGTACAATTTTGCGTGGACTATCGCCGCTTAAACAATATTACGAAAAAAGATGTCTACCCGCTACCACGAATAGACGATGCTCTTGACTGTTTACAAGGTGCCGAGTACTTTACATCTTTGGATCTGCGTTGTGGGTATTGGCAGGTGCCAATGGCTGAATGTGATCGCCCTAAAACAGCCTTTGTAACGCCGGATGGCCTATATGAGTTCAAAGTCATGCCATTTGGGCTCTGCAACGCGCCTGCCACATTTGAGCGCATGATCGACACCATCTTGCGTGCCCACAAGTGGAAAACCTGCTTATGTTACCTGGACGATATCGTAGTCTTTTCATCTGATTTCCCGACACATCTTGCTCGCCTCCACGAGATTCTGACGTGTCTAACTTCTGCAGGCCTACAACTTAACTCCAAGAAGTGCCACTTCGCAGCATGAAAACTAACCATCTTGGGACATGTCATCACCAGAGACGGTGTTCTTCCGGATCCCGATAAGCTTCGAGCTGTCGCTGACTTTCCGTTGCCCACATCACTGAAAGCCCTAAGAAGTTTCGTCGGTTTCTGCTCCTACTTTCGTCGCTTCGTGCGCAACTTCGCGTCCATCATCGCACCTCTCACGAATCTGCTTTCCAACAGCAAAGGCATATCTGCATGGTCACCTGCATGTGACGACGCATTTCGCCAGCTCCGCCGCCTGCTGACCTCACCACCTATTCTTCGTCACTTCGACCCTGCTGCGGCCACAGAAATTCACACCGATGCAAGTGGCACCGGTCTTGGTGCAGATTTGGCACAATGGAAAGGCACCCAAGCTGAATACGTAGTCGCCTATGCAAGTCGCGCTCTCAAGAAGGCTGAATTGAATTACTCCGTGACAGAGAAGGAGTGTTTGGCCATATTCTGGGCGTTGACAAAGTTTCGCCCGTACCTTTACGGCCGTCCTTTCGACGTGGTCACAGACCACCACGCTCTATGTTGGCTGTCCACCTTGAAAGACCCGTCCGGACGCCTGGGGCGTTGGGCACTTCGATTGCAAGAATACGACATCCGTGTCGTATATCGTTCCAGTCGCAAGCATGCGGATGCCGATGCACTTTCGCGATCGCCATTAACACCAGATGTGGCTTCTCTGTCTCCCCCTTTTACCACCTTGTCACCGCTCGACACGACTGACATGCTTTCGGAGCAGCGTAAAGACCCACACCTTGCCTTGTTAGTCGACTACCTTACCGATCCGTCTGCTGTCCCTTCCACGAGAGCGCTACGCCGGCAAGCAGCCCACTTTTCTTTACGAGACAACATTCTGTACCGCCGTAACTACATGCCTGGTGGTCGGAAGTGGCTCCTTGCTGTCGCAACTCATATTCGCTCTGACATCTGCATGAATTTCCATGCAGATCCCCAAAGTGCTCACGCAGGTGTCCTGAAAACCTACGAAAGGCTGCGCCAACGCTATTACTGGCGAGGAATGTATCGCTTTGTGCAGAAATACGTTCAGCCTTGCACCACTTGCCAACAGAACAAGACACCTCCGCGGCACCTTACTGGCATGTTACAGCCGCTCCCGTGCCCGGATCGCCCATTCGACCGCGTGGGTATAGACCTCTATGGCCCCCTCCCATATAGTATCTCTAGAAACCGGTGGATTATTGTCGGAGTCGATCATCTGACACGCTACGCTGAGACTGCAGCTCTACCGGCAGCGACCGCCCACGAAGTTGCACTCTTCATTCTCCGCAGCTTCATTCTACGCCATGGTGCTCCGCGGGAATTACTCAGTGATAGGGGTCGTCGAGTGTTCCTGTCGGAGGTCATCCAAGCTATCCTCGCTGAATGCAACATTATCCACCGGAAATCTACCGCATACCATCCACAGACAAATGGTCTTACTGAGCGGTTCAACCGCACACTTGGCGACATGCTGAGGATGTACACCTCCTCCGACCACAATAACTAGGACGCTGTATTGCCCTTTGTTACCTTCGCTTATAACACCGCGACGCAAGCGACTACCGGTTTTTCCCCGTTCTTTCTATTGTACGGCCGCAAACCTTCCCACCCACTCGACACTATACTACCGTATCGCCCTGATGCATCTGAGTGCTCCCCGCTTTCGGAAGTCGCCAGATACGCTGAAGACTGCCGTCAGTTGGCTCGGTCTCTGACAAGTGAGGCTCAAGGCCTACAAAAGACTTGACACGACGACGCTCACCGCATAGCTCCTACATTTCGTGCTGGTTCCCTTAAGCGGCTTTGGGTGCCCCCGCACGTTCCTGGCCTGTCTTCTAAACTTCTGGCCCGGTACCATGGTCCCTACCGTGTCATTGACGCGACCTCCCCGGTGAATTACGTCATCGAGCCATTAACACAATCACCAGATTTGCGCCGTCGAGGACGCGAGACCGTACACGTCGACCGTCTCAAGCCCTACTACGACCCCCTCATTGTGCCTACTCCCTGAGTCGCCAGGATGGCTACTCTTATCCCCGGGGGTATTGTAGTGGAGCATACGCATTAACGCGTATGCGCCTTCGGAAGACAACAAAAAGCCCGTGCTCTGATTGTGCGAGAACCTGTGCCGCCTTTGCCAGACTTGCTGTTCGCCCATTTTCCGTCGTGACCTCGTTGCGACTCCTCTGTTCTAATAAACATCATCGCACATGAATTGGTACACTTTACATACAAATAATACCATGAACTAAATGACAATTATTACACGAGTCCTAGCAGGAATAAGAATGAGAAAATATTAATAATATTTTAATAAGAATAGAACGGCATTGAACATCAGATGAATATACGCGTGAGATAATGATTTAAAACAAGCTAAAAAACAAGCACAAATTGTGAAAAGACTTTCCATTATTCAACAAAACCATCACTGAATAAAACACAACAGAACTGAATGGCATGTTAGTAATCAAACCATCAACAAAATAAGTTTAAAGTAAGTGAAAAAAGCGAGATACTAATAGTGAATAAACGCGTAGGTGCCAATTTTATTATGACTAAAACGTGCAGTTAATCTTGTAAATGGGTAAGTAAAAGGTGCCGGAATTTTTTCCGATTGCGTGCTGCAACGATTTCATTTAAAACATGTCCAGTTTTTGGGGTAGTTCTCTGCTTTGTGAGGCTAGAACGAGAGTATTGTGGACCAAGACGTACCAAGCAAAATGCGAAGGCACAGACACAGTATGTAGTGCATGTGGAGAGCTGGAGAAAACGGCTGAACTTTTGACAATTTTTTGTAAAGTGCTCCACCTTCAAGTCGAAGATTATGGCGCCGAATTTTTCAAAGCATTGAGGTTTAGGGACAGTGAAGCAAAAATAGACTTTAAACAAATATAAATATCTTGGAGGAGGGTAACTGACGGGTAGCTACAATCGAGGCTATAGTGAATTTCAATCGTTAAACACACAGAGATAGTACTTAAGCTTATAGCTAGGTGGCATAAGCCACCACGCATTCTAAAGGGCACAGCCGGATCCATCCATCCATCCATCCATCCATCCATCCATCATCCATCCATCCATCCATCCACCCATCGACCCATCCATCCATCCATCCATCCATCCATCCATCCATCCATCCATCCTCCATCCATCCATCCATCCATCCATCCACCCATCCATCTATCATCCATCCATCCGTCCGTCCGTCCGTCCGTCCATCCAATTGAAGTGACGTATGGCATGCGCCCTGTACATTCCCTCTTTCGGGGTAAACGAAATATTGCAAGTCATACGTGTACCTGGCATGAAAGTTAATGACGTGTCATGGCGCCCAACAAGTTTAGCTGCACAGGTGGCCTAATGCAACGTCCAAACCGTCTGCGCACACCCAATGCTGGCGGTGTTGAAGCGGAAACTGGTGTTGGGGTAACAGCATGAGCTGGTGGCAAAGGACTGCTATACTGGCAAGGGGCGAGTGGGAGTCTGGAGTGGGCTTGGGGATCCTCCTGGCAGTCAACTGTTGCTTCTGAAGTCACGAGCAACCGACGGCTGACTCTGCTGTGGAACCATGTGTTCATCAACACCCGATGCCTGAGAGTACTGGGTACCATGTGTGTCCGGTTGCGAACAACATCGCCAGCGTCCGCTAAGCACTGCGGCCACACACTGTGCGTCCCGAACCCACACTCTCTCCCCTCCTGCAGAATCTCGTTAAAGTCGGCACTTCAACGTGGCTTGGAAAGCAGTGTGGCTGTTGGCACACAAAGTCGAATCCAGAGGCCACGTCCTATATGCAGCTGAGCAGAGCTGTAGCCAATGGTGCGGCAATTGCCAGGTGCGTTGCAGTATGACAGGAGAACCAAGAAGTCGGGAGGCTACATAAAAGTTTCTTGACCGTCTGAACCTTGCACTCGACTTCACCAACAAATCGAGGGTGCTTAGGACTAACTGTTGACGTGGCAGAAGCTGTGATTCTGGGAGAAGGCATGGAAATATGGCGCCGACAATTGCGGTCGGTTTTCACTAACGAGCGACTCGGGGATCTCATGTCTTGCAAAGGCACATTTTATAAGACAGATCGCCATCGCGAATGCCGTCGAGAAAAATGTAGCATTTCGAGGTGCCTCGAGTAGTAGCTGACGAGCAGAAGGTAATCTGCTGCGTCGTAGTAAAACATGTCCACCGTCAACCCACTCACAAGGGTGGCCACGCGTCACCGTAGTAAACAGTGGTTCTGCTCCTTAGATCCACACGGTGGCGCAGTCGGGACAGTTTTCTACCATGGTCGCAATCTGGTTTCTCATGGTTAGCCACCAATACCCCCTTGGCGATAGCACAGTAGCGAATCACTTCAAGATGACCATCATGAATAAGGGACCGGAAGTGCTTGCGCAGTGAATAGGGCACAAATACCTTCTCCTCAACGACGTCACCTAGCCCAGTGGCAATGGTTTGTCTAGCGCAACGCATGGCAAGCTCTCTCCACGAACGGGTGCTGTTTCAACCGGTTTATGCATCGTCGCCATTCATTCTGGCGAGTCTTACGCAATGCGTGGCAATCTCACTCGTCCTTGGGTGCAACCCAGTGCAGCGGCTCTGGATTGGAGGATTATGACGCCACCCAGCAGCGAGTCCCGATTGAACGATACCGACGTGACCGAGTGGCAGTTACTATTGGGCGTTGCTGACGTAAGGCACCAACCCGGGGCCTATAAAGAACCAAGCAGCGTTTCGTCATGCAGCCGACCTATGCGTGAGAGGGAAGACATCTCGGCTCTCACGTTGTCACCTCGGCATCTCAAGTTGTCACCTGAGGCTTTCTGGCAAAGGTTCTGGTATTCAAAAAAAGAGAATGAGTCACACGCAGACTCGCGTTTCGTCTTAAAGTCGATTTATTTGAATGGCTCAAGGGCGAAGATGTTCATGACGATCCCGATAAGGTGATATAATGCATTGCATTAGAACGATTCTACCACTGCATCGAAGATGGCGTCAAGCTTTGGCTCCTGGACAAGCTTGGCAAATTACAGCTAAGCAAGGCAGCAGAGTTAGCTGAGGAGTATTACACTCGCCGAAAGCTGCTTAGTAGGGCAGTGCGCGTTGAATTTGAAAGGATGAAAGAAAAGAGGGCTTTCCAAAGAAATCTGATCAACGGAAACCCACTCCGCACCGTAAATTCAGAAAAAAAACCGTCTCTTACGAAGGACACTGTAAGGTAAGGGCAAACGGAAGTGGAGAAATTGAGTGGTGTTCCTAAACAACGCACTGATACCACAGGGGCGTTAGAATCATGGAAGCCGCTAATCTGCTACAACTGCAAAATAAAAAGGGCACATCGCAGTAAACTGTAAGCAAAAGTTTCCTTTCGCAAGAATTCGAGAATTGCCCCGCCGTGGTGGTCTAGTGGCTAAGGTACACGGCTGCTGACCCGCAGGTCGCGGGTTCGATTCCCGGCTGCGGCAGCTGCATTTCCGATGGAGGCGGAACTGTTGTAGGCCCGTGTACTCAGATTTGGGTGCACGTTAAAGAACCTAGGTGGTCAAAATTTCCGGAGCCCTCCACTACGGCGTATCTCATAATCAAATGGTGGTTTTGGGACGTTAAACCCCACAAATCAATCAATCAATCAATCAAGAATCCGAGACTCGGAAAAGAACATGTGGTTTTAGAGCCGTATTTTCAGAAAATTAGTGTGACGGAAAAACGTGTTGAGCACTGCGAGACTTAGCGACAACCATGAATATTGTCCATCCTTCGTTTGTGTCTCCAGAAGACTTTACGGGAGACTTTAGAAGACTTTACCTTTTTTGATAAATGCGGAATGAATGTAGTGCACAGCTCGATCTATCACTCGCTATCTTAACCGGTAGAGCGTATACATTCTGTTCTGAAACAGATGCTGAGAGCTCTTAGCTACGAACACAAATGCGACTGGGAAGCGTGTATTCGTCCCGCTATGTTCACTTTGAGATAAACTCCTCATAAGAGCACTGGTTTTAGCCCTGCAGAGCTTGTGTATGGTAGGAGTTGAGAACAACGCCATTGCAAATGCTACGCGAGTCCTGGGAGGGATTCGATGAGGACCCTATTGTATTTTCGTATGTTCTATACCTCCTTCTGAGACTTGAAAAAATGAAAGATCTAGTGGAAAGTCACATGAAGGCTGCACAAGTGTTGTCGAAGGAATACTACGACAAATGGCGAAGAAGCGCGCTTTTGAACTAGAAAGTCGGGTAATGCTGCTGCGGCCGCCCAAAAACAACAAGCTAGAGGTTCATTGGGAATGGCCCGTAATATCAAAGGTTTCTGTTACCCATTATGAAGTGAAATTAGGAAGGCAGCCAAACAAAATTTAGCACTGTAACTTGATGAAACCATACGTTCATCGTCAAGCGGTCGTAATCTGCTTTTAATTGCTTCAGAGGAAGTGGGAGCAGAAATTCGACCTCTAGTGGTGTAATCGAAAGGGGATTGGAGGTCATCTTGGAGCCGTTGCACCTAGAGGCTAGGTTAAGTGAAGTACAAAAGAAGGACTTGAGAAAGATTTTTTCTGAGTTTAAAATCGTGTTTTTGGACCATCAGGGAAACACGACTGTGATTTAACATGATATCGAGCTAACTTGTGGGGAGCCAATCCGTATCAAGCTGTACTGATGGTTCCCTGTGCAAGAGCAGATCATGAAAGAGGAGATCGATAAAAGCTGGAGTCGGGAGTCATAGTACCGGGCGAGAGTGACTATACAACCCCTCTAATATTAGTTCAAGTGCCAGGAAAAATAAGAGGCCATGCATCGAATATCGGTGTCTTAACGCCATAACTCGAGATCAAACTTACCCGATACCAAATCTAGAGGAGAGGGTAGAAACTGTATCACAGTCTAATTATACTTCCACGTTAGATCTCATGCGTGGTGATTGGCAACTCCCCCTTAGGGAGCGCGCTAGCCGCTATGCCGCATTCGTTTTTTTTATTCGGAGTGTATTGTCCACTTAAGCTAAGCTTTGGTTTGAAAATGCGTCTTTTATTTGTCAGGCTTAACGAACCATGATCAGAATTGCCTCTATGAGTTCACTCTGCCGTATCTTGACGATGTCGCCATCTTCTTAAATAGCTGGGAAGAACATGTAGAGCATGCACGAGTCATGCTCAAGAAATTTAAAGATGCTAGTCTTACCGTGAAACCTGCTAAATCTCTAACCTGGGACACGTTGTGGGGTGTGGCCGGCTAGAACTTCAGTATTTAAGGTAGCCGCCGTCGTGAACAATCCACGACCGATCACAAAGTCTCAGATAAGGGCATTTTTGGGACTAGCTGTATACTATTAACATTACGCGCAAAATCACTCTAGCATTACCAGCCCACCAACTGACGCACTTCGCAAGTCTAAGCCGGTTGAAGTGGTTTGGGACTCAAAAAAAGAGAGTGCGTTTTGCAAGCTTTTAGAAGCCTTGAGCAAAAAAAACCCCTTCATGGCACCCGATTTCTCTAAGGGGTTTGTCATTCAATGCGACACGAGTGATCACGTTGGTGGTAACGAAAGGCCAGCTTTGTATTATAGTAACTCTTTATATACATACAAATCTTTAATATACAAAGTACAGTACACAAGTACAGTAGACACAAGTAGGGGAGGGTTGGCAAAAGGCAAATTAATGCCTGACAAGGTGCCGTAACCTGTCCCAGACTACAAAGCGCAAAAAAGAAGTAATGTCACATAATTAAAATATTTTAACAAAGAAGCAGCCACATTTACAATTTTTTCATAAGAACTTAAGTCGAAAATTGAGCTGCAGGGGAGAGGCATACAGTACCACTGAAAAGAAGGCGCTTGCCTTCTAGGGCCGTTCAAAAGCTAGCACGTTATGTCTCTGGTTCCAGGTTTGTGGTTGAAACGGACTACTATCCTCTAACCTGGTTAAATAACATGTCGACTAAAAGTGGCCGGTGACTGAGGTGGAGCATGATTTTCGAACAGCACAACCTATATGTTTGCTACAAAAAAGGAACGCTAACGCTAATGCAGACGCATTGAGCCCTGCATTTCAGTTAGTACCTTCTACACCTTTCGGTCTTTCGCTGGCGAGTCAGGGCAAAGTTTTGTCCTCATCATAGCCTTAGCTGAGAGCTCCAGTTCAGAGTGGTCTCAAAAGGCCAACTTTATGTTGTATTCTATTTATATGCGTTGTTGTACGTGTAAAAATTTGAGTCTAATTTTCAGAGTGTTGTGTTCCCATGTGCCTCTTGATTTAGAGGGAACGGAATTCCGATAGACTTGTAGCTAATATGTGTTGTACTATAAATTGTCTGGTGTTGTTTCGAGTAACCGAGGGCACTTGCTTGTGTCAGGTGTTTTCTGTTGTTGGACCGTTCTTGACAAGTTGCAGAACCATCGACAAGTTTTGGCGACAAGCCAGTGGAGCTGGGATCCGCCCTCAAGAATCGGATGTGTTAACGAAATTGAGCCTGGAGCCACATCCTTCACCTAACCTGGGGGGACCTAGCGAATGGCGCCCGACATCTGAGCCACGTGGAAGCAGCTCGTCTTTCTGGCGCATTGTCTGGTGGCGGGGGTGCTGTTACGCCTGAAAGCCCAGCCCGGACGTCATTGCCTCTGCAAAGGCATTCTGTGTCAAGGCCAGTGAGCGAGCCTACTTGATACCTTCTCCTCATTGACGTCACCTAGTCCAGTGCGCTGGTGGGTCTTGCGCAACGCACGACAAGCTCTGTTCACGCACGTGTCCGGTTCCAACCAGTTGATGACTCGCCGCCACCTAGTGTCGCGAGTCTTACGCAAAACGTGGCAATCTCAATCGTCCTTGGGTGCAACCCACCGCAGCAGCTTTGGATTGGAGGATTATTATGCCACCCAGCAGGGGGTCACAATTGGAAGATTCTGACGTGACCTAGTGGCAGTTTCTATTGGACGTTGATGAGTTAAGGCATCGATCTAGGACCTATAAAGAACCAATTGGCGCTTCGCCAAGCAGCCAACCTAAGCTTCAGAGAGAAGACATCTTTACTCTTCGAGTCCCTAAGCTGTCTGCTCAAGTGCCGAATACGTAACACCTCTATTTTTAAGTTGTACATACATCTTGCCTTAACTCACTATCGTCTGGTCCGCTCGTCTATCAGCTCTGCGCTGACTCAGTCGCGAGCTGAGATAAAAACACACGCTACCAAACAGCGGGCGACCTTGGTGGCCCGTGACCTTGGCTGCCTTCGCAACAGTGTCGCCACCAGTGCGAGTCGTAACAGTGGTGGCAGCGGCGACTTTCGGAGCAATGGTGCCATCAGGACCGTCGGCATCGCGCCTCGTAACAGAACGGTCGGATGAACAGACAGATGGACGGATGCACAGACAGACAGACAGACAGATGGACGGACACACAGACAGACAGACAGACAGACAGACAGAAACATGGACGGGCGGACAGACAGACAGACAGACAGACAGACAGGAACATGGACGGGCGGACAGATGGAAGCAAGAACGAATGGAAGGAAAGACGGGCGGACGGACGCAAGCATAGAAGCTAGGACGTTCGCTTCGCCCTATTCATCATCATTCACTCCGCGTATATGCTGGGGTTTTTTTGAGGCCGAACTCTCCTGGGAATGTGCGAAAGCTGGTGGCACTTCTTGAGCCAGCGTTATTAAGACGTCAGACAGCATTCCTGAGCATGATGTAGGGCAACCTAATTGCCAAATTCGACCGGATTGCCGGTTTCCACAGCAAGTGCAATTCGACCTTTTACAGGGACGAGGCTCAACAGATGCCCACATGGAAAACGCAATTCCGAGCTGCGTCTCCAGAGCAAACTGCGTATGGACTTGGTATTGCGAAGAGGTTTATTAGCCGTTAAGGACAGTGACCAGACAGCGTGGAAGAACTGTCCAGAGATCGGCACAGCAACCGACCGACGCACTAGCCGAAAGGGCCGGCGTTGGCGATGCTGCTTGCTGCAGGCACATCTTCTTCTTCACACTCGTCCCCGCTGAAAAAGGAGCCATCTTGGCGACGTAAGAAGTTTCAGGAGAGGCTCATAATGCGAATTCAGGCGGGAAACATGGACCATGTCACGTGCACGCCGGCGCATATCGTCCAATCGGAAAACTGGCTGAATTAGGAAATTAACCGGAGAGGTTTTCTATAAAACGGTATAACGCCCCTCGTACCGGGGGACAACTTTTGATGATAGTCCCGAAGTTTGGTATTGAATGGCGAGCCACACAAGAGACCCTGCGGCATAGCTGGGATCCGGAGGGGAGGTGCTATGGTTTTCTTGCTGGCGTTGCTGCTCATCCGAGGTGAACGCATGGGCGAGCTTGTGGCACTCTTCAGCTTGTCGAGCAGCCACGGAGATAGGTGGACACTCGGAAGAATCAGGGCGGAAGGAAGGGGAGTATTGATTGTATGGAAGGCTCGCGTCCGTAAAGAAGAAAGAAGGTAAAATCCCGTGGTTGTTTTTATTGCAATATTATATGCGAATGTGACGTATGGGAGAACATGGTCCCAGTTCTATGATCACATGGTACATCAATAGAGAGCATGTCACCTAGCGTGCGGTTAAACCGTTCCGTTAGCCTTTTAGTCTGCGGGTGGTATGCTGTAGTTTTCCGATTAATGACAAGGAATTCCGCAACAAGAGCTTCGACGACCTCGGAGAGGAAGGCGCGGCCTCTGTAACTTAGAAGCTCTCGAGGTGCGGCATGCCGAAGGATAAAGTGACGTATAATGGAAAAGGCGATATCCTGAGCAGTAGCGCTCGGCAAAGCAGCTGTTTCGGCGTAGCGTGTTAGATAGTCGACCATGTGATGCAGGTTTACGATTGAATAAATTGTTGCTGGGAGGGACAGCTTCGGAACTAAGATACGACGAAGCCATTTAAGGTGTGAAAAGAAAAGTAGAATCTTTAGGTCTAATTAACAAAAAAAGATCAAGTTGCGATGTACAGACACCCAGTCTAAGCAGACAAACTGAAACTTGTCCTAAACGTTGTCCAGCTAGAATGTTTATAAAAAACAACAGTCACTGGTGGCGTTGGTGGTGGCGGTGGCTTGGTAGTTTGAGGTGGCGGCGCTGGCGATGTCTCACAGGTAGAGTCACGCGCTGACCAGCACGGTGACGTTTGGTAAAAGACGAGGTAGCCCTTGCCTTAGCAAGAACCTGCGGCCGCTTGCCGATGCTGGCTCGTTTCGAGGAGATGATCACCACGCGAACGGTTCCATCTTCCACGGGTGGTTCGGGTTTGGAGTCGAAGCCCGGGCACCTGGGACGTGACCTTGAACAGTCACGGCCGGAACTCTGGAAGGCCGCGTACCTCCGAGTACACCGTGGGCTGCTGGAGTGTCCTGGCCTTGCCTGATTTCACGCGGTTGGGTCCGCAACCCGACACCGCAGTCGCACGACACCCAGGATCTGCACTCCAGCCAGCTCGAGCTCGTTCTGCTCTCGACTGGTCTTCCTCTTCTTCCCTCTCGTGCATTGGCTGCAGCGCAACGTTTCGCGCAAACTTCCTCTTCCTTTTGGCGGGCCGCAGTTTCATGCGTGATGTTTCGCGCCAACGTCGTTATCATCTTTCCGCCGCTCAATTGTTTTTCACCGCTGCCATCGCCTCCGAGCACGTTGTACATAACACCACGGTGCCAGCACACTTCACCGACACCACCACTTCACTCTACTACACCACTGACAACCACTATAATCCACCGATCGCCATCTGGTGTCAATGGAAGGGGGCCATAGAGGCCAACGCCAACGCGATCAAATGGCTTGGCAGTGCATGAAAGTGGCTGCAATGCGCCAGTCGCAAGTAGCGGTATATTTGTGTCGCTGGCAGTCAGGACAGCACTGCACGAATTCGCGTACAAAATTGTACATGCCGCGCCAGTAATAGCGATGGCGAAGGCATTCTTATAATTCGAACACCCTGGCGTGGCCACATTGTAGATTGTCGTGAAAAGAGGCGCATACTTGCCTTCGTAAAGTGCGTGGAATGACCAGTAGCCACCGGTGGCCATCGGGAGCGTAGTTGCGTCGATGAAGAAGTCGATCGCGGATTGCGAAATGGAAAGCTTGACGGCGAAGGAATTGAGATATCGGAAGGTTGGGCATGCCGGATAGATATTCGAGAACAGATGCGATGCACCGGTCACGACGTTGTTCGGTGGCAATCAAGTCAAAATTTAGCGATGACAAGGTCTCGAGGCAAGTGTTTCTGCACGTCAGATCAGGTGGTAAAGGTGAGTGGGACAGGGCATCAGCGTCAGAGTGTTTGTGTCCGCAGTGGTATACGATGCGAATATCGTACTCTTGGATGTGGAGTGCCCATCGCGCAAGGCGGCCAGAAGGGTGTTTCAGCGTGGAGAGCCAGCAAAGCGCGTAGTGATCAGTTACTAGATCCTACGGGCAGTCTTATAAGTACGACCCGCAGGTCGCGGCATCAAATCCCGGCTGTGGCGGCTGCATTTCCGATGGAGGCGGAAATGTTGCAGGCCCGTGTACTCAGATTTGGGTGCACGTTAAAGAACCCCAGGTGATTGAAATTTCCGGAGCCCTCCACTACGGCGTCTCTTATTATCATATGTTGGTTTTGGGACGTTAAACTCCACAAATCAATCAATCGTACAAGTACGGCCGGAACTTTCCAAGCACCCACACCAGAGCCAAACATTTTTTTCTGCCACGCTGTATTTAGTTTCGGCTTTCGTCAGAGTGTGGCTAGCGTAGGCTACAACGTATTCTCAACTGCCGGGCTTTCATTGAGCGAGGACACCGCCTAGCCCGACTTCGCTGGCATTGGTGTGCACTCTGGGAGGAGCCGTCGGGTCGAAGTGGCGAAGAATAGGTGGGTAGGCGAGCAGAAGGCGCAGATTAGTGAAGGCAACGGTAGATGCAGGGGACCAGGAGGAGAGGTTCACGTCAACGCGAAGAAGTTGGGTTAACTGTGACATGATGGATGCGAAATTGTGAACAAAGCGCCAGACATAAGAGCATAGGCCTACAAAACTGCGAAGTTCCTTCATGGTCGTCGGCTTAAGAAATTCTGCGACTGCTCGAAGTTTTGCTGGGTTAGGTATTATGCCGTGCTTGGCCACGACGTGGCCTAGGATGACGAGCTCGCGTGCAGCAAAGCGGCATTTTGTCCAGTTAAGCTGCAGGCAAGCGTTGGTCAGACAAGTCAAAACTTGCCTAGTACCAAGGAGTGCGTAGCAAAAGACATGCGAGAAAACCACGACATTGTCGAGGTAGCAGAGGCACATATTCCACTTGAGGCCACGTAGCGTATTATCCATAAGTCGTTCGAATGTAGCAGGTGCGTTACAAAGCCCAAAGGGCATGACGTTAGACTGGTATAGTCTGTCAGGTGTAATAAATGCAGTTCTTTTTGTCGGTCGGCTTCAGCCATTGGGACTTGCCAGTAGCCAGAGCGCAAATCTAGCGACTAGAAGACTTCCGCTCCGTGAAGGGTGTGAATGGCGTCATTATTGCGTGGCAAAGGATAGACGTCCTTGCGGGTCATCTTATTCAAACGGTGGTAGTACACGCAAAATCGAATAGATCCGTCTTACGCACCAGGACGACAGGAGACGCCCAGGAACTGTGAGATGGTCTAATGACGTCTCTACAAAGCATATCTTCGACTTGATCGTTGATGATGCGGCGCTCTTCAGTGGAGACACGGTATAGTCTTTGACGCAGTGGCTGGTGTAGGCCGGTGTCAACATATTGTTCGTCTCGTGACGTTTGGCCTAGTTGAGGTTGTGACACATTGAAAGAATTCCGGAGCTCATGCAGAAGATTGAGCAGGTCTGCAAGTTCAGTTAAAGTGAAGGTGGCGGCGATGGCACTGGAAAACGTATCTTTGGATGATTTCTCGACTGCTGACAGTTCTTTTGGGTGGTCGCAGTAGTCATCCGGGAGATTAACCAAAGGCGAAGGGTCAAGATTCAGCACGCAGCCGAGACATTTTCTCTCAAGCAAAGTGACAGGTGTGGAAAGCTGATTGAGTATGAACACATTGCTTCTTCCGGCGGCAAGGTCAATTGTTGCGAAAGGCAGCGGCATAGCTCGACGACTAGTAAGGATATCGGAAGGCATAAAAAAGACTGTACGTCAGTGTAGGCGTTGCATGAAACGGGAACGAGGGCGAACGTTTCAGGTAAAATATCAGTATCTTCATGCACGAACAACTTCGGCGGCTGATGAAGAGTGCCAAGTAATGGGACATCACACAAGGATGAAAACACAACTTCAGCGCGTGCGCAGTCGATGACAGCATTACGGCGGGATAGGAAGTCGCACCCGAGGATGACGGCATGCGAGCATACAGCGAGGACAATAACTGTAGAGAAATGTAATAAATGTAAAAAAATCCTTCGCTGGATACTCTTGCAGTGCAGGCCGTGAGAGGCGATACTTGCTGTGCGCTTGCGGTGTGAAGCGACAGTCTCGAAAGCGACGTCATAACTTTGCGTAATAAACGGCAGAGTTTAGCGGCAGTAACAGAAACAGCAGCGCCGCTGTTCAAAGCCCCGCCACGGTGGTATGGTGGCTAAGGTTCTCGGCTGCTGACACACAGATTGCGGGATCAAATCGCGACTGCGGCAGCTGCATTTCCGATGGAGGCGGAAATGTTGTAGGCCCGTGTGCTCAGATTTAGGTGCACGTTAAAAACCCCAGTCGGTCAAAATTTCCGGAGCCCTCCACTTCGGCGTCTCTCATAATCGTATGCTGGTTTTGGGACGTTAAGCTCTACATATCAAAGCTGGTGTTCACAAGGGCGAAAGTACAATAAACTTCAACAGTTACTGTGATCACTTCAGCGGGAGAGGGGCATGGGCTTAGACAGTTCAAAAATGGCACAGTTCTTGCCTCTTGAAATGCGGTGCTTAGTTTTCCTGGTCAGAGGGTTCGAGCTGGCAACGCATGGGGGAGGGCGATCGCCGACGAGGAGAGGGTGCGTGCGGCGTTACGAAGTCGAGGTCGTTAGGAAGCGCGTAGCGAGGTGACGAGGCCGGCCCGTATTGGACGAAGATTTGGATACAGGGTTGCGACGATCGGGCATAGTCGCCGAACGTCTGAGTTCGAAAGCGGCAGTAGCGGGCAACGTGTCCGGGAGTGAAGCAGGCGTAGCATATCGGTTGGTTATAGGGCGTTCTCCAAGGATTGGTGACTGGTGGTGCCGCCCAAGGTGCAGTATAAGCAGCCGGGTACGTGGGCTGTGAGCGCGTGGTGTAGGGTGGTTGCGGAAGCCTGCGCACAGCGTCTGCATATGTGAGCGGCGCTGCTTCAGGCTGCATCGCTTGCGAACAGGCGACAGGAGGAGCCACAGGCTGCGCTGAATACGTTAGGGGCGCAGCCACAGGCTGCATGGCTGTCGGATAGGCGACAGGAGTGCCTACCGGCTGCGCGACACGCGGGCAGTGAACACGGTTAGATAGTGGCGGCTCGTGGTGCGCAAGGGGAACAGCTTGGGTAACCTCTTCCAAAGTCGTAGTGCGAAGCGGGGCAAGTAGATGGGGGGTGATCTCATGAGTAAAGACACTAGTGAAAGTTGGTGGGTGACTTCTTCACGGACGAGGGCTCGGACTTGCAGAAAAAGCAGTGAATTGTCAGGCATGGTGTCGAAACTGGACAGTGACTCACCACCACGCTGAGGCTGCCAAGTCAGAGTGCGTTGCTTCTTCAACTCGTCGTAGCTCTGACACAAGCTGACAACTTCAGAAACTGTGCTCGGATCCCTAGCCACGAAAATTTAAAATGCGCCATCGTCGATGCCATTAAGGATGTGTTTGACCTTGTCAGATTCGGGCATATTGTCATTCGCACGTCGATAAAGGTCGACGACGTCCTCGATGTAGCTGGTACAGCTTTCGCCAGTCTGCTGAGAGCGGACGCGCAAGCGCTGTTCTGCCCGCTGCTTGCGGACAGTCGACCGACTGAACACCTCAGCACATGACGTCTTGAAGATGCTCTATGTAGAGATATTGTGTTTGTGGTTGTTAAACCACAATTCGGCGACGCCAGTGAGATCAAATATGACGTGGCCCACCTTGTTGGCTTCATACCACCTATTATTGGCGCTCACCAGTTCGTAGTGCCCAAGCCAGTCTTCGACGTCAGTCCCATCCGCACCGCTGAAGACCTTCGGGTCCCGTAGCCTAAGATGGCCAGGCAGTTGAACTGGGGCGAAGGCGCCGATGGAGTAGCGTTGTCAGTCATGACGGGCGGAAGCGTGTGACTTCGCAGCTCCAGGGTTTAGTGACGAGGATAAACAGCACAGTTCACCAAATGTCAAGAGGTTATTAGCCGCTAAGGACAGCGACGAGACAGCGTGAAAAACCGTCCAAAGATCGGCACAGCAATCAACCGAAGCACGAGCTGAAAGAGCCGGGAGTTGGCGATGCTGCTTGCTGCAGGCAAATCTTCTTCACAGTATATATACCAGGCAAAACGTGTGCTGTGTTCAGGCATCTGTTGCCAGGACATCGCTGGACATCACTTTCAATGGTCGAAAGAGTTTGCTATACAAATCGATCAGAAAAGCTGCCTTCATCTCGCCACAGCTCGACCATTTTGAGGCAACAGCTCATGTCGTTCTGGATGTGCTACCACCTGGGACATGCCTGGCCACGCATTCTGTTGATATCCTCTTTCAAAGAACGAAAGTTAACCTACGTGAGAGGCCTTAATTGACCGGACATAAGTGCCTTAACCGCTTCCTAACAGACTTTCCTTAAGTCAGCAACATCCTTCTCAGGTCTGAGATTACACAGCACAAGCAAAATTATGATGAAACGACTCCCAACAAGGATCTCCCACCATCTTCTTCCACAACAACTCTGCAAGAGCACAGGACATTGCACAGGTTATGTGGAAACCTCACCCCATGCAGACGTCTTATCGCACACGAAGATGTCCCTCGACCTAGTCAAGAATGCACAAACGGCCCCGTAGGTTTGCTTGTTCCGTCGCTACATGAACTATTTTCTGCCGTGTTTTTCCGAATGTCACTAGACAAAGACAGGCGTTCCGGGATTCTGCGACCATGGTGATGCAGTCAGGACTGCCCTCAGAATTCTCGTCCGCGATTCGTCAGAAGGTGCTGCACCATGGACGAGCTCAACCCCAGCGACAAAGCCAATTCTACCCACCAGTAAACACAATCAGAGTTCTTCAAGTAGAGGTGCAGCATGGCCGGAACCGAACACCCAGATTTAGCCAGTAGGGCTCACCAAAAACATTGTCGGCTATTCCTCGCGACGCAGTCATGGTCGAGTGTGATAAAGAGAAGCTGGCCCAGAGATTGCGTGTTGTCTCTTTTCGCGCTCAAATATAAATATATTTTCGAACAAGCCACTTCTTGTTCGGAAACACTGACGAAGACCGGTCCACCGGTCGAAACCTTTGGAAATGAAATAAAGGCAACCCCGCTAAGTTGTGAAAGTTGTTTCTTATATATATATATATATTGTAAGATGGCGTCAAGTACACTCAAGACTCTCCTTGGTATTGACTCGAGTATGTGCCCCACAACCTAAACTTCACTGGGGATGATGAGTATGTACAGATGAAAAGATGGAACGCATAAATAATGCTCACACTTATTTTCCCCGTGCACTTGAGCGACCGGCCCGGCCGAGACTTAGGCGGGAAGGTACGGCACACAAAGGGATTAAGACGTGAAACGTGGACTATCTCGGAGGCATGGTAACGACGGTACGAGGAACCCTCGACGGGAGTAACAAGGTGATTGACAGGAGATGTTCGTTCACAAACAATGTAAGGTCCTAGAAAGCGTGACTGAAACTTTTCACACAATCTGGGTATGCGAACAGGCGTCCAAAGTAGTACTTCATCTTCAGGACGGAAGGTGACGTCTCGACGAAAGCTGTCGTAGCGTTGCTTGCGGTCTTCTTGACTGGCCTCCGTGTTGAGTTGAGCACGTTGCCGTGCCTCAGCAAGCCTGGAGACAAATTGTTCTGGCGTAGTCATGGACGTTTTTGTCGTTACATTGAAGAAAGAGGCGTCAATGGTGAATGTCGGCGCACGACCATAGACGAGGAAGAAAGGTGAATACCCGGTGGTTCGTTGAACAGCAGTGTTTTGTGCAAATGTTACGAACGGCAAGATTTTGTCCCTAATTATCGTGGTTCGGTGCGATGTAGATGGATATCATGTCGATTAGAGTCCGGTGGAATCGCTATGTTAGCCCATTTGTCTGCGGGTGGTAAGCGGATGTGGTCTTATGATCTGTGCCACAAGTTTTTAGGATTTCGTCGAGAATTGTTGACAGGGAGGCCTTGCCTCGGTCACTCAAAAACGCGCGAGGTGCATCATGACGCAACACAATGGCTTTTAAAAAGAAGCGGCAACGTCTGAGGCAGAGCTAGTACGTAAAGGAGCGGTCTCCGCGTATCGTGTGAGGTGGTCGACGGCTGTGACGATCCAGCGGTGGCCCGCTGGCGTTACAAGAAGTGGCCTGACGAGGTCTATTCCGACAACGACAAAAGGTGTGTCGGGACATGGAATAGGTTGTAATAAGCCAACAGGAGCTGAAGCTGGTCGTTTCCGGCGTTGACAAAGTGCGCAAAAAGCGACATAATTAGCCACAAAGATAGAAAGACCAGGCCAGAAGAAACGGCTCCTAACGCGGTTGTAGGTCTTTTAAAATCCCAAGTGTCCAGCTGATGGATCGTTATGCAATGCTTCGAGAACTTGTTTTTGCAGCGAACGGGGAAGTAGTGGCACCCACCGATGTCCATCCGCATTGTAAGTATAGTGCTTCAGGACATTGTTCTCTAGCTTGAACAGCCGTAGCTGACGACGTAGTCTGGCATTAGGTGGAGAAGGCGAGCCATTCAAGTATCCGATGATGCGGTTACAGTAGGGGTCGTCACGTTGGTACGCGGCAAACTGGGCGCTGCTGTTTAATGGTAGTGACCCAGCAACTGCCAGGGGTGATAACGTGAGTGAAGAGGAAGCCGCTTGATCACCTGAGGGGCATTGAGGATGCGTGGTTGGAGATGAAAGTGGCAGAAGGCAGCGAGAGAGAGCGTCAGCATCCTGATGCTGTTTGCCGGACCTGTACACAACGTCAAAAGTGTCCTCTTGCAAACGCAGCATCCAGCGACCGAGGCGCCCAGACAAATTTTCAGTGAGGACAACCAGCATAGGGCCTGGTGGTCGGTAACCACAGTGAAGGGGTGTCCATACAAATAAGGTCGAAATTTCCGGATGGCCCAAACGACAGTGAGATATTCCTGCTCTGTTATCGAGTAGTTCTGCTCCGCAGGTGTTAGTGCGCGGCTGGCATACGCAACTACTCTCTCACGTAAAGTGTCGTCGTGCTGAAGGAGGACAGCACCGATTCTGTGGCCGCTGGCATCTGTGTGCAGGAAAGTGGGTGTACTCTCATCGAAGTGACGGAGGACGGGGTCTGATGTCAAAGCACGCCAAAGGGCTTGGAAAGCACACTCGCACTCGTCAGTCTACGTGAAATCCGTTCCTGACGTCACAAGCTCGTGTAACGGCCCCGCAATCGCAGCAAAGTGACGGATGAAGCAGCGGAAGTAAGACGCCAGGCCCACGAAACTTCGCAATTGTTTTTGATTGCGCAGACGTGGAAAACTAATTACGGCAGCAAGCTTGTCGGGGTCAGGTCGAACGCTGTCTTTGCTGACAATATATATATATATATATATATATATATATATATATATATATATATATATATTATGAAGTCTTAATTTGGAAGACCTTTATTAGGCCCGAGGAACTGGCAGCCGACCGCTACGATGAACGAACTAAGATGATGATGATATATATATATATATATATATATTGAAACGGGTTGTTGAACAAGCAGGCGAACTCGGCGAAGGAGAGCTTTATTTAGCGCAAGGGCTAACTTAACGCAAGCCTGCGATCACAGCAAGTCTTCTTCTTTTACTATCCTCGAGCTCCGTGCCCACTACCCTCGTTACAATCACCCCCGGCCGATGAGGGAGCCATCCTGGCGACCTAAGGACAGGTGTAGACAGAAGGGTCATGGTATGGCTTGAGCCGAGAGATGTGTACGATTTCTTTTCCCCGACGGCGCTTGTCCGGAGATGCATCCAGCGGCTCGACAAGGTAGTTGACAGGCGATGTTTGGCGCACAACTCGATAAGGGCCATGGTACCTGGACGAAAGCTTGTGGGAGAGTCCTGGAGTAGTAGAAGGAATCCATAGCCACACCAGTGAGTTCGGAGCAAAGCTCATATGCGCGGTTGACGCGTCGTGGCGATGTTTTTGGCGCGTCTGGTCATGTGACGTGAACGCACGAGCAAGCTTCCGACATTCTTCAGCGTGTGCTGCTGCTCGAGAAACGGTAGTCATCTCTGAAGGGTCCGGTCGATAAGGAAGAATGGTATCCATTGTTGATGATGGCTCGCGTCCATAAAGAAGGAAGAAAGGCGAAAATCCAGTGGTGCTTTGCGTTGCAGTGTTGTAAGCATATGTTACAAAAGGGAGTATGCTATCCCAATTTGACTGGTCGGATGAAGCGTACTTGGCCAACATATCCCCAAGTGTACGATTAAAACGCTCTGTCATCCCATTAGTTTGCGGGTGATAGGCTGTGGTAGTGCGGTGTGTGATGCGACACTCGCTCAACAACGCTTTGATGGCATCGGAGAGAAAAACGCGGCCACGGTCGCTTAGTAACTCCCGAGGTGCTCCATGCCTTAAAACCAGGTTTTGCAGTATAAAACACGCAACGTCTTTTGCGGTAGCAGAAGGTAACGCAGCTGTTTCAGCGTACCGCGTTAGGTGGTCGATAGCCACAATGACCCAGCGGTTGCTACTCGAAGTATAGGGAAGCGGACCGTAAAGGTCGATTCCGACACGATCGAAAGCTCGTGCTGGACATGGCAATGGCTGCAAGGGACCTGTGACATGTTGAGTGGGCATTTTGCGTCGCTGGCACGTAAGGCAAGACCTTACGTAACGGCGAACGAAACGGTACATACCGCGCCAGTAGTACCGCAGCTGCAAGCGGGTGTATGTTTTTAACACACCAGCGTGGCCACATTGCGGATCATCGTGAAACGTGGCACAGATGTCAGAGCGCAGATGTCGGGGGATGACGAGCAACCACTTACGGCCGATCGAGCTGTAGTTTCGGCGGTAAAGCAGGTTATCCCGATTAGCGAAGTGTCCTGCTTGACGGCGAAGCGCCCTGGAAACTGGAGCGGTCGTCCGGTTTGAGAGAAAGTCCAAAAGAGATGAAATCCAAGCATCTTTGCGTTGCTCGAAGGCATGTCCGAGATGTTGATGGCCAAGACAGCACTAGTGGAGATAGGCGAGCCGACAGGCTCTGAAGCCAATGGCGAACGTGACAGGGCATCGGCGTCGGAATGCTTCCGGCCAGAACGGTAGATAACACGGATATCGAACTCCTGTAACCGCAATGCCAACGAGCGAGCCGACCATTAGGATCTTTTAGTGAAGATAACCAGCAAAGCGCATGGTGCTCCGTGTAGAGTGTTTGCTGCTTCTGACGTTGACATTGCGCCTTTCTCAGCTGTTGTTGTCTCGGTGTCGTGTGCCTCCCCTCCGAAATCGCCTGTGTTGTTTATGCCATCGGTCCCATCTGCGTGCCGTCGAAATATCATGCTTCCGTTTGCCGTCGTCATTTTTCGCAATGGTCACGCTGCCATTTATGTGTGCAATCCCTCGGACAGCCCGTCATCCCTACTACGTGGAGAATGCCTGGGAAGCTACGAACTTTACGAGTGCATTCTTCCGGCTACTATACCCGATTCTGCGGTTTCGCTCCCAATTGGTGCTGTCACTCCTACCAACGCGCCTAATGATGCTCTGGACGTATTCTCGGAGCCATCGACTCTGAGCTCGCACCAACTCAGCGCGAAGAGATTATAAATCTTCTTCTTTTACTATCCTCGAGCTCCGTGCCCACTACCCTCGTTACAATATATATATATATATATTGCGGAAATTAAGGCACGCGTGTTGAAACAATAGTCAACATTTAACCAATGCATATACGCACGTGTTTGCAGGTAGGGTGTTACCAGCGCTTCTTTCAATACTCGAGCGACGTGATAGTAGCAAGCTTCCGTGGGTATTTCATAGCCTTGATTGACCCATGCCGGGTCTGCATAATTAAGCATCTGCAAGAAGACGTTCCAGAATAATATGTTATTCACACCGGCCTGGCCTATTCCAGGTGTGTCCAGCATGGCTGCGAAAATCGTCAGCGCAGGTCGCTCAATAAGTATCGAGCCTTCACTGTTGTAGTTGTTGTTGGTGTACTTGGCAAAAAGAGATCTCCATTTAGCTGCAAAAGACGGCGAGACACAAACGAATTAGTTGCCGAGTATTTGTAACAGAGACTTTTTATTCAGAAAAGGCAGTTGCGGACAACCTTCACGCCAGTACAATACTGAGCATTTCTACTACGCGTATTCTCTGTCATTTGTCTGAGTCTGAACCTACTGCGAGCATAGTGCCGTTTTCACAGACTCTCAATAGTGAAGGTCTTTCTGAATAGTCTTGTACGTCAGTGGGCGACTTACTGCCCAGAGACTTACTGTATACAAAATATTGAACTAGTTTTTCTAAGCTGAAGCTGTGAGCTAGAGTAGTGCCATGGTTCTCCTGTTAATAGTCTGCAAGCCTAAGTATACGTTTTCATAATTGTAAAACCAGCCTTCCTGCGATACAGTTGATAACTAGTCAGGGCAATTGGGAAATAGCGGCAGCTAGACTACTTTTCCTAACAGCATGGTAAAGCCGAATTTGTTTGCTCTATGACGTGAATAATGTACATTCCATCTCACAAGCTGCTTGCAGCGCTGTGGAAGCTACAGAGTGCACGGCAGCAGTATCCAAGAACACTATAAAATAGTACACTCATTGAGCGTGTATTTCTTGGTATATCAACGACAATAAGTGCATTTGTGCATGGCTATTGCAATTTTTTGCCAACAACAACAAATAAATGGTCCCTAATGCGTTCACAGATTGTGCTGAAAGTATGCCAAACATCTTTGCACTGACTGGGCACTGACGTTTTAGCATTCTCAAAAACAGCATTGATATATATGGCAAGCGGGCAAACGAACGCTGGTCAAAAACACAATGCGGAGGCTGTAAAAACTGGTGCGCGATCCTTGGCTAATATGGCTTCCGCCAGCGTACTAGCGTCTAGTTTACGGCGTTCTTCGAAAACTTAAATTTACCCGAAACAGGCGGATATGCTAGCATTGCCCATTCTATAAGTTCTCCTGAATGAGGGCAAAGATAGAGCCAGCATGAGTTTCGCCGGTAAAAGTACTCTTTACCTAACAAAGGTGGGTGAGCGAATTTTGTACTCATTGGTGGGCGTTTCAAAAACTCCCAAGAGTTTCCCCGAAGGTGACCACGGTAAAGTGCGAATAGACGGGTGATGCTATGAGGGGGAGTAAAGGTAAAATTCGTTGGCATTCGCTGTGAGTTAAGGTTAACTCCCCCGTGTGATAACATTGTGATTCCCAGGAGCCATTAGAACCTCTCGGGAAATCTTGGTGAGTTTACGCGTAAATGTGAGAGTAAATTCACTCTATGATGATGTTTATGTCCGCAGCCCGCTTCGCCCACTTGCGCTCGGCATCAGAGGCCCTTCGCCGCGCTGCCTTGTCTTCAACCGGTGCGACATCTTCAATGACGCATGCAATGCTCGCATTCGATTGCGTTGTACTCGTTGTTGGAGGTATCGCAGTCGAGGTTGATGCCTGCGATGAAACCATACCTATGACGACTTGTCGATCTCGAGCAAGTCGTAGCTGCGCGGGCGCGCGCAGCCAAAGAGCGGAGGGTTGAGCGCGTCCAATCAAGTGGTGTGTGACGTCACTGCGCCGTTGCTACAGGCGCTCCTCTCCGCTCCTCGCGCCGTTGCTAGGGGAGAGGAGGAGGTGCACCGCGGAAGGCGGATTCAGGGTCGCTTATAACGTGCATTCGCACTTAAAAGGCGGGCAGAGTGTTGCCACCGAAGAATCGTTGTGGTGAGATAAGACGCCAGCGCGAGCTGGACAACTAGGATCTGCGAGTGCTGCTAAGGCCTGTGCAGAGTTGCTGTAACAGAAATTAGATTCATAGTGTCACCTAGCTTACACCTCACTTCGAAGAGGACAGCGAGCTGCTATCCTCGTCAACGGCAACTATGCACAGGATGTTGAAGAAGCCTGACTTCCGATAAAAGAAGTGGCCCTGAAATGCACTCCTCATAAGAGCGACACACATTGTGCAGTCTCAACACCACTATAGAATATACTTTTACAGCGCAAACATAAAACGATCCACAAAGAAAGCGACGACACACACCAGCGCTGACTAACAACTGACTTTATTTCGGGATATGTCAATGCATAAATACCTCCTGGGCAACCTCACCGCACATGCGCCACACATCTCGACAGATAACAGACACTCAGAGGAACAATCAGAGTTGACAAAAGGTAGGGTGTTACCACCAGCGTTTACAGCGCTGGTGTGTGTCGTCGCTTTCTTTGTGGATCGTTTTATGTTTGCGCTGTAAAAGTATATTCTATGGCTATGAACCAACTAGGCCCAAAAGAAGTTTTACTCAACACCACTGGTTGCATCAGATTGTGGATTTGCGGCGCCAATGTAGGCCACCAGTTTACACCGACAAAACACGGAGCAATACTTTCCGCACGCATAGGTTGATGAAACCATAAATACCATTCATAAAGCGTGTTGACCTGGACTGTCTTCGGATCTTCAAGATCCTATATATAGTGAAAAAGGTGGCTTGCTGCTGGTACAGTGAAAAATCCTGACGACAGTGGGATATCTCCGTTTCATACATACTTTGTGGAGATCGTAGAAAAATTAGTGGTAGCATACCACATTGTTATAACTTTGAATGAAATTATTCACAGTAAGGCCTGTGATAGACATTCCACAGTGGTTCGGTGTTCCACAGTGGTTCGAGCATCACATAATCTTGGTAAGGTCAAATTTTTTGACACCTGCATCAAGGTCACTTTGTAGGTACAGGCATTCAAAAATTATGTTGCTACATGTGCTTTTGGAGCGAGAGCTGTTATAAGATCACAACTTGGGTCACGCGCAGTTGTCTGCCACCACCGCCATCGCCACCGGTGTCCGTAATCACATCGCGCAAAATTAGAAAAAAAAACGTCGCAGCCACCAATGACACAATGAGGCTCGAAAGCTTGTCCGCTGGGTGAAAGCCGAGTTTTCTACCACTGAGTTACGCTGGTGCTTGTAACTTGTCAAACTTGCCTTAAGCAGGCTTTATGTCTGGAAACCAATCGCGTTATTAGGACTTATAAAGCGCTTAAAAATATCGAAAGAACAACCACTCGTCACACAATGCGGAAAGCGTAACAAGTGGGCCGTCCAATACCCCAAACCATCACAAAAAGCTTGTTTTTGATCATTTTAATAACTGTGACGCGTGCCTACTTCCGGCATAAATTTCTCATCGTCATCAGCAACTGCATGAACAATTAGCACAAAATTCACTGCAGGTGTTTAGCGGATACCACGCTTCTCAGAAAACAAAAAAATAGCATACAGAATGCCGGACAACTATCCAAATAAATTATTAATAATAATCTATTGGGTATGAAGCAACTGTGCTTCCAGTAGGTAGCCCATGAGTTGATTTGAAAAGGCTCTGAAAGGCCACTCTTCTAGCTTTCACTGTGACTGTGCTGCGCTTTCCGCGCAGGCCTTGCGTTTTTTTTTTTTCAATTGCGCAGTCTGGCATTTGTCATCATGAAGAAATTCCACGGTGTTGACCATGAACTGCATTGCTCTAAATGAGAAGATAATCCTTAGACCACAGGCGACTTTCAGGTGTTTTTATCGGATTCCGCAAAGAGCAATCATGGTAGTGGAAACTTCTAAATACACAAACAAAACCATTTCTTTAACACTGCAGTGTGGTTCAAGTGATATCACGCAGCAACAAAAAAACGACATCTGAGAAAAGTTAAAAAAATTATCTTCCTTTAGCCGGATTTGAACTTCGGTCCACTGAAATATGAATGATCTCGTGGTGCGGGGCACTCAACCAATAAGGACAGAGATAAAAATGCGTGCAACCAGTCTATGAAATAGAGTATAGGGCCTTTTCGACTTCACCACACTTTCTGCACCTCTTCAAGGGCACTGCACGTTGGCCGTCGAATAGCGAGCGCACCCCGGGTCACTTGCACATCTGCACTCGATTTGGCATCGTACTGCACAAGCTCATTGCACTTCAGCACTAGCTTTCCCACGAGTTCTAATTTTGTTGCAAGTAGCGCTAGCGTAAATGGTACGGCTGCACTTTTGCCCTAAATTTGATCGCTGCACCGATAGCCCTGGTGTCGTGCTACACTAACATTAGAGAAACTGGTATGGCAATTTCTCGACACTTTCGCGAACTACGTGCAGAAAGTGCAGCCGAATCGAGGGACCGATAACTAAGTATTCTTCATGCAGGCATGCCTAATAGACGCGCCCCAGCACGTGCAAAAGGTTCTCCTCTCCACTCGAATGAATATAGGCTCCAAAAGCAACGGTTGATGGGCTCACTGTCCCTAAACTCCCTCCCTCTCCATACACACTACTTCACGTGCCTGTGCCTTCGTATTCGGCGGCGCAGTATGTCTTGGTCGCAATAATCCCGTTCTGGCCTCGAACAACAGAGAACTTCCCCGAGAATTATCGTAGATCTTGTTCAATTTATGCTTGAAAGTTGACTCTGCACAAGCACGTCATTTCTGTAGAAAAATGGAAACTGGAAAAGTACTTCTCGCGTTTTTCATTGTCTCCACCATGCTGCCACTCGCTCCGGTATAGTGAACTCGGAGATATGTGTGGCGTGGCAGGGGAACACACTTGGTTCACCGGCAGCCCTTTCCAGTGCCCACGTTTGAGGAGACGAGACAAGGCACAAGATGAGCCGACTAGGTGCAGTGGGGGTCTGGACGGCACCGACGCCGAAGCACTAAATCTAGCGACTGGGTAACACTCAGCATTCCAATGAACGAATGTTTCATTTACACATATACAAGATTCAAGCACACAAAGTCGTAGAGACGTGCCTTTACATGAATTACTGTTATAGAGGGCTAGCGAATGCCAGAAAGTAAGCTCCTAGGGCACGTGCACGTGACGCATGGCTAACCGGATCCATTCACATGCTTCTCATACAAAGTTTTGTGGGCGAAGCATCTTAAGCCCTAGGTCGTGCGTTTCCCGATGTAGTAGTAGTAGTAGTAGTAGTAGTAGAAGTAGTAGTAGTAGTAGTAGTAGTAGTAGTAGTAGTAGTAGTAGTAGTAGAAGTAGTAGTAGTAGTAGCAGTTGTAGTAGTAGTATTAGAAGTAGTAGTAGTAGTGGTAGTAGTAGTAGTAGTTGGTAGCCACCTTTCGCTTAGTACTTGAAATGTCCGCCGGATAGCGGTTCCAGTATATGAAGAATATCTGATGAAAAGATGCGAGATGGTGGTATTTCGAGTGCTGACTAAATGGATGGACAGACCGACGGACGGACTGATGGACGCTTTGCCATAACCATCATTATTCGCTCGGTAAAAATGCAGTGGCTTTTTACAGACGTGGACTGCGTGTAGTTTCAACGCCGATGCACGACGCACGCGCATGAACACTTCTTGCATTGTAGCAGAAAATAGACCATATTTGAAAGGTACGCTTACGAGCGTTTCCAGCATACCGGGTATTTGTATTGCTGGTGTTCATGGACAAGACAGTCGTGAGAGTTGGAAGCATGCATTACGTTATAGTGCTTTCTCATCTGAACAGTGTTCTCTAAGCATGTTAGGCGCGTGCAGACCGCGACATAGCGAAGAGGCATAACAATTCGCAATGTTTCAGTTCAGGCAGCCACCCCGGCTACCGGAGTGGAGCTACATCATCGCAGTTCGCTGCACCGAAAGATGAAGACCTCCGCAAGAATTGGGAGTGCAAGCTTCACAGGAAAGAAAATGCTTTCACTTTTTTGCTGTATATCTGAACATCACATTCAACCACACTTAGTGTTGCGTGACTATGCGCACGATATAAACAGCAACGGAATGCGCATTCCGAGATGTAAGCAGTAACTTGCTCCAGACGCAGTACGGACACTTCTTCCAGACTGCCCATTGTTTCTTTCTACCACAACGCCACTACAAAGGCCAGATAGGAAGAGATCTGCGTCATTATGAGCTTATCTAGAGGGTTAAGGTGGGCATGAGAGCAACTAGGGTGGTGGTGGGCAACCCCCTAAGTCGGTGCAGCAGTCTACCCTGAAAAATAACCAACAGTCTCATCGCGTTTGGAATGTTTCATTGTCTTGAGATCCACGCCGCAAGGTATAGCCATGATGCAAGCTTTGCAAAGTATGGACCCTCAAAAAGTCGTTTTACATAACACCAGAGAAATAAATAGAAGGAAGAGACAGGTACGTTAACCTAGAAAAACTTGTTTGCTACCCTGTACAGGCGTGGGAAAATGAGGGTTTAGAAGAGCAGAGAGGTAGACAGATATAAAATTAATGAGAAAAAAATAGCAGATCCCACGTAAAGTGGGAACCGATGATATGTGAAACACGAATGAGTAGTTGTCACATCTAAATCAGCACAACACTACGAGGCGGAAATAAATTACACCGGACATGGCTTCCATGTCATGATTACAATGTTTGGACCTGTCATATACACTCTTCGTACATTCGATCACGTCACGTTATACCAAATTCGGTGTATGTGGAGCTAGTATAACGGCCATGAGCACGCTATGGGCGTAGCACGTAATAATCGTTTACATGCGCGCATATCTTGATTATCACGTTTCGACGCATCGCTTATTTTCGTCGTCTAATCACGTCACGTGATATCAGATTTGGTATATGTGAAGCTAGTTAAACGGCCGCGAGCGCATCATGAGCGTGGTATATGGTCATGTTCTTAAATGTCACGCGTGTCATGATTATCATGCTCGCAGCAGTCATAAAGCTTCATACTCCATTGATGTCACGTAACACCAAATTTGGTACATGAGGAGCAGCGAAACGGCGCGAGCGCATCATGAGTGGCCCAATACACTCCAACCTAACGTTCACGAGCGCGCACACTGGGTGCCGCGTCGCTGCGCTAGCAAAACAAACGCCAGGAGTGACCGGCGCGACCAGCGTTCGTCGGCGTAGCCCGGCGCAAACCAGCGTGAAATGCAACATGATGCATTTCACGCCCATGACCTTACCAGCTCTACCCAGACAGCACTGCGTGTGCCTCTCTTCGTGATGGAGGGACGCCGGGCGCGCTCAAACGCGCATGAGTCAACGCAACGCAGCGCGACACGCACCTGCAAGCATATGGCAGTCATATCGGCGCCTGGCGTGGCATCACCGGCGTTACGTGACGAAACGATGGCGCGCTCGTGACCCGGTTCACGTCAGAGCGCATTCCCGACTTGAGTGTGGCATGTGGTCCCGTTGTTGCATCACACGCATCTCATGATTATCATATTTGCACCAGTCACATACCTTCATCATCCTTTCACGTGATGTAATTCCCCATTTGGCATATGTGAAGCTGGCGAAACGGCTGCAGCGCATCATGATTGTGGCATGTAGTCATGTTGTTACATGACACGCTTGTCATGATTTTCAACTTTGGATGTGTCTTTTACCTATGTCACTTCTTTGCGTCACGCAATACCGAATGGGTACTTGTGAAGCTAGCGGAACAGCCACGAACGCAGCACCTATTCATGTTGTTACTTGACATGTACCTCATGATTATCATTTTTGCACCAGTCCCATACATTCGCCATCGATTCATATTCCGTAATACGAAACTTGGTACATGTGAAGCTAGCGAAACGGCCACGAGCGCATATTGAGCGTGGCTGATTTGATTGATTGATTGATTGATTGATTGATATGTGGGGTTTAACGTCCCAAAACCACCATATGATTATGCGAGACGCCGTAGTGGAGGGCTCCGGAAATTTCGACCACCTGGGGCTCTTTAACGTACACCCAAATCTGCGCACACGGGCATACAATATTTCCGCCTCCATCGAAAATGCAGCCGCCGAAGCCGGGATTCAAACCCGTGACCTGTGGGTCAGTAGCCGAGTACCTTAGCCACTAGACCACGGCGGCGGAGCTACTTGACCGTGATCATGTAGTCATGTTGTCACTTGACACGCGCCTGCATTGATGATTATCGTGTTTGCACCCGCCACATCTTTCGTCATCCCATTCACGACTCATATTAACAAATAGGTAGATGCGAAGCTAGCGAAACGGCCGTGAGCGCACCATGAGCGTAGCGTGTAGTCATGACTAGTCATACCATGGAAATCATGACATGCATATCACGATTTTCACGTTAGGGCCTGTCACCTATGTTCGCTACGCAGGCATGTCATAGCATGCCAGTTTTGCAACATGTTATGTGAACAAAACCACCACAAAAGTAACAAGCGCATTAAATGTATATCATGACATTCAGGACATACATGTCATCAATTTCATGTTTCGACTAATGTATGCTTGTTATACAGTCATGTTATGGCATACCAAGTTTCGCATTGATACTATTATTGAAAAGGCCAGGAGAGCTAGAAGTCGTAAGCGGCTAGATAGATAGATAGATAGATAGATAGATAGATAGATAGATAGATAGATAGATAGATAGATAGATAGATAGATAGATATATAGATAGATAGATAGATAGATAGTAGATAGATAGATAGATAGATAGATAGATAGATAGATAGATAGATAGATAGATAGATAGATAGATAGATAGATACGCTTAATGTCGCCCAAGTTTGCTAAGAAATGCTTCGAATTGAAACTAAAATTGGCAGCATATCCGCGGAGTGAATGATGGAGAATGGGGTGAAGCATTCGTCCGTCCATTCGTTCTGGCTTCCGTCCGTCCATGCGTCTGTCTGTGTGACCGTCCATGCGTCCATCCGACCGTCCGTGCATGCGTCTGATCGTGCGTCCGTCCCTGCGTTCGTCCATGCATTCCCCCTGCATCTGTTCATGCGTCCCATCCATACTATCTGTCTGTGTGTCCGTTCATCCATCTATTCAACACTCCAAGTACCGCCATCTCCCATCTTATCATCATATTCCCCATATAGAAGCACCACCATCCAGCGGACAATCCAAGGACTAAACGAGGGGTGCCTAACGCACACTTTCTTAAGGCTTGCGCTTCGTGTCTACTAGTATATACCATGAACTCGAGGTAGTAAAGGTGGGTACCTTTACCACCTCGAGTTCATGGTATATACTAGTTCACTGTATTCATGGCACTGCGGCCGAACGCTCGCTAACCTTTCTAACACCAAGCAGGTTATGCCCAGCGACTATAACGTAGGAAGCTTTTCCTGTCAGATAGTGCTCAATGTACATGCCAATGGCTGCTATTGGGAAAGGAGAGACAGGAGAATTCGGCTTTTACTTTCTTACGGCTTGCGCTTCATATCTACTTCCCACCTTTAACCACCTAAGGTTTATTCATGGTATATACTAGTTCATTGTATTCATGGCACGGCGGCTCAACGCTCGCTAAACCTTTCTAAAACTAAGGAGGTTACACCCAGCGAATATAACGTAGCAACCATTTCTTGTCTAATAGTGCTCAATGTAAATGCAAAAGGCTGCTAATGGGGATCGCAGCGTGCGCGTTAACTGAAAGCCGAATGCTCCTGTCTCTCGTTCCTCATTAGCAGTCATTGGCAGGTACATTGAGCACTAATTTTCATTGTTCAACAATTAACGCACAAAAGAAATCCCTCACCGGCACAACCTTGGAGGTCAAAATGTTATACTTGTTCCATACTACAATGGCTACGAGGAACGAACAGATGCCGCTATAAGGAGCTTCGCCCCCAAAAAATTGGCAGCTGATCCCACGTACAGTAGGAATCCATGATATGTGAAGCACAAATAAGAAATGTTGATATGTCACTTTGAAATCAGCGCAACGTTAGGAGCTGGAGGTAACGATGTCGTACATGATTTCTGTGTTACGATTATCATGTTTGGATGTGTCATTCCTCTCCGTCATCCATTCACGTGACCTGATACCAAATTTAGTATACGTGGAGCTAGTGAAACGGCCGTGAGCACGCTGTGAGCCTGGTATGTTCTCTGTTCTTTCATTACACGCGTATCAGGATTGTCATGTTTGCACCAGTCGTATATTTTGTCATCCATTGACGTCACGTAACACCAAATTGGGTATATGTGGAGCTAGCAAAGTGGCCGCGAGCACATTGTGAAGGGCCCAATATGCTCAATGTAGCGTTGACGCGTGCTCACGCTGGGCACAGCGACGCTGTGTTAGCAAAACGCGAGCACTCTTTAGTGTGACACTAGGTGCAACCAGCGTCCATCAGCGCGGCCCGACGGCAACCGTCGCGAAATTTGACATGCTGCATTTCGCGCAGATTTGTTACCCAGACAACACCGCGTCTCTCTCTTTTTTTTGTGGCGGATGGACGCTGACGCGCTGAAACGTTCATGCATCAAAACAACGCAGTGTGGTGCGCACCTGCGAGCATATGTCAGGATCCGCGCCTGGCGTTGCAACGGCGGCGTGACGCGACGAAATGAACGCCGGGGAGCACGCGCACCGCGTCACGTCAAACTGTATTGGTGCCTTGACTGTGCCTGTAGTCATGTTCTCACATGACACCCATCTCATGACTATCATGTTTGCACCAGTCACATACTTTCGTCATCATTTGGCGGCATGTAATACCAAATTTATCATATCTGAAGCTAGTGAAACGGCCGCGGGCGCATCACCAGTGTGGCATGTAGTGTTGTTGTTACCTGACAAACATGTCTTGATTACCATGTTTGTATGTGTTATTAACTTATGTCGTGCATGCGCGTCACGTAACACCGAGTTTGGTACAGTGAGGAGCATTGTTAGGTTGAACACGCGAGCGCATGTACGACGGCACTATCAGCGCCACGTAACGGCCATTGTTGGAAACATTGCGCATGCGCAGCATGTGCTTTGCGAAACACTCTTTCCACCGCGCGGATCACGTCATCGATACGCTTGTTCGTCGTCTGCTAGCCGCATTATTTGTTCGCTGAGCTGACATCTGCATTTCAAGGTCCATCTGGATTGAAGACTGGCGAGTGAAGGAAAAAAGTGAGTGTAAGAAGGATAGTTATTAAACTTTTTATTCAAGAAAATTGCACTATTTTAATTCAAGTTAAACAAGACCATGAGAACAAATATAAAAACATGAGCAAATCTGATAGCGAGTCATGTGACTACTTACAGCAACGACGGCAGCTATTCTGGAAGGTAACGAGTCTTGAAGTGATCGAACATATTCCCGATCGGCTTTCAGCCTTTTCCACTCGTTGCTGACTTGCGCCCACAACTGGTCCGAAGTCGCGGAATAAAGGGGCTTCCTTGCCAAAGAAGCTTTCAGACGGCCCGCACACGTTTTCTATCACATTCAGGTCCGCTCCTTTCGGAGGCCATTCTAGTAGCTGCATGTGCTGCTCCGCCTGGAACTCCTTGACAGCCCGCACAGTGTGTAATGGTGACCGGTCCTGTTGCAACAGGTAATCACCATCTGAGAGTAAATGGCTCGCATATGGCAACAGCACAGTGTTCAAATGTTGCAGTATTGTGCCGACAATAAGTGTCTACGTATACGTTGCAGGGGCCTTAAACCATATCTTGAAACAGCACCCGACTCGCTCACACTCGATCTCCTACTGGCAGAAACACGTTGCACGTTGTCTGGGTCGTTCCTGCGTGGCAGTTTGACGTTAACTAAAACAATTGCTTTTCAAAGCAGCAAGTTTGCCTCACTATGTGCCTGGTAGCTTCCAAACACGCAATCTTTGGTCTTGTCGCGTTGAAAACGTTGACTCATCCGAAAAGATGTAGTGACCCCACTCTTCTGATGTCCATGCTTCGTGCAACTCAGACAACTGCCATCATGCGTCCTTGTATGCCACCGTTAGAAGAAGCTGCTGCGCTGCGATGCGACTGCGAAGGCCCGCAGTACGCAGGCAACGTCGAACAGTGGTGACCAAAACGTTCAAATCCAAGTCCTCGCGTATTGCTGGGGCTGGCAAAAAAAGGTTATGAACAGCAGCTGCAACTATGAAGGCGTCTTCATCGCCTGTGGTAGCTTTAGTGTGGGGCGCGCGGGGTGCATCCTGAATTCGACCTTCATACTTGTAGGCTTGAATTATCCTGTTCACAGTCTTCAGGAGCCTATTATTAAAGCGCCAATATACCGCTGGGAGTAACCTTTCAGGGAAAGATAAACAATTGAGCGCCGTTTATCATCAGGAACCCTAGCCATGATACAATTTGGCGACAAAATGAACGGCTGCAAAATATGTATGGTTGTTTTATATACGGCGTTGCATGCACAACAACTTGGAGGGAAACGAATAAAAACGCCCCCATAGATATACAAGTTTTTTGTCTTGTTCTGTTCAAGCACAGATGTTTGAAGAAATCTTAAAATGCAGGATGCATGGGCTTAGAAACAAAAATGTGGCTAGCAGACGACAAACAAGCTGCATTTCATGACGTCATGCGTGCGGTGAAACAATTATTTTGCGGAAGGCGTGATGCGCATGCGCAATGTTTCCAGTGATGACCGTGAACGGGCGCTGGAAGTGCCATCGGCCACGCGCTCGTGTGTTCACCCTAACAGTGCTCACCGCTGTACATGTGAAGCTATATAATGAAACGGCTGCAAGCGTAGCATGAGCGTAGCTTGTAGTCATGTTGTCACATGACATGCATCTTATGTTTATCATGTTGGCACCAGTATCATACCTTCATTATCCATTCACGTCCCGCACTACCAAATTAGGTAGAACTGACGCTAGCAAAACGGCGACCAGCGCATCATGAGCGGGGCATGTAGTCAGTGTTGTTACATGACACGCATGTGAGGCATTTTCATGTTAGGGTCTGTCACTTGTGTTCGCCAAGCAATCATGCCATACCGTAACAGTTTTGCAACATGCCATGTGAACGAAACCGCTGCAAGAGCTGCAGGACAATAAAATGTAATCAATGACACTCATACATACTATGTCATGATTTTTATGTTAGGACTAGTCAATATGTTCTTCATACTGTCATCTTAGGCCATACCAAGTTTGGTATCGATACCTTATTCTAAACGGCCAGGAGAGCAAAAGTCGTAGGCGGATAGATAGATAGATAGATAGATAGATAGATAGATAGATAGATAGATAGATAGATAGATAGATAGATAGATAGATAGATAGATAGATAGATAGATAGATAGATAGATAGATACGCCCAAAGCCGCCGAAGTTCACTAAGAAATGCTTCGCCTTTAAACATACACACTCGTGCACATACAGGGCATTCCGATCACAGTCGCTTGGAGAGGACTGGTTGAACGCAAAAATTGCAGGAGCGCCTTCACAGCCTTCTTTCGTGACATGAAGTCGTGTCGGTAACGAAGGCTTCTTTCTTCCGAAAGAGTTTGGGTTCAAGTTCATCTAGTGAACTGAAGATCGACTGTCTCTGCGAGCAGTATTGTATTAGATTTCGAGCAGCAGTATTCGCCAGAATATGTCAAGTGCCCGGCCGCGGTGGTCCAGTGGCTAAGTTACTCTGCTGCTGACCCGGAGGTCGCGGGATCGAATACCGGCTGTGGCGGCTGCATTTACGGTGGAGACGAAAATGTTGTAGGCCCGTGTGCTCAGATTTGGGTGCACGTTAAAGAACCCCAGGTGGTCGAATTTGCTCCACTACGGCGTCTCTCATAATCATAGGTTGGTTTTGGGACGTTAAATCCCACAAATCAATCAGAATATTCCAAGTAGTTTACTCACTACCCCAATGGTCACATTGAGCCGTGTCGGCCGTTTCTATGCAGAACGCCTACGCATTGGTAAATGTGACGCCCAACCATAACCGGCAAGGCATTGTAGCGTCTCTCCGGTGATGTTCTGAAAGAATTCGAAGGCTGGGGATAGGTTCTAAGGTACATAATCGTGCGTGGGTGAAATATGGCTCGTGCTATTGCGACGTGGCGCGCTTGTGAGCAAGCATGCAGAGTTTCCGTGCAGCATCATTTCTAGAGAGCGGATTTGATATTTGATTGCTTTCAGTTTGGGCAGAACGAGCAGCTGGATCGTCCCCGCCCGTCCATTGCCAATTATTCCCACAATGACTAGAAAGCCATCGAAAGGATGTTGCATGTCCTTTCTCAATCATTTGCCGAGTTTTTTCTGCAATCTCTAACACCAGTTGTTCGTAGGGGCCACGGCGTAATGGTGTTAGAAGAGATTGCAGTGCTGCCTTCTTTTTTGAAGACTCACGCCAACATCTCCCTGCTTCCTTGAAAGTATCGAGTCTGTACGCGTTTCGGAGGGCTGCCAAATAATGGTGATTGGGCTTTCCGTATCCTCTGATGCTCTGCGCAAAAAAGAAAGGAATTCACATTGTGCACGTGCTTTATCTACGCTGGGCCGCCTCCTGCCCTACCCGAAATGCCGGCCAACAATTGACAGGACCCGTGGTTTCGTTTAGAAAACTCCGTGTGCCGAGTGCCGTCCTCCGTATATCGGGGAGACAAAAAACTTACCGGAGTGACTCACAAAACGCGTCAATGACGTCCGGCAGCTTTACAAAAAGTGCAGCGCTGTCAACGAGCATGCTGAGGCGTTTGGCTACCGGATAAATTTTGACGCAACGACCATACTTGAAAGGGAGACTAACTGGAGGAGAAGGGTACTACTTGGGTCGTGCCATATACAGCGAACGGCCCCAAAACACCAACCGCTCGTCTCGGAACCCTGCTCTTTGTGTGCCACATGAACCGCGGCAAAACGAGAGCGGAGGGAGGGAGAGGGGGTCAATAACTGTCCCGCGAGTGCCTTGGAGACGCCTCTGCAACATAGCGCCAGTCCCCCCTAAGGAAGGAACCAAGTCGGTTCTCAAAACGTCGGATTTACGCATTTTCACTTGCTTCTCTGTGTACGCTAAAATAGTTTCCTAGTATATGGTAGAGAGATCATGACGGTATGTCAGAAATTGACATTATTGTCATAATAATCCTAGCAGAAACGAGATAGGCTGGAACACCTCGCCCGTGTTTTGACGATTAGACGCCGCTATTAACATTAGGAATGATCAGAAGTTGCGGAAAGCATGTATTCATTTGTGTAGAGGTGCTGATCAAACCGTGCTAGATAAGAGAGAAGTGACGCGCGTGCACCACGTTCCTGACAACACAAGTAGAGATGATGACGCCACATGTTTAGAAACCGCAGTCAACAGTAAATGTCGCGGTCCCGCACTTGTAACATTGGCGATAGTTGCTAGTGGCCTATTGCTACTGAATTTCGAGTAAGACGGCACCATATGCATAATTATAGTACCATCTAGCTCATACGTTGTATGTAGGACGCACAGCATTTCGCAAAGTGCGCTGATATGTGGTAGCGGAGCGGTAATACAACCGTTTACATCATGGTATATGAGGAGGTGGTAGGCATGTTGCGCTTTTCAAGAATTAATCAATGCAATCTTTTGATATCACAAATGAAGGTATGGTTAGGAGTGACGCTGTAGTGGAGTTGGGAGATGTTACAAACGTGTGACCACTTTATTTCATTAAAGCATGTCTTACTCTATATACAAATGCGTCGACAATATTTCCATCTGTATTCAACTTGGTGACCTTTTTGCCAGAAGTACATTTCCACCGCAAATAACAATCACAAGATCAGCACGGTAGATTACTTATCAGGGCCTGGACAAGTAGTATGACCTGATATATATTTCATTGCAGCCCATGACATCATGCAACGAATGTGGCACAGTGCGTAAGGCTGCACGTACTATGCTCCCATGTGCTAGCCGATGACTTAACCCTACTCTTAGCGCCCTGTTGAAACGCACGGCATGCTATCCAGAGTTTGTGAACGTTGCGAATATTGATAAAGCAAACTACAAGCATTATACAAGAAGAAAATGGTGCAAACCTGATGTTGCGTACTTCGAAGTTTTGTTCCCCAAGTAGTCAAAATCTTCGTATATAGTATATCCTTGTTTGCTCGTTCATTTCCCTCCTTTGTATGCTTAGAACTGAAAGAAAAAGTGTGAATTTGAATCGCAAACAGGCTGCATATAGAACCAAATTCAAAATTACTGTTTCAGTGTTACCCAAGAGAAATAATTAATAAACTGGTGTCCATTTAACTGAGTCCTTAAGCAACAACTACTTGTAGAGCGGGGGTAACGAATCAAGTTAAAGATGATTTTTTTCGACGGCCAGATGTCATGTGTCACTTCACGACTACAAGTCCATAACTTTAAAAAAAAGTCAGATGAAAGTGTAATCTTGCAGAGATGAATTCTTGAACACGAGTTGTTGTTAGAAGTACTATGAACACAATATTACAGAGAGAAACCATGTTGCGAGCAAAAGGCCGTGTTCAACAATTTTTTATCTCTACATGGATGAATGTGCGAATAATTTAGCACCACACATTTCATACAGCTGACATTTTTAGATACTGTATTCTGCTTATGCGCCAAGATAATGAAGCTCGCGTTGATTGTATTCACTTTTCTGCTGAGATTGAGGTTCACAACGCAAAGAGTCAGATGAAAGTAACATTAACGTCCAGACGCCGTCCTCGTAATGATCTAGGCCGAGGTTGACACGTTGCAATTACATATCTTACGACCTTAAATCCACGGAAGCAATACCACCAACATGGAGTGTGTGATCCGATCATCTAAAAACTCGGTTACTTTCGTTCGTTGGCAATACTTCGCAGATTCGCCATTTACTGTGGCTTGCTACAGTATTCTAGCAGACGCATTACCCTGATTGTGGGCATCTATTTTATTAGTGTATGTAACGTAATTAGCATTCGCCAAATGCAAGCAGAAATGGAAGACCGCGAGTATGACCCGTATGGCTGCTTTCTGGTAGGCTCAATCTAGAGCAGATATATTTCAGGAAAGACGAAGCTGTTCTGTGCACTCACATTCTTAGAAAGATTCCATGTCTTGAGCACTTCCCTGCAATCACGCACGCGTTTGCTCTACAAGCGCGCAATGTTTTTCTCGCCAGCTTGGTGCTGCCGGAGAAATCTAATTTAGCTAGATATACATGTCATTGCTTTCGGTCAGCGTTACCCTATTGCACAAATGTACCATCCCCAGCGTTTTTCGGCACTGTTTTGGCACTGTTACTTGCTGGTATTAACAGGCACTTCACTGGGCGCATTGGAAAACAGCTGGGTAGCACTGGTAGGGGTGCTGGCTTGACCACTGGGACGCTGGTGCACACTTGGATGCTCGGGAAGCGCTGGAATTCCCACTGAAGTGCGCTGGTGGGTATAAGACGCTTGATTTCACGGTTCGGATAGATGATACTTTAACAGATCCCGAGCATGCCACAAAATTTCGCATACCACACGTCATGATCATTACCTGTGATATGCGAAATCACTGTAATTTTTAGTGTTTTCCCTTGGAAAAAGAAGGGAAATGCTTGAATACCTTAAAGCAGACCACGCTGAATATTTTGCTTACAAGTAGGTTTATTTTATAAATCACGCAGTGTCAATGCCAGGGTTAATTCTTGATTGATTGATTGATTGATTTATATATGGAGTTTAACGTCCTAAAAGCACCACATTATCATGAGAGACGCCGTAGTGGAGGGCACCGGTAATTTCGACCACCTAGGGTTCTACAACGTGCAACCTAATCTGAGCGCATGGGTATACAGCATTTTCGCCTCCATCGAAAATGCAGCCGCCATAGGCGGAATTCAGCACTAATTCTTGACGTGCGAATGCATTGCAGCAATCAATGCACGTCTTTTGCAGGCCCCCCATGGCATATGCCAATTTCTTATCAGTGATGTATTGTTGTAACAGTTCCGTGTTGCAGCATTTAAAATGCAGGAAGTAGCCGCCACTCCTAACAGAAACAGCAAATTGTTTACGCCGCAAAATTGATGAGACGTGAATGAGCTAGCTATCTCTATGCATCACAAGCTTTCACAGCAAAAGCGAGAAAAACAGCTGTCGGTAGACCTCGCCACACAGGAAGTGCAAGTCTGGTAATGCTTGTCCTTCTACTTACCTAAGGTAACAGTTAGAAACATACCGGAGCTCAAATGCAGATACGAAACATCGCAATTCAGCTGCTTCGAGAGCAGTCTTACCCTCAGGGTGCCCCTTGTGGCGGGGCGCTCCTTCGTGCCCATCGGCGACCATTAGGCCTAACGTGCTGGCCGCATCGTTGTATATGCTACCGGCGCTTCTCGCATTGAATGCACACAATTCTAAAGTGTAAGAACGACTGCAACGTATAGGTTAGACATCCATCAACCTAAATCAACCTTTTTTCCTCGTGTGCGGTGCCCGCACAAGAAGCGACAACGATCGATGTGTCGCACCTTCAGCAACGCAGGCTGTCACCGAAAGCTTCCTGGCGCAGTAGCTGTTTTCGGACTCGTATATAAGACCACGCAATTTTCAGTCAGTAAATTGGTACGCCTTAGTGAACTAACGCACTGGAATACTTTTGCAGAGGATTATATTTGTATTTTCTTGGGGGGTTGTTCAGTCGTGTGTATCGACATAATGGCCGATCTGAAAACCATCGTACGCCTGCTGTACTGTCAGTGGAGGACCGCAAAACAGCTGTCGCTCGATATCTCCCACCGGAAATATATTTCTCGTAATGCCTGTGCTTTTACAGCTACAGTTTTGGTAACAGTAAAAACGTTCAGAAGCTCAAATACAGAAACTTCAAGCATCGCAACTCCTCTGATTCGAGAATGGCCTGACCCAGCGCCCCGTCTCAACGAAAATTAGGCTTACCATGCCGGCTGCATCGGTGTGCATGTTACCGGCGCTCCTCGCTTAGGTACGCAGAACTGTATAGGATTAGAAGGACTGTAAAGTATCGTTCAGACATCTGTCAACCTAAATCTACCGTTTTTCCTCATGTGCGGTACCTGCGCAAGCAGCGACGACGATCGACGTGTCGTCGTTTCAGCAACGCAGGCTCTCACTGAAAGCTGCCGGGCGCAGTATAGTTGGCACCTCTCTGACTCGCTTGTTTGCAAACACGCAATTTTCAGTTGATAATTTGGCTCACCATAGTGAACTAACGCGCTTGAATACTGTTCCAGCGGATTGCATCAACTTTTTCTTGCGCTTTTTTATGTTGGTATTGATATAAGCGACTTCATGGCCATACTGCGATAACATCGCTTATGCGAGAAGACTACCCAGTATGGAATCTTGTACGCACACATGCATCGAACAAGTATTCATAAAACCTTTGTACATCTAGACCAGCAGCAAGAGCGAGAAACGGCTATCAAAGAAAAAAAAATCGACAGTAACAGCCAGCAATCTGTGGCTATACAGTCCAATTGATATTTTGTTTGTATTCAAGACCTGAATTCCTAAAAACCTTTGTGCTCTAACCAATATGCGCATAACTTTCAGCGCCCGCAGCCATTCGTTAGCGTCGAATAAAGAGGAAATTGTTTTTAGGAAAGAAATAACGAGTCTGTGTTAACTGTGCTTTCTGAAAACATAGAGTAGAACGGCGTGCTCTGCGAATAAACAGTCATTTTTAAACCTGCGCAACATGTTTTCGCGTGGTGTAGTGAGTTGAGTATGGGGATCCGATTCAGATGGTGCAAGTTTGAATCCTGTTGATAAACGTTTTTTTTATGTGAGTGCGCGCGAAATCACATTGTTTACTTAACTCTTTATTTAGTTATGGCAAATAGGCATCCTCTTTTATATCATGTGAAGCAATTTTGCACAGAGTACCCAGTGCCTCCCCGTAATATGACCCTCTAGCGTCCCAGTACCCAGCCCATACTCAGGCATGTCTCTGAACGCTGGCACCCAGAGGCACTGGGTTTTGCAAGAGGGTAGTGATGGACTTCCTTACCACCGATGAAGCGACTAGTAGTAACAAGGAGGCTGCAACCGACTACTCATACTTGGTATTGCTGGCCCCACATACAGATATAGTAATGGCTTCGTTTGACTGTGTTTCTTCTGAGAGCGCCAACTACTGCATCATCTTTGCTTATTACTCTTCGAGCCGCGTCATCTATTCTTTCTTGCAGAGTTAAAGTCATCCCTCACATAGCACAGTCTTATTGAACTGCCTGCACAATTTACTTTCAGCTCAATGACACTACACAAGCCGTCTGCTCACAGGCTGAAAACCTTCCGGCCTTTTTTTTCTTGCTCTACATCAACGATTCTTGCGCACAGTTTAGAAAGGATCATGATAAAGTCATTTGACATTAAAACTAACACATCAAAAGGAATTGACAATAAGGCTAATATTTGCTGCATGTTCTAAATTAGAACCTGAAGTTGCGTGGATCTGATGTAGGCGTCTGTCTTGTGGTTCTCTCTCTGTGGTTCACTCTGGTACACGCACTCAACGAAATCAGACCACGTAACACTCCCAGCTGCATGTTGTGCGTTTAAGCGAAGGTGTTTTGTTAGCACATTGCGTTTCAAACAATTGCTCCCGATGTTTACTTTAGAAACATGCTTTGAACAATGAAAACAACAAATTTCAGCTGAAAGCTTAAAAACTGCCAAAGTGTCTTACGAATGTCGTCGTATTTGACGATATCCTTAGCTGTATCCAGAGAGAAACCGGTGGCTCCCCATCTGTGGGCGAACCGGGTGTAATCACTTTGCCTTGTTAGTGGTTGCCACTTGGCATCTTTCTCAAGCCTTATCTTCAGGTTTTTATTGTATTTCATCTGAAAAAGAAAAAAACATGACCATTGCTGATAGTTCTCAAAATTGAATATATGCAAAATGAAAATAAATGACGCCTTCACCAAAGTGCTTTTTCTAAGGTACATTGATGTATGAGAGCTTGCACAACGAATCGTAGTGATTGACAGCAATAGCACCTTTTGATAAGCATGCGACTACGTTGAATCCTGCTGGCACATCTCTATGCCGTACATGATCACGCTGGAACCTTTGCGTTAGCTGAAGTAGTTCACATACACCTGTGCACAACATATGCATTCCTCGCCAAGACGAGGTATAGAATCCCACAATCAGCAACAGTACTCAATACGTGATGAATGTGCTTGCATGTGGCTGGTCACTAACTTGGGTAAGAATGGACTAACTTGGGCAACATTTTAGGCAATGCCGCTGCCCTTTTACGCCACTTCATGCAGAAACTTCATTGTACCGTGCCTGTGCATGCGATTCACAAGGCGACAGCGGAACACAGTTAATGCACTTGGGAGCAGTCTTCTAAGTGCTAGTGTGCGATCAGTCTACTGTTCTGAATAAAACTCGAATAGTGCCTTATTACATTGAGTATACGAATGTAAATCTGTGTAATGAAAATACCAATTTTTGATACAATATTTATAAACAATAACGAACAGTGCAATAACCTCTATGGAACAAAACAGTGGGAAAGAAAGGAATAACTTCTTTTTTTTATCATGCACCTGCCAAGATGCACGCCGGTCTAAAGAAAATTTGCTGGAGCATTGGTGCTATATTGGTTATGGAATGAATGCATTTTTGCCAAAGACATCAACTTAGCCGATATGTAGAGTTCGCTCTACTGTCTTGACCATGAACTCGAGAAATGATTGCGGTTTGTTATGCATACCTATCAGTTTTTTTTAATTTCTTGACCAAGAGCTAGCATGAATACAATAGACCTTTCAGTATGCCTACTTGCATCAATATTGTCTTCCCAATACTTCATTTGCTATTCCATATGAGCATGCTTTGTTTTACACCTAAAATAGTACTTCTAATGCTCTCGTTGCTTTTGTATAGAAGCCTATAGCTTCGTTTACGTACTTATTGCGTCGGTTTTGTTGGTAAGAAGCATGAAGCAGGCTAGGTAGCACCGAACAAAAATGTATCTTAGATACAGTCTTAAATAAGTTTTCGGTATCTCGAACATGTATAACGGTACGTTCACCAGCATATGCATTTCCGGTTAATGTCTCGTGTATCTTAAGATTGAAGATACTGCTATATAGGTACCCCCGAGTGAAACAATGAATGCTAGCAACCATCCGCCTTTTCACCTGATACTACTGCAAAGAAGCTACCTGAATGCAGCGAGATTGTTCTATCCTACCATCAATGACGTCTAGCTGCGCCTCAAGTTGAGCTGTGCGCGTAGCTATCAGTGGAGCAGAGACAGATGGTGACAATAGCGGACGGAATCTCAAAAAGAAGGTGCGTGAAAGACTGCGCAGATTCCACCCTTAATTTTAGCGCAATTTATTTTTTTTTGTCTCGGTGCCATGACACTTTCTCGCGGCCTTTATACTGCTCAGCATACGTCAATGTGTGCGGTGACCTTATCCTATACTGAACTATTTGTTGCGTGCTGCGTCATTACAGTGTACGAGGAATACATAAACACACAAGTGATTTGTAAGTTATCATATAAAGATGTTTGGCTTTTATAAAATAGGACTGAATTACACCAAATGAGACACTAGCACTTATCGCCGGACTGGCGCCGACGTTCGATAAAATACAACTATTCACCTAACAGAAGATGTCTTGGCGCAATATATGTCAATTATTCCTGCTACATTATTCAAACAATTTCTTTGCTATAAATTGATTGTTAGCACAGATGATTTTCTTGCTTAATTGTGTTTGAATATGCAGGTTTTGCCCATCTGTTTAGCGCAATAAGTCTTTTTCAACCTGTTGCTAAAAACGTGCTTTCAATTTCCTAATGACTTTTGATTGTCTGTGTCATTTCAACTGTTTACATATGTATATGCCTGCGCATGGGAGGGGGATGGGGAGATGAAAGATAGAGAGGAGAGAGGAAAGAGAGATGAGCAGAGCACACTAAGCAACACACGCGCGCACACTAAGTCATAGTTATATGCTATAGATTGCTGCTCTTCTAATGTGATATAAGAGCAGCGGTAAAATGATGAGGGCGAATCTAAAGCGTGATGTAACATGTCTGCTTACGACTTGATAACAGAGAAAAATTGAGTTTGCAATCTAATAAGGCATATTAGAAGCAAAATGCAATAAAGAGATGGAGATACCAGAAATAACCAATTACGTCGCCATGTTAGCAGTAAATACCTCTCCAACATCACATAAATGCGTTATTTATGAAGGAGATTTACTACCATGGCAGGACTCTCAACTATTTGTGGATAGTGCTCGCCCAAAATGAATAAACGATCTGGACGTAGATTTTAAAATGCAGATTTTGCATGGTTATGCTTCAAAACAACGCGATCACACAAGGTTCATCACTTTAACTTTTTATTGCGCATGACATCCCTCGCGAAAACAAGGCTTCAGTCCAGCCATGTTCATGTGGCGCATGTGTTTCAATTGCAGAGAGCTTAGTCCTTTGCTTGGATGCTTGACCCTCCTGATATATTTGCCCTGTCAGCATTTGTATATGTGAAGCCTGCTTTTTGATCAACATTCACTGCTTCTTCGTTTCCTTAGGTTAGAGACAAACCTCATTGCCACAGGCAGCTATATCACTACTTACAAAGCGATTAGCAGCGCGACGTATGCATAATACGCCCTTGTACAGCCGTGGATAATTTGCTTACCTTCGCAAGCCTCTTTTCTACTGGTATTCCCGTGAATTCGACGACAATGTCTAGTAGCGCTGGGAAGCCTTGTTCGAGAGATAAGCGCACAACTAAGTCGATTGGGTTCAATTTCTCCATTTGCCTTATATTGAAGAGATCCAAGCCCAGGGAGATCATCCACTGCTGTACGTGGTAGGCCTGTGCAAGACAGTTATGAAACTTGGTCAAAGGTAAGATAGTTTCGGCTTCAAAATTCATGCACCGTGAAACTACCACAATGATAAAAGATATATATTCAATAAAAAGAGAATGTTGATAAACATCTTCGGCATGTGCTTTGAATGTACAGTTCGCTTGAGTATCTGTGCATACGTGTAGATTTATACAAAACGAAATGAATACAAATTAGGCTGTTTGAATGAAAAAAAATTGCAGGATATCCACGGGGTGGATGATGGAGAGTGGGGCGAAGCATCCGTCCGTGTATTCGTTCTTGCTTCCGTCCATCCTTGTGTTCATCCATGCGTCCGTCCATGCGTCCATCCGCCCGTCCGTGTGTCCGCACGTCCATCCATGCGTCCGTCCATGCGCTCCTCCATGCATCCACCCTGCGTCCGCTCATGCGTGCATCCGTTCGTGCAGCCATCCGTGCGTCCGTCCATGCATCTGTCTGTGTGTCCACTCGTCCATCTAGTCAACACTCCAAGTACAGCAATCTCGCATCTTTTCATTATATATTCCGCATATAGAAGCACCGCCATCCAGCAGACATTCTAAGGACTTAACGAGAGGTGGCACACGCACACTTTCTTACGGCTGGCGCTTCGTGTCTACTTCCCACCTTTAACCACCTCGAGTTCATGGTATATACTAGTTCACTGTATTCATGGTACTGCGGCCCAACGCTCGCTAAACCCTTATGAAACAAAGAAGGTTACGTCCAGCAAGTATAATGTAGCAACCTTTTCTTGTCAGATACTGCTTAGTGTACATGCCAATGGCTGCTAATGGGGAATGAGAAACAGAAGAATTTGTCTTTTAGTTAACGCAAACGCTGCGGTTTTTTAATTGTTCAACAACGCACAGGAGAAATCGCCCACCGGCACCCCCTTGGAGGTCAAAGCGTAAGACATGTTACGTTTCACGAGGGACGAACGGGTGCCGCTTTAAGGAACTTCGCCCCTAAAATTAAACCACCTCACTCAAAAGGGAACCACGTGTAGATGAAGATGATCGGATGCAAACGCTTAAACAGGTGTTGGCGTTGACGGTAGTGCTCATCGCGGCGTTGCGCAGGATAGACACCTGGGGAGGCGCAAAGCACGCAGTAACGGAGTGACGTTTCTTACAGGAACATTCCAATCGATGCTAATGAGCAATGGGAGACGGAAGATGCCAATCGGACAAACAGACCTGCAGTCCCCTCTTAGTTAACGCGAAGGCTGCGACTTTTTATTGTTGAACTACGCAAAAAACAAATTTACCACTGGCATTACCCTGAAGCTCTAGACACAGTGCCTATGTATACGAGGTGGCCAGATTTCGTAGCGCGAGCAGTCTCTCTTTAGGAGCGAAGCTCTTTATAGCAACACCCATTCATCCCTCGTAGCCGTTGTAGTATGTAACAAATATACCATTTTGACCACCAAGGACGGGCCGGTTAGAGATTTCTTCTGTGCGTTGTTTCAACAAAAATAGTGCTCAATGCACATGCCAATGGCTGATGGGGAATGATACACAGGAGCATTCGGCTTTTAGTTAACGCGCACGCTGCGATCCCCTATTAGCAGCCATTGGCATGTACATTGAGCACTATCTGACTGGAAAAGGTTGCTACGTTATCCTCGCTTGGTGTAACCTTCTTAGTTTTAGAAAGGTTTAGCGAGCGTTGGGCCGCAGTGCCATGAATACAGTGCACTAGTATATACCATGAACTCGAGGTGGTGAAAGGTGGCAAGTAGACCCGAAGCGCAAGCCG